>CM029561.1:22862197-23259131 GCA_017309665.1 Coelopa frigida
TATAAAAAAACACTGACGACTTTTACCGGAAAATTATTCAAAACTTGAAGACACAAGAGCAAAAAACAAAACAAGATTAGAAAAACAACTTATAAAAATAAAAAAATAATAAAACGAAGGATAAAGGAAAGAAAACGCTATGAAAAAGCAGTAGAAAAAGGAGCCGGAAACGAGCAACGAAGTGAATGAGAAATAAGAGCAACGAGCAATAGAGATGAAGATAGTGAAGAAGGACGTTGGTGGGCTGAGAATGACGATGAAAATTATTCCGAACTTTCACTAAAGTCTGGCGCATCCAACACGTCTTCGTCAGCCGCGTCCTATCTCTCTCTCTCTCTGGGGAGGAAAAGCTCGGACACGAACGAACGAAGCGCAGACATCGTCTATCCTACCGTCCGTCTATCCTTCAGTCTGTCTGTCGGCCAGGAATCGTCGTCGTCGTTGTCTGCAGAAGCCGGCAAGGAGTCGGCCAACAGCTCGGAATGTGGTGAAAACTAATTTTCCCGACAACTCGAATGATATAATTTTTCATTTTTTCCATTTTCTCTCCTCTGTCGCCTACTTCGCCGTTGACGCCCTCTGAGAGTTTTCCTTTCCTCCTCTTTTTCTCTATCTCTCTCTCTCTGGGGATCCTTTCATTGTCCACCTCTTGCGCTTCTCCTCCTTCTCCACCGTCGTCTGTCTCTTCATGGCCGACACCTCGTTTCGTTTCTACTCGAGCGCGTCACGCCCCTTTCTGCCCCACCTCTTCCTTCTTTTTCTCCTCCTTAATCTGCTCCTGCTCCCATTTCTACTGCGCTTTCGTCTGCTACGTTTTTGTCACTGTCTCGACGCTCATCTGTTACGCGGCGAGCGCCAGCTTCGTGGTGCGATAATAAAAACAACAAAAAGCACAACGAAGGAGAAAAAGGGAGAGAGAAAGACGGAGATAGACGAATGCTTATCCTTCGTGCGGTTCTCGCTGTTGATCTTCTTTTACTCTTTTGTTGTTATTGTCGCTAATGCACTAAATCCCTGTCGTTGTGAGAACAGAAAAAAAAACAAAACTCCAACCGAATGAAAAAAAAAACGAGAATAAAAAAATAAACCAGAACCAAATGGTAAAACGACGAAGAAGGCGTAAGAAATTGAATAAAAATTGTAGCAAGAAAGGATCCAGGAGAAGCGAAGTAAGAAGCAAAAATGAGAAAAAATTAAGTAGCAGAAGTTGGCCGCGAGGTGCCAGACTGTAAAAGCATTTCATGTACTTTATAATTCATTCACGACACAAACGACTCTCCCTCCTCCACCCTTTATCGCTCTCTTGTGCTCTCTCTTCACTCTTTTCTTATCCCAACTTCGCTGTAAACTCCTTGGCGATTCGCGATTCTGGAGCAATTAGCTTTATAGACCGTTAACTGGGCCGAGAGCTCAACTCGCCGATAGACGAAACGCCAGACGAGAGTAGAAAAAGAGAGAGATCGAGAAAGAATGAGACAGACTCCCGGACCACCCAAGGCAGGGTTCAGTCAGAGAAAGGAGGGAGGATTTTCTGTTTTGTCTGCACGAAAGTTAGTTTTTTCGGGTTTTTTGTTTATTTTTTGTAGGTTTGGTTCCGGTTCCGCAGTCGTCCAATGAAGCCATCAGCAGCCGGAACCAGGTAGAGACAGAGGGAATGTTAAAGAGAGATATATTGAGAGAGAGAATTTCATTCCCCTAAGAGTCGTTGTTCACCCCCAACCCTCGAATTTAATTGGAGAATTAAAATTGGTCTTGCATGCGGCATGCATGTCATTTATCATCCAGTTCTGTTCAGACCGAACCCCGTCTCCCTCCATCCTGGGTCCCTCCAGGACGAAATTGAGTTGTCTTCGTCCTCACGGGGTGGTTCAAACAGGCAGACGGTCGAAGGTAACGAAATCTCTTGGGCTGTCGAGTGGCCACAAAATGTGAATTCAGCCTCTGACTTCTTCGCTTCGAATTCCTTGGGTTGAGTCGGGTTGGGTCGCATCAAGGATCGGATCCGAATCCGGATCCGATAAAACAATTCAATTAAAAATTGTCAATGACTGCCGATTGTTCTGCATCTTGTGCGGCTCCTTCTCGAAAGCCAGCTGTCGTCCCTCCGTCTATCTATCCATCTCTCTATATATTGGTCGTTCTGTCTCTTCATGTCGGGTCTCTGTCCTTCGATTGCTCGAGCAGGGATCTCAAGTAGTTGTGTGTGGTTGTGGATTTCCCGATAGAGAGTTGAAACGACAAAGACAATGAAATGAGTGGAGGACAATTGCAAATCTCGACGCTTGAGGTTGGTCTTGACTTATTCGGGACCACGAGGAGAAGGGTGAGGAGAGAAGAAATTTAGGAAAAAGGCTTAGGATGCAATTTATAGCCGACAGTCGTTGGTTTTCTTCAGATTTAATTGTCGCATATTGTCTGAGGCGAGGGGGGATACTCGGAGATGGAGTATCGACTTCCTCAGGGGAAGAAATTTCGACTTAATCGGGGGATGAAGTCGCGACATCATCAAGAAGTTTCAGAAATAGAGAGAGAGATTTTCAAGAGCTTCACTTTGGGAGTTTCAGCTGCTGCTTAAGAACTTAAGAGAACGATTCAAAACCCATCAGTTTATTCATAAAATTATACAATTCTCTTCTGAAGCAGATTTTCATCAGCTTCTTCTTCTCAATGGAAGCCGTTTCGATAGATCCACAACTCATTACCTTCCAATTAGGCTCCCTTCAAGCTTTCATTACCTAATGTCTGTGATTTCGCTCCACTCGAACGTCGTCGGAACGTTGAAACGCCGCCAGCAGCAACATCATCAGCAATTATCTAATTACTTTGAAGCATTTGTTCTCGATGCGGCATCGTTTAAAGACAACAACAACATTAGCAAAAACAACACATTGACAATCGACAACAAGCTTCAGCATCGATTCTCGACAACGACGTCGACATGGACAACGACTTCAACATCGTCAGCGACAACGACTTCGACTTTCGACTAACTTATGGATACCTGCTACCGGCCGAAGCTCAAATTGATTATTTTTTCGTTCCGTTGCCTTGCTTACCTCTCGCTCTATCAGTCTGTCCCTATCGTCTTCGCTTTGGCCTCGTGGCTTCGCAATGTTTCTATTTGTATTATTTTCTTTGTCTTCCTCTCCTCACTTTGGTTTCTCTCTTCTCACTTTGGGTTAGTTCTTTTCTTTCTGGGTTTCTTTCTTTCTTTTCATTTCAGCTTCCTTTCTTCTATCTGGATTTCATTCTTTTTCCTGGATCTCTTTCTTTTTTGTGGATCTATGTATTTTGTCCTGGATCTCTTTCTTTTTCTGGATATCTTTTTCGTTTCTTTTTCTGAATCTCCTTCCTTTTTCTTGTCACTCGATTGTCTTCTCTCGTTCCACGAGAGCTTTAAGTCACATAATGCTCCCACTCTCCTGCCTTTTCTGCTCATCATGACTTAATCTCAAAACAAATCGATTTTTCTTCATCTCCAGTCTTGGCCTTTTCTTCTCTCTCTCTCTCTTTCTCTTTCTTTTTATGCCGTCATGGTTTCTTGTTCTTTTTCTCTCTTTTTGTTTTATTTTACTATTTTTTTGCGCCTAGTGTTTTTTCCTTTCAGTTTTGTTTCGTATTTTGCTACTTCTCGATATTTTCAACTCGATTTGTTTAATATTTCTGCTTAAAGGACCAGAGCTCCAGGTCTCGCCTCTTCTCGTTTTTGTCTCCGATTTTGTTCATTTTTGTCTCTCTTCTGCGTTGGTTTTTCCCTCTCCTTTCATCTCTGTCATCGTTTCTTGTGTCTCTTTTCATTTCTTTGCTTCTGTTGCCTTTCGTCGTTTCTCCTTCTGTTACTCTTTGTCCTTCCGTACTTCGGTCTCTGACTATCGTTCTGTCTCTTTCCATCGTCCCGGCAGACGTCGATGCCGTCGTCGTCGCCAACTTTAATAGGGATCAGTCGAGATCTTGAAAGGTGCGATTGAAAACCAAAGATACTCTACTTAATCACAAAAGACATTTCAATCGATTTCTAATTTCAACGACGACGAGGCGTCCGACAGGACAACAACGACGACGACGAGGACGAAAACGACGTTGAATAGTAGACGAAGGAAGCTCAAGGATGCTTCGCTGCTGCACGTCTGTCTTCTATTGACGTTGAGTAAATGACGATGATGTCGGTGGAGTGGGACGAGGTGGGGCTAATCATGGAGTTTATTGAGGTAATTTTATGCTCTCGGAATATTGATTCACTCAAACTGACAAAGAGATTCCAAGAGTGAGCGTAACAGAAGAAGGAGAGCAGTGAAAGAGAGAGAGAGAGATTGTGATTACTTAGAGTGTCCAGAAGTTCTAGCGTTGAGCTTTAAGACTGTGAAATTCGACAGAGAGACATTTCAAAATTAATATCGATGAGTCTTCAATCGACACACATTCATACTACATATACCCAAAAGTATCAATTTCTACCTGTTCTCAAGGCCAGAAACATAACAAAAACAATAACAGTAACGACAACGTCATCATCTATACGAACCATAAGCAACGAACCAACTGTCATTATGCATTTCACTGTCGAATTGAGGAGAGGCCGACGATGAGAGTGGGGAGATCAAGCCGATGGTATGGATGAGAAGAAGATGAAGGCGAAGACGAAACAAAGGTGAAGATGAAAACATTGGAGGAAGAGAGAGGGAACAAAAACCCAAAACAAACCCAATTGACAAACATAAATATTTCAACATCATGTCATACGATAGCCGAGCCTCCCAATGTTTGGAGAGGTCTTCGGTTGTCGATATTCGGAGTTACAGAGATTTCAATGTTGTTGCTGCTTTCGACTCCAACTCGAGTAGGTTTTCTGGTCGTACGTCGTATGCTGTAACCGAAGCCCAAGCGAACGTATCTCGGTTGTTTGTATTAAGCGACATTTCTTGTTGCTTGTCTATGTGTCATTGTCATTATGTTGTTGCGCGTGCTCCCTCGACAACAAAAACAACAACAATAACACAAACAACAACAACCAACAGCCGAGAGATCAGGGGACAAAAAAGAACCATATCTTTTAATCTAAATGTCAACAGCGGATTACGTTTGATTCTCCTCCATCCATGATAAGATCTGATTTTCCTCACCGACGAATCTCACAAGAGATCTTATCATTCGTGGAAATACGAACCTTCGGAAACCATTCAATTGAAATGTCCTGTCGTCCGAGGAAGTCGGGAGGAAGGGGAGAGAAGGAAAGAAAAAGATAGATGGATGACTGGTGGCTCAACCTGACAATTAAAAGCTTTAAACATTGACTTTAAGAACTTCGTTTCATTTCGAGTATAAATGTCAATTTGCAATTGAATTATTATGGCATTCGAAGCGAGAGGGAGATGTAGAGTCAATTAACTTTGATGTGATTCGCTCTCGCTCTGCGGAGGCAGGAAGGAAATCGAACCATGTCTCTCGCCCCGTCCCCTGCCGACAAAGTCCTAATTAAGGATTTTGCAGAGTCATTTCAGATGACTATCAAGCGTAGACAGGCGACTTAAGCCATGGAGTAGTATTTAGTGAAGCGATATAACCTAATATACTACTGTGGAAAATTCTCGGAGAACCTCGAGCACAAGGAAATCGATAAAAATCCTAATGGCATTTGTCCCTCAACCTAATGACGATGGTCACCATCACTATCATCATGACGACATTGACTGAAAATGCTTTTCCAAAATTAACATATGTTCGTACGATACGAAACCAGTGGAGGAGGAGTGAAAGAGAAGGAACGAGAGACGGTCAGCACAATACTTGATTATCGTCGGGAAATACATATAATCGCCTTGAGGTCATTCCATGCTGTCAGACAAGGCAAATCCTCGAACTCGAGCATATGCACGAACACACACACACGTAAAAAGAAATAAACGAAAGAGAAGGAGTGTGTGGTGGGAGGGAGATCGATGAAAACTCAAGTGTTCGTTCTGAAGAAATGTTGTTAAAAAAGGAGAATAAAAAAATTCAAACGTATGTTCGAATTTTTTGTTCAATGAGGTGGTTGTTGTTGTTGTGTTTTTATCCCCCTACAACCACTAGTGCATGGTCTCGTCTACATATATGCATTGTATATTGAATATATTGAAATGAATTGAATAATCAAATAAACCAATATTGAAACAATAACGAACAGATGAAAAAAACACAACAAAAAACGAATAAAATGTGGCAACAAAAGGAATGAAACAACAACAATGATACAACAACACCAATGATACAACAACAGGATGAATACAATAAAAACAACAACAATGGGCACGATTCTTACCAAACGGGGGTTAAAATGAAAATTTGACTTTTGTCCGGGTCTGAGGCCAGAGTTTAGGTAAAAATAGCTCGCGAGAGGAGGAAATCAAAAAATTCGAGGGGAGGATGGCGTAAACAATGCGACCAGAGATGGAGGTAGAGCAAAAGAGAGAGAACGAGAGAGAGAGATAGTTGTGTAGAGGGTGAGTTGGACAGAGTTGGAGAATGAAGGAAAACGGAAAAACTTTATTGAAAACCAAATAAAAATGAAAATCAAATAAATAAACGAATTAAGCGAATTAGCGGAAGCGGTTTTCCTCTTCCATCTCTATCACTCTTAGTTTCTACCTCTCTGTCTCTCTCACAGACTCCCTCTTCATCGCATCCTCTCCCTCTGTCTTTGCCTAAATCGTTAGGGAGAGTTTTTCTTTCCCCTTCTCGGGATCCGTTGTCAAATGCTGGATAAATCGATGTGGAAGCCTACAAATGGATGTCCAAACTCATGGGTGTGGAAACTAAGTATGTGTGTGTGTGTGTTTGATACAATGCAAGGATGATCCTTGGCAGTCGATGAGGGAGCACGAGTCCTGGACTCGAGCTAATTACCCGGTGTCGTCGTCGTCACTGCGATTTACATAACTTCGAGGAAGACTTCGACTACGATGTTGGTCCGAGTGAGTGAAAGAGAGGGAACAACCACAATCAGACAGTGTCGTCGGCGTCTGATAGAGGGAAACCTGGCTGGAAAACCCTGCTACGTGCCAGGCATTGAAATTTGCAGATAATTAAGAATGTCGTATCGTGTGTTGTATCGTATCGTGTCCGAGTCGGATTCGGAGTCCAATTCTTCCAGCACACAATGGCACCAAGGCGTCCCGGTCAGGACTCTGAAAGGTCAGAGCCAGGCATCGTCGTCGTCGTAGTCGGGGACGAGACCTCGACTATTGTCTGTTTGTTCGCGTGAGCCTGAGGTCCGACGACGATACCCGAGGATGCCCGAGGCGGAAGGAATTAAAGCGACATGCGATGCATGGTCGGGACAATTAACGAGGTTGGCAGCTGTGACTCGGAGAGAGGGAGAGAAAGACAGTAATCCAAAGAGGGAGAGACAGAAAGTGAGAGAAGGATAGTAAGAGAACAAATTAGCTATGGGCAGCTGAGTGTGGCGAATCGTCGTGATGTGGGATCAGGAGAGGTCGGGGACATTTTTATAGGAACCCTCACTATTATTTGATATTTTTCATTTTAACAAAATTCATAACATAAATTTTCTAATTTTTGATTTTCTCTCTCCTCTCTCCTTTTAGCACTTCAAACCGAATACCGAAAACGAGTATCGCCATCCCCAAATGAACAACAAAAACTCCTAAAGATGACACGCATTTGACAAGACCAACTCACGACCCCAAAGCAATTTTGCGTTTTGAGTTTCTCGTTAAATTCATTTTGGATTTCGATTTCATTTTGAGTTCGTAGGATAATTTATCCATCCGCGAACACAAACACACCCAACATCACACACACATACACCGAATACACACACAAATGTGGAAAATGTTCGATGACATGATCGAGTGCGACGAATGCGGTGGACCCATTGGACCGCCGCCAAAGTTCATGATCCCCCCGCCGCCGCGGCCGCCGTCGATGGCCGATTACACGGCGAGCAATTGCAACGAGGAGGAGATGGCGCTGAAGGCCCAACAGGCCTGGGACAGCGACATGTGCGAAGCGATGCCGGTGAGTAATCCAATACCAATACCATACTATCTCTCTATCTTATTTAATGTCCCAACGAAACTTTTGTGAAATCTCGGTTCAAGTTCTGCGAGTGCAAAGGGTTGGGTCTGACGATGAGAGCAGGGTGGTGGTGTCTACAGGGTGTCGCGGCCACCCCTTGTCGCGCGGCCGCTCGTTATAATTACCCTGGGTGTGAGCCGCCGCCTCCACCCCTCTCAGAGGCGTGCAAGTGGCCCGCATTTTCCGACATCTGTCACCAGCCTCTCGTTAGATTTTCGCCTCCTCCACCTCCTCGATCGTTATGTTCTTGCGTTCGATTGGCAACGCCAGAGACTTTTGCATGTTCGACGCAATATGGCCCACTTTTGACAGCTGTCAAGGTGTCCATCGAATCGAGAAGTGGAGAGAGACAAAGTTAACGAAGTTGCATTGTTTTTAAATAAATCAGGTCGACTTCTATCGAGGGTTTTCAGCCCATAAGGCGACCACAATATCAATAATAAAGAACATTCAATCGGCTGAAGTTAAAGCTCGGCCATTTATTGGATCGACCACTTTAATGGCTCGTTTCGAGGGTCCTTCTACGAACGGCTTTCGTCACCTCCAAATAAAAGTCCTCTCGAGTGGAAGGCGTGCCAAGGACAACAAGTGTTGCAGCAACAATGGCAACAACAATGTATTATCAACAGATGCTGGAGTCAAAAAAAGAAAAATATATATAAAAATGAATTCACAACGGCAACATCGGGTACAGCAACAACCATAACAATAACAACAAAAACTTTGGACAAGGACACGCGTCTGACGATTCACAAAAAGGACCGCTCTCGAGACCAAGTAGAGGACATGTGGAAGGGGTTGGAGACTACGGCCTAGTCACCGACTTCTAGGACGAGGTGGGAGAGGGGGAGGACGAGATGTCCTTGTGCCGGAAAAAGCGCAACATATGGCGCAGCAAATTGATAGGGAAAAAACATGAGAGAGAGAGAACAGGAAGAGAAGAGGAAAATTTGCAACCCTCTGAGGTCGTTAAAGAATCTCTAAAGTTTCGAAAAAGGGGCGGAACACAACATCAAAAATACCTACTAACACAATAACAAAACTAAATACAAAAACAACAACAACATCGATAACAATCCCAGCCCGATGGACGTCGGAGCCAAAAATTTTATAATAAATGATGATTATAATGAGAATGTTTTTCGGGAACATTTTACGAGACATTATCTGGGACAAACATATACATTCAACGAGAAAGACACACACACGCAGACGATATTAAAGGATAAAATACGAAGCGTGAAATTCAAGAGTAGAAGTTGAGTTTGAGAACCGAGGAAAATCGATCAACAGATGAAGCTCGAAGAAGGAGAATTTTTTGTTTTCTCCGTTGCTTCGTTTTGAGAAATTCTCTGAAATGAATGAGGGAGAAACGAGTATTTATTTAGGCGACTAAGAAGTGCAACAACATCAAGGTGGTACAACAACAACAACTACTTCAACAAAGGTAACAACTTAAGAAACAACAAAACAAACAGAAACGAAAGGACGTACGAAGAAACCGAGGGTTGAGGGACTGAAGCGAGAGGAAACTGTCAGAATTGATATGAAAATTTCCACTTAATTCTGACGTTTATGTGGAACGCCAAAGATGAAGAAGACGAAGATGATGGGATTTTCAGGTGAGGGCCGGGCCACACACAGAGCGCCTGACAAATCGCTTTAATAGGATTTACAATAATAATACAACAATAATAATTAACCGGGGTAAATAAAGGGAACCAAATCAAACCTTGAGTTTTCGCCCCAAAATCACCAAGGAGGAGGAGCTCCGGCAAGTGTTTACCTTAGAAAAGGCAATCGGGTGAGTCTGAGGAGGGAACCAAGAGTCCGAGGAGGAGGCGAAAAGACCAAATCGAAGAAGCAAAGAAAGGATCTCGAGAGGAAAAGGAAAACACGAAACTCGAATCGAATTGTTGTCCTGGGCGAGGAGGGAAATCAAAGGGAACAAAGAAGCTTCTTGTTCGAATTTACAATTCAAATGTGAAGTGAAGATAGAAAGAGGGAAAGGAAGAGAAAGAGAGAGAGAGGACTCTTGGGAAAAGCCTTGGGGGCTCTTCAAGTGTCTAATAGACTTGTCAGGACAGCTCGACTCGTTGTGGTTCTCCCGAATCCTGCCTGTGTGTAAATCACGCACTCAGACATTTCCCTCGGCAGACGAATTGAAGCATCTTAAAGCCAGCGACTTGTGTAAAATATTTATAGCCTACTTTGGGGCGACGAAGAGCTTAATTTTAATGACAAACAAATTGACGAGATTCTTAAGAGGATTTTTTTTGATCGATTTTTTTCCACTGTGCTCTTTGCTCATTTGACATTCGATGCGAAGTGCATTTAATTTGAGCTCTTGTACACAACCGCGTTCAGCACCAAAAATTGCCATATCTCCATCTCTCTCCCACACACACGTTTCCTGGGGCTTCCATCGAAATCAATTTCATGGATTAGCGTAGATTCGCAGATGAAATCTTATCAAATTGTGCCAATTTCTCGCCAGCTTCCCAGAGCGAGGGAGAACGGGAGCAAGCTAGAGAAAAAGACAGACAGATGGGAAGCGTGACAAAAAAATTGACAGACAGAGAGTGAGAGTCACACAGCGAAGCGATGGATCCTTCCGTAAAAAGTCATCTGGGGGGAAGGAGAACCAAGAGAGAGAGAGAGAGAAGAAAAAGAGGAAGAGAGTCGGAGTGGAAATAGATAAGAGCGGAAGACGTACGAGACCGAAATGCGAAATTAGAGTGTGACAAACAGCACGACACGACACGAGACACACGAAATAACTCTCAGCCAGACGACAGAGGGAGCTCAAAAAGAAAGAGATGAATGCGAAGAATGGAATAATAGAACAAGAACACTAGCAATAGAGTAAGGCAGAGAGAGAAGGAAAAACTCTGGAAAATAATCCTTTTTTAAATGTCCTCGCGTGCGGAAGTCGACAGAAATTCTGCCAAAAGTAGAAGAAAAATCAACAGAAAAAAAATACTCGTATCCTTAAAAGCACGACGCACTTTCCGTCTGTGTGCGTACGAGTGTATGAAACTGTATGTGTTTGTGTGTGCACATTGACATTGATATCGAATGGCAAACATATAGATATATATATATATACTTATATATATTGCTGAGTATATCTATCTCTTGGCGTTATTGATATCGCATTTAATGCGCTCCTCATGAGGAAGAAGATGATGTTCATGATTTCTTTTTCGGTTCTCCTTCCGCTGTTGCTACTTTTTCCACACGAACAAATCCACACACACACACGTCGTCGACGTCGACACACATAAACGAAGCATGTCGGGTATTTCACTCATGTCTGAGTGCAAATCCAAAGTTATGTGGAAAGTCGAGAAAAATTTTCGGAAGACGCACCGAGCGAAAGAAAGAACGGTCTGGCTGGGGAGAAAAGGAGTGGAGAGTGCACGACGTGACAATGGAAAATTGAATAGAGAACGGAGGAAAGAAGAAGATAGAGAAAGAAATAGCGCTAAAATGACAGCCGAGGTCCGAACAGGACGAGGCGAGCGAATGAAACTAAAGTAGGAATAAAAACACTTTAAAGCAGCTCGAACAAAGAAGTTTTGTCAAAGTTCTTTAAAGGGTTTTCAAGCACTTTCTGTTTTGTTCGTTCTAAACTTTTTCCGTTCTAAACTTCCTTCTCATGAGAAGCGATTTCTTTCTTTCCCTTTCTCAGGAGTTCTTCCAATCAATTTGATTTCAAAACCAAATGAATATTGCAAAGCGAAGAGAAGTATTTGCAAAAATCAACAAATCGCTCAATTGAACCCTGATCTGCCGTGTTTATTTTCTTTGCTTACCTTCAACGAGCCGGTTTCACCCCGGCTCTGATGGCCTCGTAACCACCTTCCCGCAGATATCAAACGGTTCCTTTGAAGTTCTCTCCTTCCATCCATCCATGCTTCCTTCCTTTCGTTACCTCCGTTCAAGCCTTCAATCAACCCTCGTCCGACCGCGATTGAGAGAAAGAGGGAAAAACTTTGGCAAAAACTTGGCAACAAAGGGTGGGAGGCGATCGACCGAAGTGGAGAGAGAGAGACAGGAAAGCAAAAGAAGAAGAGGCATCAGCACGATATGTTGCAAAATAATTTGGCCAGAAAGCGGTTGCCTCAGAGGACGAGGAAAAACAAGGAGAGAGAGTGTGTGCGAGAGAGAGAGAGAAACGTCGAACCGCCGACGCACGTGTCCCTCCAATAACGACGGGAATGAAACTTTCCTACTTTGACGTCATGATAGTCCTTACAAGAGTCATCAACACCACTACTACTACTCCTACTAATAACAAATACAACCAAGAAGAACAATAACAGCAACAATAACAACAACAATATAAATTGCAACTTGTAGCCCAGCTCAAAAAGTAAGCGATAATAAAAATGTTGTTAGCTCAGGGGACCCTCGAGGAGGCTGTGGATATCAACAGAAAGATAGAGAGTGAGTGTGAGAGGGAAGAAAACTTAAATATGCAGAGTGTTTGAGAAAATCAAGCGCAAACTTTTAGCAGCCACAATAAAAGCAAAGTTTACGTTCGAGTTTCCGGTGAAAATGTTGCTCATGTGACATTTTATTGCCGGCTCGTTTCGAATAGCACCAAAGCAACAAGAACTTCATTCGCAACAGTAGGTAAGACTTTAAGACACTCCCGAGAGTTGATAACAACCGGAATATAATACCAACAACAACAAGAACAACTCCCATGAAGATTGAGCTGAAACTGAAGTTGAAGCCTCTTTCGTTGAAACTTCAATTTCATCTGCTTCAGCTTCTGTTCCTGCTCCCGGGTCCTTGAAGTTCACCTCATTTCCTTGGGAAGTGGATTTTCCTTGGGGTTTTTTCGTTTTCATCGTTTTTGTTGATGTTTTTCCCCTCGTGCAATTCTTTGTGGAAGTCATCACTTCTTCTTCTTCTCTTACTTTTCTCCCTCTGTCCCTTGTGGGCTCTCGCTCACTCTTTCTTATCTGCGAAATTACAAAGTAACTATTTCTCTCATTTCTTCCTTGTTTTCTCTTTCGCTGGATTTTGTCCTTCGTCCTTTTCACCCTTCGTCCTTTTCATCCTTCGTCGTTTTCACCCTTCAACTTCTGCTGCTCGCAAAGTTCATAAAAATAATAACTAAGTTCCTTTCTCATCTTTTATTCGTCTCGTTCTGTTTCCTATCCCTCCATCCCTTTCTTTCCCTCCGTTCCCTCCTGGACAAAATGTAAAATTTTATAATCCCGCAATCTTTGTTTCGCACAATTCGCCTCAGTTCTTGAAATTGAATTGAAGAATTTCCGCGGATTTCTCTTTTTGATCTTCCTTTTATTTGCCCTCTTGTCCGTTCATCACCCCACATTCCTTCGTACCCTTCTTATCCTCGGCACCATCTCCGTCTGAACCTCTCAGGTTCTCTCTGAATTCGCTTTCATCCCTCCATCCGCTGACCAAAACTTTTCACCCTTGAGCAACATTTTCATCTCTTCTTTCCATCGGTGTTTCGTCCTTCGCATTTTCCTCCCGCCCTCCATTTTTTGTGTTTCATTAAAATTTTCCATCTCCAGTTTTTTTCCGCCTGTTTTGCTTCCTCCATAATAGTACAAATAATAATTTCTTGTTGCCAAGAGTTGCTCTCGCAGTCTCCCGGCGTACTTAGCGCGAAATTAGGCCGAAGTTTGACCCAGAAAACGGGCAGAGGGAAAAAGTTTAAATTCTTTAATGACCATAAAGTGTTTAGACCAAAGTCTAGACTATGGCGCACTTTTTAGACTAGAGGTTAATCGCCTCAGTTTCTACAAAGTTAAACGTCTCAGTTGGCTTCCTCGCGCCAGTCGCTTCTCCAGCGATCGTAAATCAATCATCGTAAACCTCCTGAATATCGATAACTTGTTGTGTGCTCTTTGATAACTCTTTCCCATCGAACCGGTGGCGACTGCCCACAAGACGACTTGACAGCCGGTAGTCTTCCAATATTTGTCTCGCTGCCGGTCTGTTTGCCCTCCTGTCTATCTGTCTGTCTGTCCAGCTCCTTCTATCCACACATAGTATTCGACGTTCCGATATCTATCGTCGATATCTAATGTTGACATGCGTTCACTTATCGTTCGCTGCAACTGCAACTGTTGCTGGCGTGGTCTCGTGTTGCTGACTGAGGTTATTGTTGTTTGTCTTCTATAAGAAAGAAACCCTTTCCCTCCAATATTTATTTAGCTTTTCCCCCTGTATTTGTGTTTCTAAACCTCGTTTTATCAAGAGTTTTATCATCGATATTGGTTCCAGTTGCACTGTTTTTGTTATTATTTTATGGGTTTGCCTCATGCCTCGTGCTTTCTTTGCCCATTCCTTCCGAATCCGAATGATGTAAAAGCTGATTACGCAAGGTCTCTTTTCCTCCTTCACATTAATCATCTACGGTTGCCACTTGTTGTTGTTGTTACTCTTGTTAGTGTTTTTTGGGCAAGACTTACAATTATTGTTCATTTCGAAGAACAACAATAACAACACATATATTAACAACAACATGAATATCAAACATAACTCAATTAATCTTCATTCGCTCGCCTCAAGTTTTCGAAATTGAATCTGGCTCTCGTCAACATCGCGATAAGAGAGTTATTACTATGTCTCCACTTCTCTCTCTCTCTCTCTCTCCCTCACTCCATTACAACTGTGAGACTTCGCTCCCAGAAATACCAAGTTGGACCATGAGATTTTCCAACGATCGTGTTTATTGTTTTCCTATTTTCCATGATGCGAGCGCTTTCGTTTGCGCTTTGTCGTTTCGGACCAGGCCATGGTAAACACTGGGTGCTGCGTCCCAGGAGATGGGGGTCGTCGACGGGTTAATACGGTAGTCAGCCGTACCCACGGTACACGGAAACTCTTTTGTCCCCTCGCTCTCGGTGCGCTTATCATGCTGAATAAATATTTATGTCATAGTCCAGATGATTAATTATCAAGCCCTCTCTCTCTTTCATTGGCGACTCTCACTGAGGGAGATAAGCTACGGAAATTGTGTCACCGATGTTTGTGTCTACGCCCCATCCCCCCAATCCATCGTCTCGCCCTCCTCCTCCGGCGATAGTGAAGTGGTTGGAGGCGAGATCGGGTAAATAAATCAACTCCAAAGTGAATTAAACAATTAATAATGCATTCGTATTGAAAAGTCAATAAAAATGGGATTTTTAATTTTTTGAAAAACAAATCGTTTCGATCGAGACAAAGGGTCACTGCGAGGGGTCACAGAATTTCCATAAATTGTGTAACAATTGGAACGATGACGCTTTATTATGAAATGTTTCGAACGAATTGAAAATGGAAATGATTCAAGGGAAAAATGCAATAATCAAATAAATAATTGAAAACCCATTTTTAAGCTCAATGAAAAGGAGACAACAAAATCAATGAACCAAACCAAACAAAGCAAAGCAAAAAAAATGTTTTACAAGTTAAATAGAGAAAATAACCTGTTTCGAAAATCAGTAAAGCGTTTTGTTTGCCTCCTGAAAATATGCAACGTTTTCAAAAATAACTCCCGTTTATTTATTGCCGTGCGCTGTGCGGCTCTCGCTCGCTGTCTGTCCGTCCCGCCCGCTTCGTGTCCTGTCTTTGCAATTCCCCCGCAGGGACGAGCGATATTTTAAAATTTCATATAAAAATGAAAAGAAAAAACAATGTGAACGTTTTATTTGCCGCCTGTGGATTGCGTCGTGATTCACGGCATCGCTTTTATTGCTCGGTGGCGCCCCAACAGAGGCAACACGATCCCAGCTCTCGTTTTAACAACGCGTTGCATACTTGTAGGCGCGCGTTTAATACATTCACTTTCCAATTTCCGTCACAAATTTAAGGGTTCTCTCATGCTTAATAAATTCTAATAACACATAAATTGATATGATTAATGAAATCCTAATGAATAATAAAAATAAAATCCCTATTTATTATACCAAAAATTAATACAATTCAATAATAATAATTATATTTTGTTTTTCCTCCATAGATTCTCGATGCTAGTCTCTACAGCAGTCAATCTCTGCAGACATCGGCCATGATCGCGGTCTTCTCCCTGCTCCTGGTCCTCGTAGTCCTCATCTCCTCGCTATTTGTCTGGAAGTAAGTACACTGAAAAACAATTATCTCTCGAAAACTCAAAACATTTTCTCATCGAAATTCGATGAAATTTCAATGGAATTTCGAAGATAAGAGCAAAAAAAAAGTTTATCGTGCGATTTTTGCCACAATTATGGGTAGTTTTCTCGTTGTTGTTGTTCTTGCCATGCGCTTCTGGACTCGACGAGTGCCTCACGCGCAAATAAAAGGGAAACAATAAATAATCGCGCCGGCTTCATCCAACAATAACATCCACATCAGCAACAATAACAATAACAACAAGCAGCAATCAACATCTCCATCACGATACCCAACCAACGTCGACAACGAAAACGACGATGACGACGGCGATGATGATGACGACGATCGTCCTCGCGATCCCTCCACACAATCCGCGATCTGTCGGCCGTGCACCAACTGGGATCCAGCCGAGCCGTGGAAATGACTCAATTATGTGCGATCGACGACTCGTCCCCGTCCGCACCTCAGATCTTCATCCTCTCCATCTCTTTCTCGGCTCACTCACATGGGGCCTCCGCAGATGCCACACAAACCGCTCAGCAGTTTGACTTTTTTTATGTTTGTTCGTTGTTTGTTTCGTGTGCGATCGTAAAAATTGCATTGTTTTTCCTTCCCTCATTCGTCGTTCGTTCCTTCGTTTGGGGCGTCCGGTCCCATTGGAAACCCTCACTTTCGCTGCTCCCTTCGCAGACGATCTCGCATTTGGTCTGGCGCTCCGTCTGTCTATCTGCTCGTCCATACATCTGTCTGTCTTTCTGTCCGTGGACGGCGAACGTGTGTGGTTCACTTTCGTCTTCGTCGTGGCCTCAAGGGGCGTTTCTATTCGCATGGCTTCGTTCGCTTCTATTTTTGCACTCCACGGTTTCCCACTCTCTCTTTCTGTCTCTATCGTTTCATGAGAATGTGTGTGCCTGTTTATGTGAATGGGCGTGTCGTCTGCAGTTGGTGGAAACATGACGACGACGATGGCGCTGGGACTTGGGCGGAACGATGACTATGCGGATGATGATGATGAACTGGTTGTTGATGATGATATGGTTGTTGTTGATGATGATGAATACTTTTCTCTCAGTGTTGTCAGTTGTGCGTCTTGATTTATGTGGCAGCGACAGGGCATCTAGTTTGCAGGTGGGAAGAAACATAAATTATGCGAAATTATTATACGAGTTCATTTTGCGCCGAGCGTCGAAGAGGAAAATGCGCCAACCACATGCATTTGGTTCGCTTTGCGTGGATGGTAGCTTTAAGGCGAATGCAAGAGGAGTCGTGGCTTTTGTCGTGGATTTATTTTGGTCTGGCGAAGTAGACCAAGTGGTAAATTCAAACAATTTTATATCACTTTCAAAAGATTGTACTAGATCAGTATAAATCAAAATTTTGATTCATTCTTAATTTTCAAATTTCATCGTTTTCTCGTCTAATATTCAGACCATTTAAATTCACTAAATTCTCATGGAATAACAACTCGCTTTTTCCTACTTTCTCTCTCCCGCGTTTCCTTTTAAAAAAATTACAACATTTGATACAAATTGATTGTAATTAAATCCATTATCGATACCAGCTTTATTCGTTTTACGGAGATTTTTCTGCCACTGCAAAATCGATTAAAGCTCACTTGGATCAATCAGTATTTTTCACAACATCCTGCGTTTCACTCCGTCCCTCTACCTTTCTCTCTCTTTCACTCACTGCCGCCCATTCCCAGAATGAAGATTTACTCAGTACACAAATGCAAACACAGCGAGGAGGCCGCGTGACAATCGAGCGATGAAAATGGCGAAAAATATGAAACCTGGCAGAAAAACATGGCGTGCGCTTACTTTTAGGCGCACGAGGATTGACAAAGAGAAAGGTGAAGGAGTAAAAGAGTGAGAGCGAGGCCATACAAAAAGGAAACAAAAACTTCACGAACCACTGACCTACATTCGTCTGCCTCTCAGGCAGATGAAAACCAACAGAGGAAAAGTAAGTGCGGGCGACAGGACGAGAGAGAGAAAGAGAAAATCCCGTGTCCTGATTTCGTCCTCGTCTCACTGTGGAATTAAATTGAAATTTTAAATTTAAAAGCAGTCTGCAATGACAACAACACCAGATGCAATAACTACAACACATGTCGCCTTGAGTGAGCGCCTGAAAATCTGCAATGCTAACCGCACAATTGAAAATTGCATTTATGATGGGGAGTGACAGCGAATGAGAGAGAGAGAGAAGGAGACGACGATGGAGATAAAAACGCACGCGTTATCCTTAAGGTTTATTTATTTTCTCCTCCTCCAACGCCGACCGCACATTCCATCTCAGTCATTCTTTCACTCTCTATCTTCCCCTCTTTCTCTCTTTCATCTTGCGTATGAGACCGTCGCCGGTTTCTGGGTTAGACATATCAAAGAGATGAAAAGAGAAAATGGAGAAGGATGTGAAGTGGGAGGAAAACTCCAGAAAAACATGCGACATAAAAATATTGCACATGCATTTAAATTTTATGCGAGCGACGGAGACAGACTGCGGATGAGGGTGAGAGGCGAGGAAAATAACACTGACATTCAAATGTTATGAGAATTTTCATAAAATTGTGCACATTGGCAGTAGTTGTTGTTGTTGTTGCTATTGCTATTGCTGCTGTTCATGCGCAACGAAAAGGAAAACGCTATGAAAACAGAATGAAAATAACATGGCTCACTTTGGGGTGCTCAGCAAGTGCTGCTTTAATGGAACTGGCATTTTCCTTCTCTGTGTGTCTCTTTCCCTCCCGCTCTACGGTAATGGGTTCTTTTTTTAAATTTCAACCTACTTTTGTGGACCTTCCGACACTCAGACGCGTGACTGACCTACACACAAAGCTCCACCACCACCACCGTCGTCAGCCCCAACATCGTCGTCATTGCAATTCCATGGACCTTCCTCTCGTTCTCGTCGGTTTTTCCGGTCTACCTTCGCTCGCTGCGGAAGCGGAAACGCTGACCACATGACGCACGACGTCCATTCTTTCGGCCGGCTGCGAAGCTCCATGAATAGATAGATAAGTTTCTCGGAATGCTTGACTGGCTGCTGCCCGGTCGGTCGGCCGGACTTTTCTGGGCAGGAAAATCGATTTCACACACAGACACACAAATTCACTCACTCGCAGTGAAACTCTTCGGTAGGGAGGAGAGAGAAAAAGAGACCGAACGAGAGAACTTCCGACGCATTGCAATTCATACGCAGACATTTATTAAAGTGCTTCTGCTGTCCATCTTCTTGAGGTTATTGCCTTTTAATGCTGACAGTCGGCGTGTCCTGGATTTTTTCCTCTCTCTCTAGGACTTGATTTCTCTCTCTCTGTTTGAATTGTCTGTCCCATTCTGTCTCGCCTCACTCGTTGCCGACATTCGTTCGTTCGTTTGGTTGGTTGCGTGCGTGGCCTGAGAGTTCCGTTGATGATATCCTTGTTTGCTCCGGCGAGGAGCCTGCGGCGGTCTGTGTGGATGAAAAGCTTCACGGTCGCCTGGGCGATTGAAGGGCTGTGGTGAAGTAGGCACTTGTGCGGCGAGAGAGAAAGGGACAGATATCAGGGAGACATGGAGAGTGGGAGAATGGGGGGAGCTTATAATAAATTTGCCTGGCAGGATA
Organism: Coelopa frigida; assembly: GCA_017309665.1. Classification (NCBI taxonomy): domain Eukaryota; kingdom Metazoa; phylum Arthropoda; class Insecta; order Diptera; family Coelopidae; genus Coelopa; species Coelopa frigida. Next base: position 22,882,007 of record CM029561.1, read on the forward strand.
GCAAGGACCAGCAGATATATCTATTAATATAAATAAATGTATTTATGCTCCGAACACCACCAAACAGCAAAAACAACAACATCAATAACAACTTATGATAAGACGCTGATTATGAGCAGTTTTATGAGAAACATTTATTATATTTCGTTTTACTTCAATTTTTCTTTTGGATTCTATATTTGTTTGTTTTCCTATTTGTTTTCATCTTAAAGATTTTCTCTTCCCTTCTCCTTCCTTCTCTCTTTAATGTCCTCGAGCTATATGTAATCGATTGATAAATATTTAAACTCCAATCGAAGAGCTTTCGAGTGGAAAATTATCTGTTGAAATTTCATGATTTTTCCGGATGTTTTTCCGCCAACGAATTTTTTATTCCCCGTCTGTCTGTTATTCGTTTCTCTCTCTCTCTATCTGATGACTTTACTTTTCATTCTCTGACCGATCGATGAGGGGAGAAGAAAAAGAAGGGGCAAAAAAGGAGATTCGGGGTCAAGAAGCGTGCACGTGTTTTCAAAGTCATTCGCAACTACGTCGCCTCGAGTCACTCAATAACTGAAAGTCACTCACTCTCGCACACACGCACACACGCACACGTATCTTGAGTCTCGTAGAAATCATTATTCACTCGAGAACCTCTTCTTCCAACGTAGAATCAGTCGACTCACCCCGGTCCCTTGAGTGATTCTTCACAATCATTATTATTATTTCGAAATTACGCTGAGCGACCGCAGAATCTTCTGAATCCAACTTTTCCCCAAGTATGGCATACTTTGGGGCGTCGGCAGGAGGATGATGGTCGTCTTTTCTGAGAAATCGACGAACTGCGTTGTTTTTGCGATCTCACACACACACACTCTCAGCCCACTCAGACACACTCACGCACATTTATATGCGTGTGGGGACAAAATTGATTTTATTTATTCAACGGCTTTTCCGCCACTTCCACCGTGTGTAGGAACAATCCCATTTAATATGTATGAATGTGTTTGTAATCAAGGGAATTCATAAAAAAAACAGAGATTCTTGAGTTTCTCCCTCCACCCGCTCTCTTGCTCAATCACTTATTCATTTATTTGTTTATTGCGTGTTTTTATGGAAACCAGCGACGACGTAAAAAAATATTAGTGCACGCTTTTGGACGTCTGCTCTCGTCGACAGGCAGTTACCGTTGACAACGCTTAAGAGCCTTAAAGTTTGCAACAATTTGTGCTGATCCCACAAACGAAATAATATGATATGATGCCAAAAAACTCAACTCAACTCGGCGTAATTAGTTTAATTATTTTAATAACTGCACGCTGGACTCATTAAGGTCTCGCGCCATCTCGCTCTCTCACATATGTGAGTGTACGTCATGGATTGAAGCGCTATTAAAAATGAAATAAATTTTAAAATAATAAAAACCTGTTAATTAACCAACTTTTTATTTTCATCTCATTTTGCACTATTTCGATTTTTATTATATTATTTAATATGAGTTTTTTTTTGCATTCATGTTTTCCATGCACTTTTTATCAAGTTTTTTCTTTGTCCATCGTTTTTCCGACAAATTAGCGATATATTATTGAAAGCAACAACGGTTAAATATTTATTTAATAAGCTACCCAAGGGTAAATTACGGGCCGCCAGATCCCGCCATAAACGCATAATTAATGACCGTCGTTTGAGGTTTTGATTTCTGCCGAGTTTTTTCTCGCTTCTTTTTCTTCTGTTTGTTTTTCCTCTCGCTTGTTGTTTTCATCGATCATGTTTATTGTTTTTTTCCAAACTTCACCGTTTTATTGAAATGATTAACATTCTTCAATAATGTTAAAACAAAAAATTACCTGCCATGAAGTAATTCGATTCAGAGATTTAAATTCCAATCAATTCTCAGAACTCGCTCATTAAAAATTTCCAAATATTAATTTGTCTGATTTCGAAATTTTCTAATTTTTCATTGACTAATTTCCATTCAGCGACCCGTGGCTGCTGCGCCCATAAATATGCAAGTGAATCGCTGGTGGGCGCGAGATCAACGACGACGACACACGAGCTTTCGTCAATCGACGAATTATGCTAATTTCTTCATGTTGACTGTTATTAGTTCGCGTGTTTACTATAACAACAACGACTATATTTTGTTAACAACACAATAATAAATCAATAAAAAAAATGATCTTCCCCTCGGTCCGCCTCGAGCTGCACCTCGTTGTAACCTGAGATGCCGTTGCTTTTGCCCCAATGTCTTTGTTGTAATTATTGTTGTGCTCTTGTAGTCGCTGTGGTTTTCATTATATTAGTTGTTGGTTTTTCTCACATTCATTCGCTGGCACTTTGACCATGCTTGGCGCTTTGTGTGCTGGCGGTCATTGTTGATCATGTTAACATGTAAAAGCCATGGTTTAAACACCTCAAACCATAACAACACAACACACACACAGTCTCAAAGGCTAACCCACAAGCAACAAAGAAAACCACAAAGCGTTTCTTCGTCGACTGCGAAGGCGATATCGATGGTGACTGCGCTGCGACCGCACAAGAAGCGCTAACGAGAGATCGACCTGCGGCTTTCAATTATATCAGTCGTTATCTACGACTCGAAAGCGAACAGAAACCACAAATACATTAGTGACGGCAACAGCAAATCCATAGATATTTGCTAAAGTGAAAAGAAAACGATATGCTTTAATAGTTCCTCTTTACAGGGCTTCTTGAAGATAGCTCTTCATTACCAAAATGACTTTAACATCAGTTACATATTGCATGCACTTAGGCGCTGTTTCAATTAAAAGTTGTTCCTTCTGCTTTTCACCTCCATCGTCCCGAAGTTCCTCGAGGTTCCTTAAGAGCTGTGAATAATTAATTTCGCGAATTTTCCATTGCTTTTCGCGTATTTTCACTGCATACTTCGAGGCGCCTTATGTGCACGCTAATTTAAACATGATGTCGATTAATTATACTTCAACTCAACGAGGAGAATCTTTCTCTTGATTCTCCTAAATTAAGTGCAATAAGTAGAAAATAGTTTTATGGAAAAATCCGCATGCCCACCTTGAGGCTCCCGCACTCTATTAACTACCGTTCGATTACCGTTTCATTCCAAAAGCAAACACGGAGTCTTAAGTAAACTTCTTAAATCACATGCCGCCGGCATCAAGCGAACCCTTTCCGGCCTCCAATATCCACTTCGACTCGTTTGGGCGACGGGTCCCTTGAGGGCAAAAAACAGTAGCTTTCACTGGCAATAAACGGGTTTCTCTTTTGTCCTTGTATCCGTTGTTTTTGTTGTTAGTCTTGTTGTTATTGCCAATGCTAGCATATGCATTGAAGCAAATACGCATAAATAAGATATGCTCGCATATTTTTGGAAACGAGGCGACTGCAACCCCCAGAGGCCTGAGGGAAACACAACAAAAGCAACCGGAAAAGAAAAGGATTAAATTGAGCTTCAAAGCAAAGCGATTGACATGGAGAGAGAGAAACGGTTGCAGATAAAGAGGAAACTAGAGGGATGAGAGGAAGGTGAGGTACAAAGAAATTGTCGACGCACAATTGGGAATCGTAAAAAAAACCCAATAACTAGAAGAACATGAAAGAAAAAATCGATTAGGTTTGATTTTCACTCGAGGCTGTGCTTCCATCACTTTGCATAAATAGTTGAACAAAGTTGAGCGCGAAATGTATCCTTTGAAGTTCGCCAAAAAGTATGCAGTTCTGTTTTCGTTTTCTTCATTTCTCCTTCACTGCCATTCACTTTATTTCGAAAACGAGACGCTCCGTGTGAAAAATGAAGCCCAACCTCAGTCGACAACTCGCTGACTAAGTAACTGTTTGACTGACAGACAGATAGACGGGAGGACAGACAGACGGACGGACGGACAGATGAAGCATCAGCTGCCGGGCTCATTTGCACGACTCGAGCGCCTTGTGGCTTGCCGCATAATGGGCGTCTTCCTGACTTTTATTTACGTTCAAGCACAAACAACTTCATGCACAACAACAACAACGGCAATGACAGCAACAAGGAGTCGCTTCCTTTGTCTTAAACAACATGTGATGTTGTCATAATTTTTCATTTAAATTTTTTTGTTCCTTCCATCCCATCCCCTTGCATACTTTGTGGCTGCTTAGCCTGAGAAACATGCTCCAAAATTTAATGCGTCCGTCCTTCTTCCGCAACTCGAAGGCGACGACTGGAGGGAGATGGAGGAAGGAGCTGCTTTTGGCTGCTTGGTCTCAAGTGTTGGCGTCGGGGAGCGGTTGATGGGAGGTGGGCGGTGCTCAGGTTGAAGGAGGCGCCTGTCAGCGAAATGAAACGACGCGGCGAAGACGACGAGTTAATGAAATTCGCAGCAGTCGCTTGTTCGAGAGGAGAGACAGACAGTAACAAGGACGAGGAGAGACAGACGAAACGTTGGGCGGTCGGATAGACATGTGTGGCTGGGAGTTAATATTTCATGAGTTTGCGGCGTAAGCGGGCGCGTAATTTGATTTCGAAGCGTGGAGTTAAAGCGATTTCGGAACGTGTTGCATACGGTTAGGCGCGTTTCCCCCGGAATGGAATACAAATTTATGCGTCAAGAAATTGACGAGATTTGGAATTCATTAAATTGTCCTTAAAACTTCGGAATTCCAAATTCGTCTGTTGCCTGTTTTTGGGTCGAATCTTAGTTCATGGCGGACAGGAAAAAGAAAAGTCAGCTTTAAGGCGCCTGTGACGAAGAAAATGGCTGCCTCTTCATTATGATTTAATAACATTATGAAAATGTTGTTGCAGCATTTTGGGCTTCGCAACGAGTCGTGAGGGGAAACGACGGAAATAGAATGAGAGTGAAGGCCTTTTGTGTGCGAGGCTTTGTATAGGGGTTAATTTCCGGCACATACACACACACACAAACTCACATTGTACGTTGTTATTTTTGTGCTAACGCTCAAAAGTATGCCGCATATATTTTACATGACATTTTGCAAGGACCACGCGTCGTTCGAGCAACTTTTTAATTGAAAATTATTTTACCCTACTCACGGCGTTCATTTCCCTGCGCAAATTCTGATCGCCTCAAGCTTTCTTCTCTTCTCCCTCTCTCTCTTTATCCTCCATCTCCTTCTCATCGCTGCGATGATTTATGAGGAGTTCTTGCTGCTTGTTGTACCATACTTTTTGGCGCAATCATTATTAAATATTTATTAAAACAAAACAATTTCATTGGAATTTTTCCATTACGACGACAATCGACGGATGGGGGGAGGTGGGTAGAGGGGTTTGAGTAGTGATGATGGTGGAGCATAAATCAACATTTTCAGTTTTCTCGTCCTCGAGCTCTAAACAAACATGGCTGCCATTAGAAATCGATTTATCTTCCTAGACTCCTGGACCTGGACTCAGATCGGACTCAATTACGTCGGGGAGGATGAGGAGAAAGAGCACCTCCTTCTTTTTCTGGGAAGAGAAAGAAGATGTTGCTCCACGATAGCTGTCGTTTAATGGACTCTCGAATGGACCGAGCAGCGGCAACCGCAATATGACTAATCGCCGTCTAGAGGAGCGATGAGGGATGTGACTGGTGGGCGTGGTGTGACATTAACGGAATTTAAATTTCCTTGAAAGTATGAAATGCGAAAATCCACAGAAGCACCAAGTGGACCTCCTTCCTCTCTTCGCTGGAGGATAATCAAAGAGCGCCGGAAATGAAGTCGATGAAAGAAAATGTCTAATGAAATTAGAATGGCGCAATTGAGGGCGGAAGGGAGGCGGGGTTGAATTAAGGGTCCGACGCGGGCTGTCATTGACAGAAAGGACATCGCGTCCTTTTAATATTTCGGTCGTGTTTAATTCGATCAAAGCGAGAGGAAGTTCGCGCCAAGCGACTCAACGTCCGTTCACTTCAACTAGGGTTGCCCTCTGATATTCTTGTTGTTATATTTGTTGTAATTAAAAAGGAACACTGAATTAATAGCTATTGTTTTCTTCTCTCTTTCTCGTTTATAGAAACAAGCGAAAAGTGCAAAATTTCCTGCCCTGCAAGACGCCCACACGCGGCCCCCACATCAACGGCGGCCTCCCGCTGGGCGGAGCACACGCGGTCACCTACGAGGATCCCGACGCCCATCTGGGCCACCGCCCACTGGTCATGCGGCATCATCACAATGTCGAGGTAAGCATCATCATCATCATCCACATCATCATAAATTACTCTCAAGCATAAAACTTTGCATGGGTTTTGAATTTGAAGTCTTTGGCTTGCGTTGCATTAATTAAAGTCGAGAAATTGGCTTAAAAGTCATGTCAAATATTTACTCCGACGGCCGACCCTTGGACTTTAAACCCGCCCGCCTCCTTCGAGAAGGAAAGTTACCCCGGACAACCAGAGATCGAGAATCAAGACTGAGGGCTCAAGATTCCGGTCGAGACTCCGGACTCCAGACTTCGGTTGAGACTCGTAGCCATAAATTTGTCCAGCTCTCAGCGTCTTGTTTACGCCGAAGCTTAAGCAGCCAACGTCTCCTACTGCTTCTGGGAGTCTGTCAGGATCTGCTTTCGTCCTTATTGTTGTTGTTCTTGTTGCTACTGCAACTGTTTGATTTGTGTGTCTGCGTTGCGGTCGAAATCTTCCCAAAATGAAAACGGAAGAAAATCTGCTTCAATTGTTGCTTTGATTTTCCGCAAACACAACATTCGCTCGGGGTTTGCATTTTCCTTGGTTTTCCTGCCAATTTGCGAGATTCCTTCCCATTCACTCTGTCTCTTCTTCTTTGTCTTCCTCTCTCTCTCTGTGTCTCCCTTTGGCTATTGTAAATAATTGCCTGGGAGCTGCTTTAGTCTTAAGCGAACGGCTTTAAAGAGATTGTGAGTTGAAAAGCTTTGCATGCTTTTAGGCGCTGGAGAATAGGTAAATAAACCTTCGAGCAGTTTCACTCGTTCTCGTTCTCTCTCATTTTGACTTATTCTTGTTCTTGCAAAAATTATTTCTTCTTCATTTTCAATTCAAGTTTTTCACATTTATCCTTATTTCTTATCCATTTATTCTCCTACTCTCCCGATTTATCTTCCACTTCTCCCACACTACCTGGATTTCTTTCTATCGTTCGTCTGTCGCTCTCTTTCGGTCCCTGGCGGCAATTACTGTCAACACACTCGAGTTCACGCGCCGCTCTGACATTTATTACAATCCAACAAACTACTAAAAATGTCAAAAATTTCACTGCTCCTTCGGGGCTTGGGACCGAAAACGGAGCGAAGAAACGTGTTTTACTCCATGTTCCCTGTTTTTTTTTTTTTTCATTTTGTTTGCACTTTTTATTTTCGAATTTTCTTCCTTGCTATTTTCGTATTTTTGTCCTTGATGTTTTCGCCTCTTTCTACTTGCTTTTCATCCTTAGTATTTTTTTATTTTCCTCCTTGCTATTTTCGTATTTTTCGCAACTTGCTCGGGAAGAAAAATCGAGGCGACGCTATTTCGAGCCGGGAACCTTCACGGCTAAATCGGCTTTTGTGCGAGAGGATGAGGAAGGTGAAAGATGGAAGAGGCAGAGAAATTTAGTGAGAAAAGTGGAAGATGAAAAAATGTGTGCTCGCGAGAGAGAGAGAAGGAAAGGAGCTGCAGGTAGAAGTTGCAAACAAGACGGTGAAAAATGGGGAATAATAGTTACAAGGAGAAATGCAGCAAAAAGGAGTTAGGATCAGGGACAAAAAGCACTGGGGAAAAATAAAAAAGGAAAGACAAAATTAAATGAAGAAAAAAATATGGGGATAAAACATGAAATGTAATAAGAAGAACGTAAAAAAGTACTGAACAGATGGTATTGAGAAAAAGGTAGTGACATCAAATTGATGCCGAAAAAGGCAGTCGAGGTAAATGTAGTGCGAATTGAAGGTACTATGTTGAAAAATTCCATCATCATCATTATCGATGAGGGTTCCAACTAAATCGACGTCTTTTATGAGAAACGACCTTGCGAAGGACGACGAAGAAAATCCAGCTGAAAACAACAAAAGCAAAGCCGCTGATGCCTGAAGCAAGTGTGAGAGGGAGAACGAAACATTCGTGAGATTCTCGAAGGCGAGCAATAAAATAAACACGCACTTCTCTCTTAACATCCTTGTTAATGTGCAGCCAGTGTCGAGCCGGATGTCTTCGTCGTCATCATCGGTTTCACAAAAGGACAGCAGCAACTCACAATAAAAATAACAACATGAAGAACCTCAATGTCAAGGCAAATAAAACGACATCGGGTGGCCAAAGGTGGGGCGGAGGCGGGGTCCCTGAGCATGTAGATGGTGGAGACCGAGGCTCAGGCGAAGAAAAGATTGTAAGGCGAAACGAAAACATTCAGCTTCAGCTCGCCTGGAGCGTGAAAGTCGTAAAAACTAGGCAACAAAAGGACATGAATCCCCGCTCTCTCTCCTCCTCTCCCTTTCCCACCTGTCTCTCCGGCTCCTTCGTTGAGTCGTCAAAAAGGCGGGAATTAAGACGACAATTCGCCCCAAGACGCGCCACTTGCGGCCGTCGCCAGGACATTGGGAATGACGAGGATGACGGCTGACGAGGCTGACAAGGATGCGAGAAATGTGAGACGACATGGAACGACACATTCACACACCTATAAACATTGATAAACAAATACAAAGCAAACAAAGAGACAGCGAAAAGATCGGAAAAAGTGAAGGCAAAGAATCGACCGAAAAATCAGCAATCATCATAAAGGGGATATCAAAATAATATTATGAATTACGTTTAAATGCCGCATCCGGATACGAAGCATTGCTCGTCCTGTCCCACTTGTTCTCCTTATTCCCATTTAGCCTTCTCTCTCACTCTTCCTCTCTCTCGTCAGTGTCTCCTCTTCGTCTATTGCTAGCTTGAAATGCGAGACGGCACTGGTTTCGCGTTTCATGTCAAGCGGCAGGATGTCTTGTCCTGACAGTGATGTGTCAGCGACTGTCTATGTATGTGAGTGCGAATATGTGCGTATGTGTAGTGTAGCTTTGTATGAGTGAACGTATTGTCGGCCTGTTTTGACAGCAATTGTCGTAATATTTTGACGACAAAATAATTCCCAAACAAAGGACGCGGCGGCAACGACAGGGGTCGCGAAACAAAAGGCTTAAATTACAGAACCTCGTTGGGTCGAGTTGGGTATCATGGATTGAATGGTAGAAGGTGGGAAGTGGAGGTAGGAGTTGGGGCTGGACCTGCCGGAAGCGACCTCACGTCGGATGTGACAACAATCGATGACGAGAAATACTTCTTCTCCTCCTTCTTTTTTTCCTTTTTTCCCACTCACCTCGGTCGATTCGTGAAGAAAGCGAAGGCGGAGGACTTTCATTATTTATTTCGAGCCCGTGTTCCGCTTGTCGTTGCCTACTTTTTGGCTTGCGATCCCCGACCACCAGCCACCCACTCACGTCTCTAGGGCTTCTCGGCCAAGAGTCCTTAATTAATATGCAAAATGCTTGTGCAAACATTTGTTATTGTTGTTGTTCTCCCTCTCCCCAACTCCACTCGACACATTCTTCAAACCCTCAACCAACAACCGCCAACCCCTCCTACAGCAGTCGATGGTCATGTTTGCGATTGTCCTTAAAGTCCTGTTTCTTCTGCGACTCCGGCTTTCGTTTCCTTCCCTTTGTTGTTCACTATTTATTATTCATTGCTCGACTTTTTCTCTCCCATCAAGTGTTGTTGCAATTGCGTGAGAAAGAGTGAGAGAGCATGAATGAAAGAACGAGACGTATGAAAGGGAAAAAGTCGGGAAAAATGTAAATAAAGCGAAAAGGGTTAAAAATGTCCTTTTTCGTTCTGAGCCTGAGGGTTCATAGGGGGAAATAACCTGAAACAGTTGACATTCGCTTTATTACTGTTGTTGTTGTTGCCTCTTCCGTCTTCTACTTCTTCTTCTTCTGCTCATTCTTCTTCATTCTGTTCTCGTTCTTGTTGCTGTTTCTCTGTTGACTCGTGCCACGTCGTGTCGAGTCGACTCGAGTCCTGGCAAGTAGAACAAATGCGCGCCTTTCATCATTCACGATGTCCTTGTGCGAATTTCATTTTTTCCATTTTCTCCTCGCGTTCTTCTTCTGCGAACTCTCATCGTCCGCTCTCTTTCACTCTGCACCCTCTATTTAGCGTTTATCACGGGCTTCGCCACAATGAGCAGCTTTTTTTCACCGCCGCCGCACATCCGGTCGCATGTCCTGCCGCATATCCTTTCGCATGAAAAATGCATTTGCAAAGCAAAGTCAAATTTTTTGCCTCTTCTCATCGTCGTTGTAGTCGTGTAAATTAATTTTATTCGCGTTTGTTTTATTTAAAAAAAAGACTTCGCTTTTTTATTTACTAGGAGCTATGCTCCAACTTTATTTGATCAAACCGAAAATGGAACTAAAACTAAAGAACAATGCAAAGCTTAACATTAACTCTAGAAACCTATGCGCACCATATTATCGCCTGGCTAATTCCGGGAACTGCACTCGGGAACTTGTCGTTGTTGTTGCTGTCGACGATGCACTTTTGATGGGAACGGATGCGGGTTCGCAGACATAGCGTCAGCATTTGGCGTTTCATTGGAAACGTCTCCGGTGTTAACTCCTCCCCTCTTAAATACAATTGTCCTCAATTGTTTTTCTTATATTTTTCTTCAAAAATATGGGATGTTGTTCATTCGAAAATTCGAGGCAGGAATATTGTCTTTGGGTTGAATATTGGTTAAGATAACTGCTGGGGCAGATGAGGAAAAGGCATTTTCCATATTTATTTTATCCACCTTTGTACTCTGTGAAGTTTTGTAAAGATGAAGAATCAGAGAGCCAATAATGACGAGAAATAGTAGGTAAAACATGGTTGATATTCCATTTATAATTGTTCCCACTTTTAATGTTTTAATCTCGTGAGTATTATTGAGATGTAATTCACTTAGGCTTTCGATTGTTAAAAGATTTTCTAAGTTTTTCTCTGCTGGCTTAGGTTGTAGTAGAGTTGGAATGGTTTCTATTTGCGGGGCTTCAAAATTACGATATATTTTATTTTGCGCCACAATTGTAGTATTTGTAAATTTTATCATTACTGTGCCGGAAATATGGTGTTTATCGTTGTCGATTATTATTGTATCGTTGTAATCGTTAAGTAGGATTACTCCAGGAAATAAGGCTTCGATTGATCGGATATGTTGACTGTTGCTGTAGGTGCAGGATGATGGAAGGCTTTTGATAATATTTGGTATGCAGGTATTACTACTTAAGTCTACTAATTGATTATTATTACAAATTTTAATAGAATTATATTTAGGACAATTATCTTTTATTCCATATATTTTATCTGAATTTTTTATTATCTCCTTAAATGCTAATTTAACAATTTTACCATTTCTTTTTACTGGATATAGTACTATGTTTTCATACATTTGTTCATTTGTTAATGGGATTTTAATAACATACAAAATTATTGAATTGTTATACATTACATTTACTTTGGCGTATTCCACCGCCTCTTCAGCTGATGCAAATGGCATCTTCTCTTCTTTTAACTTTTCTAAAGCTAATTTTACTTCCAATTTATTCAAAATCATGGAGTTAATTACTCCGCTCTTTGCCCATTGAATGGCGTAGTTAATATTTATTAATTGCTCCTTTATGAGTCTTATCCTATTTTGGAAAATTAAAGCTATCTCATTATTTAAGTAATTGTCTTTGCCTATGGCATTTGACATTTCATTGATTATTTTTGTTACATTATTTATTCTATCGTTAATATTTTGGTTAATTACTACTTGTCTATTATTATTATTATTTAGTTCATCAATATTAAATTCTAGCATTTCGAAATCATCGTGGTCAGGAGTGCCAGCGATGTACTTCCATGCAGTACCAATTATATTATATGATCTTTTATTCCGTAAATTTCTATTACTAACTTCTTTATAATAGCTACTTTTTAGATATTCATTTTCATTAATATTAAAAGGGATTATACTTTGGATTAAGTCCAAAGTTTGTAAAATTTCTTCTTTTAGGATGGGATAAAAAAGGATTGGTTTTGGGAATATTTTGTTCTACGTATGTCCGTGTCTCTTTTACAAAATTGTCATAATACTTCAAGTCTATGGGGTGTATTATTCTAAAAGTTCCGTCTTTAATTTTGCTCTGACCGTTATTTATTGTTATTATATGGGCAGATGTGTAATCCACTATTTGGAATTCCATCTTACAACGCGTTATAATTGATCTGAAAGAAAATATAGAAATTTACGTTTTAATAAGGCTTTTATGGACAGTCCTTCCAGATCGCGTTTTCACCGTAGAATTACTGTTACTTGCTACGATTTCTTTTTTATACTTCGGAGAAAGTTTATTGCCAAGTCTCTTATTGATTCTGACATAAATAACATCTCCTTCTGAATACGTTTTCAACGGTGTCTTCTTTTTGTTATGATAAATAAGATCGCATTTTTGTTTGTCCTGTATTTTACGCATAGTCTCTCTACGAGAATCTTCAAGCTGTTCTGCGTCGCCACTAACACCTCTGCCAAATAATACTTCAACTGGTTTCTTTTTAGTTGTTGAATGAACTGACAAATTATATTCTTTGACCGATCTTTCCAATAACTCTTGGAACGTGCTATGAGCTCGCTCAGTCTTGAGACAACGCATAATCTCTTGAAGTGTTGAGTGGAAACGTTCTACCTGTCCGTTTGAACAACTTGTGTACGGGGGTGTACGGTAAACTGTAATACCGAATTCATTTTCTACCATGTGATTGGTGGAAACTGAATTAAAAGATTTTTCGTTATCAAAGATTATAGTTTCGGGGACAAGGAAAAAAAGGATATCTCTCAAAGGTTGCCTAATATCTTCAGCAGCTCTAGATTTAATTATTTTCGCTATTGCAAACTTGGAAAATTTATCTATGGCTGTCAAAACAGAATGATTGTTTGTGATAAAAATATCAAGATGAACAATTTGTCCGGGAAATTGCGGGATGGGTGTTGCCTGAATCTCGGGTTTAGCAGGATGACGATCATATTTATTTTCTTTACAAATTACACAGTTCTTTATTACTTTTTCGATTTTATTATTCATGGCAGGGAAATAGTATTTTTCAATAATTTGCATCTTGTTCTCTCGAGCATTCCTATGTGCTCGATTATGTGTATGCAAAATTATATTCTCCTGCTCTTGCTCACTAGTGACGTCTTCGACTTGTACTTGTGTAAACCTTATTTTATAATTGCTAAAATGGAAGGGATAAATCTCTTGAATTTTACCCATAATTCGTTCATTAGTTTTTATACAATTAACCACAGAGGGATTTAAATAGCGCTTTAAAATTTGAACTAGAATATCCGAATCGTAATATTGTTCTTTAATTATATGCCTATGGTAGGTCGGAAAAACTATTTTAAATTGATATGACTGCGTCTGATCTTGAATCAGAAAAATTTGATTTTTGAATGCGTTAATAGGGACCTCTACAGAATATATTAAGTTATGGGACGAACTTTCGTCGCTAACTGTCAAAGTGTTTATTTGAGCCTGTGGAAGTCTCGACAAGGCGTCGGCAACAACATTCGCTTTCCCTGGTTTATAATGCAATTCATAATTATATTCTTCAAGAATTGCTTTCCAACGTTTCATCTTACTATTGTTGTTTTTGTTACTTAACGCGTAGGTAAGGGGTTGATGATCAGTATAAATATTTACTTTGGCAGTACCATACAAATAATTTCTTAAGGAATTCAATGCCCAAATAATTGCAAGCATTTCCTTTTCGTTAGTGGCATAATTTTCTTCAGTTTTACTCAACGTTCTGGATATGTAAATAATGGGTCTGTCATCCTGAGAAAGTACTGCACCAATGGAAAAATTTGATGCGTCCGTGGTTAATGTAAAATCTTTATCGAAATTTGGATATGCCAACATTATATCTCCGGAAACGAGAGTTGACTTTATTTTATTGAAAGCAGAAATAGCTTCTGAATTTAAGTTTATTTTAATTTTTGAGGAGTGATTCTTGGACGTACGTCCGTCCTCCCCTCTTAAAAGGGATGTCAAGGGTTTTGCAATTTTAGCATAATCTTGAACAAAACGACGATAATACCCTGACATACCTAAAAATGATCTTAACTCTTTTAACGTTTTGGGTGGCGGAATTTTAGATATCGCCTCGGTTTTAGCGGGATTTGTTTTAATCCCTTCAGAAGAAATTATAAAGCCAAGAAATTCAACTGATTTCTTAAAAAAATGACATTTGTCTAATTGAACCTTCATGTTAGCGCTTTCGAGAATTTTGAAAACTTTTTCTAAATGGTGAAAGTGATCCTCTTCGGTTCTACTGAAAACAATTATATCATCAATATAAACGAAACAACAAACTCCGATACATTCGCGCAATATGTCATCAAGTGCTCTTTGAAAAATTGAAGGGGCATTTTTTAAGCCAAAAGGTAGCCTCGTATATTCGTATTTTCCATTGTTAATGGAGAAAGCCGTTTTTTCTATATCACTTTCTTTTAAAGGGATCTGATGAAATCCACTCTTTAAATCAAGTACTGAAAAAAAATTATTATTTCCCAATTGCGCAAGGACTTCCGTGATATCTGGGATCGGATATCTGTCTGCTATAGTGACTGCGTTTAGCTTTCTATAATCTGTTACAACTCTATATTGCTTATTTCCAGAGGAGTCTGGTTTCTTTGGTACAATCCATACAGGTGAGTTATAGGGTGACCGGGATGGTCTTATGATACCGTCATGAAGCATTGTTTGAATTTGGTTCTCCACCTCCGCTTTCAGAGCCATGGGATATGGGTAATATCGCGTATAGACTGGTGTATCGTTTCTTGTACGAATTTCACCAACTACCCTAGTGGTATATGTTAATTTCACATCCGGATCGGCGAATAAATTTGGTATTTCCCTTGTCAACTCATTTGTTAATTTCTTTTGTTTATCTGTCATATGTTCGTCCCTTATTTTAATCATATTAATTGATTCAGACCGCATTTGGTATATTGTAATTTTCATTCCGTTTTCGAGCGACATATAACTATCTCGGGTGTGAATGATTGCACCCAGTTGTTTTAAACTATCATTCCCTAAAATCCCATGAAATGATTTTAAGCTGGGAAGAATATAAAATTTAAAATTTTTGTCCTTAATGTTAAAAAGATTAATATACGTGTGTTTGCTAATTTCAATGTCACCGGCTACCGACCTTGTAAAGAAATTTTGTTTATTTGGAATGGCTGTTTTTGAAAGGAATGGTCTTACATAATTTTTTGTAGAACCGGTGTCTATTAATATATTCATAATAATTCCACTCTCCGTTCTACACCGTATATAGGGTAACGAAGAGTTTGCTAGCCTAAAAAATGCAGATCGCTAACATCAAGTGATTGGCTTGCGATGGCGGCTGCCCCCTCAGGGCTTTGTTGATAATATTCCTGAAGGTACCCTGGTTCCCCATTTCTAGTGTGGGCGTCACCCTCACTTCCCCCTGCTGGGTAACCAGCGTCTAAATGGAAATTCCTTTGCACCTTATTTGCTGGTGAATGGAACGGTGCCTGTGGTGGTCTCTTGCCAGAATAATCGTTAGGTCGGGGTCGGTTTATATAATTTACTCTTTTCGAGTGGACACTAGGATCTATATCCATCGGTTCTGGTCTGGGCTGCGGTTTTGGCGCGACTGGGCGCTGAGGAGCAAAATATGTTTGTTGGTAATTATTACCATAGCGCTGGAAATTCGGATTTCGAGGCTGTACCGTATAATTCTGAGGATTTGAATTATACTGGGGTCGCGGCATGTACGCCAATTGAGGATAAAATCCTTGTTGGTTTTGGTGGTTCCTTTGTTGATAACCATTTTTTTGTTTCTGATTCGTGTGGCTAAATATACCACTAGAAATATTTCGACTTTTTTGTGCGTAATCTGAGCGGAAATTCTGATTTTCCAGTTTAAGGCATAGGTGGAGGGCTTGTGGCAAGTCTACAGGTTCCTTCATACCTAAAAGGCGTGACAAATCGCCGTTTAGGCCTCGAATGAAAGTATCGAGTGCCTTGTCGCGGTACGTTTGGGTAAAGAGTTGCAGGGGCTCATCGTCCAAGTCCATGCAACCAATCTTATTTAGAATAAGCGACAACTGGGTATATACCTGTCCATAAAATTCTTGAACAGTTTGGCTTCCTTGAACCAAGGATATCATTTGATATTCTAATGTGCGAATATCCCTTTTATCCGCATAATGTAAAGTAAGGCATTTGGAAATTGCTTTCCAGTTTAGAGGAGTGTTATAGGACTCGAGTGCAACGTCTGCATTGCCTATAATTTTATTTCGTATCACACTTAGGATACCGTAATATTTGGGAGTACCCCTTAAGGGTTCGTAAATTTGAAGAATTCGATCTACGCTTTTCTTCCAAGAATTAAATTCTCCTGGATTTCCAGAGAAATCTCGCAGGCATCTTACGACATCTGGAATTTTATCCAGATCGGAGATGTTATTTATTTGTGACGGATCAATTGTCTGATCAGAAAAATTGGCAAAACTTGAATTCAATTGCGAATTTGCGTGCAAAAGATCTCGAAATTGTGTCTCGATTATGTTTTGCACTATACCGGCTATTATGGCCGTTGTCTGTTGTACGTTCTGTCCTGGTTGTACGGGTGGTGCTGGTGCCACCGGATTCGGACTTACCGAATTCAGGACGGGAGGTCGGATAAGGTTATTTGGATTTGACATTTTTATATGTTATTGTATTATTATTTATTTAATTTATTTTAATTTTAAACAACAAAAATTTATATTCGATTTTAGATTAAGTTATTTAGTATATTCGATTTCCTTTTACAGGTTTAAATTTATTTTCTTTATTTATTTTATTATTACAAACACAGGAAATAAAATATAAGATAATGAATACTTATAGATAGTAGGAATAATATTCTCACAATAAAACTGCGATCCAGAGTATGCTGCTTTTGGTTGTCTTCTGCTGGAACATGCTGCTTCTGCTTGCCTTCCAATTAATTTTTTGAATATTTAACTTGCACTATTTGCACTGTTTTGATTGTATTTTTTTAATGTCCAATGAAGCGGCTGGTGTGCAACACCGTCCTTTTTCCTATTTCCGATAGGTACTCAGGGGCCTCGTTCTTCACTTTCTTCACGGGAGTTCCGACCGCGTGGACACTAGGTAACCGTAGGGAAACTCTGCTTTTATATTAGAGTTAAATCGCGTTACTTTTAATTTTTGTAAGCAATCCCTATGGGTCCCTGCTCGGGCGCCAATTAATTTTATTCGCGTTTGTTTTATTTAAAAAAAAGACTTCGCTTTTTTATTTACTAGGAGCTATGCTCCAACTTTATTTGATCAAACCGAAAATGGAACTAAAACTAAAGAACAATGCAAAGCTTAACATTAACTCTAGAAACCTATGCGCACCATATTATCGCCTGGCTAATTCCGGGAACTGCACTCGGGAACTTGTCGTTGTTGTTGCTGTCGACGATGCACTTTTGATGGGAACGGATGCGGGTTCGCAGACATAGCGTCAGCATTTGGCGTTTCATTGGAAACGTCTCCGGTGTTAACTTGTATATGAGGGTGTGTGTGTGTGTGTGTGTGTGTGTGTTTGTGTGCGTCCGAAATGGAATCCCTTGCCAGGCAAACATTTTGCAGCGCGTCCAAAGGACACACTGATAGCGGTTGAAGGAAGGGTGTGACGACGAAGGATGAGTGCAAAAAAAATCCTTTTTTGCTTCCTCCGTTACCCTGATGTGGGACATATGTGTGCGTGTGTGAATGGGTGTTTGTGTATGTGTTGGGAGGCGAATGCATTTGCATAAAGCAAACAAGGACAAGGGACACAGGACACACGAGGCAAAGGACACGAGGCACAGGACACGGGACTTGGGGCGAGGGCAAAAAGCGTCGCAGCCGCAGCTAAGCGCTCGTGAAGGGTCATTGAAGACATGTGATCGGCCCCGCCCTCCGAACCTCATCCAACTCCCCCAATGGTAAATGACAACAACAAATGGAACAACTATTCAAGACAATAACAACAAATGGCACAACAAACGATAAGGACAAGGCCACACAAGACACAGGGGTCCCTGTCATTTCTCGTTAATCGCGCTAAACAAATGCCATCGATGTCCTTTCGAACGTCCTTCTCGAGGCTCTCAAATGGCCCCCCAGGGGATGCTGCTTCTTCACATTCTCGAGAGGTCCTCGAGGAAATCCCTTCCATTGTTATATTGTGCTTGATTTCGATATGTTTGCTTTTATTTAAACATTGCTTTATTTAAACATTTCTTTTGTTTAAACAGTTCCTTTGCTCCAACCATTTTTATGTTTAATAGTCGATTTCATTTAAACATTGATTTATTTAAACTTTTATTTCTTATGTCTGATAATCGTAGTCTTATATTTGAACTTGGCTTTTATGTAAAAATTAATTGTTTTGGAACATTTATTTTCATATAAATCTAATTTTAAGCATTCAACTAATGTTCCTCTCTCCTTCTTCTCCTTTCAGATGTTGCATGGCAAGAGCATTCACTACCCCAGCGGCTATCCGATGACTCGGTCGCCCCCCTTCCTCGTCTCCTCCTCGCCCGGCCCCGACCCCTACCGCTCCAATGACAACGTCTACGAAGAGCTCGGCCCTGGTCGCGATTCCGACGGCGAATCGGAGCCGCCAATGCACTCCGATGACGACTTCGCCGAGGACGAGCTCTCGCTGCCCGGCGAACGATCGTTTAACAAGTCGAACGTCTCCGAAGCGCCCTCCACGCTGCCCGCCGTCTCGACGATCTACCACGAGCGGTCGACGGCAGTCACGACGGCGACGACACCCGGCGCCGCCTCCGCCTCGGGCTCCGTCTCCGCGTCGGCATCGGCTTCGGCTGTTGGACCCGAGCGCAACAGTCTGCTGTCGTCGTCTTCGTCAACGCACGACGCCTCAACGGCCACGGCTAGTTCGAGTTCTTCCCACAACAACAACAGCAACAATGGCAACACCAACAACGGAACGAGCCGCACTGGAGGACTTCTGTCCGGGATGCTCCGCCACACGACGGGTCGCAGCAAATTCCCCGCGAGTCTGGCGGGACGTGGAGCGAAACCCGCGAAGTCCGGCAGCGTCGACGAATTCAACGCGGCGGCAGCGACGTCAACTGCGACGGTCGGCGGCGATTTGACGCCGATCCAACAGCTGTACGACAACCGCAGCAACCTGATGTCGCTGGCGTATGCGCCACAGCACCACGCCCACCACCAGCCGCACTTCCACAGCCTGCACCACATCCACCATGGCCAGCAGCAGCAGCAACAACAACACCATAGTCACCCACACAACAACATGAACGTGAACAACAACAACAACGGTGGCCTGCGCCATCCTGCGCAATTCTGCAACACGTTGGAGAACGAGGTGGAGCGGCGGAATCGCATCAATGCGCAGCTGAGTCACGCCGCCGCAGCGACGCCGGTGGCGACGATCTTCCGGGAGCGCATCCACTACCCGGGCAGTGGGCGGTACGCAGCCACGCCCTACTACGTGTCGAACAGCGGCTCGGGCCTGTTGGCGAGCTCGATGCGATCGCGCACGAACCCACGCTCGATGGACCGACGCCATCGGGTCGCGGCGCCGCTGGAGCACCTCGAGCCGGCGTATGCGTATGCGGAGCCGATCTTCCACCACGAGAACTTCCAGCAGCGCCTCGTCCACCAGCAGCAGCAACAGCCGTTGGTCTACCCGGCCTACATCGTGCCCGACTACACGACCGGCGGCTCCTACCGCCATCTGCCGCACTCGGCCGCCTCCTCCTCTGCCGCGTCGTCGACGTATCAGAACGCGTTGCAGTTGTACTCGCGCGGCGGCGACTCGAGCTTCGGCTCGGACTCGGGCTACAGCCACCACACGCCCGCTTCGTCGATCGGCCGACACGACTACGACATCGCCCTGCCGATGCCGGTGACGACGTCAACGACGACCTCATCCACGCAGAAGACGGCGAACAAAATCGCGTCGGCTCTCAGTTTCGGTTGGAATCGGCGCAAGTCGACGCCGTCCACGCCCACCTCGTTGAATGTTCATCACAACACGATGGCAGCATCGACGACGACAGCGTTGGAGTCGACAGCGACGCCCGGCAGCGGCTGCGCAGGCGCCTCCAGTCCCAACAACAACAGCGGCAGCTCGACGGTCACCACGTCGTTGGAGACGACGTCGTCGTCATCGGCAGCAGCGGCGAACCCGAGCATCAACAACAACAATGCACAGGCGCAGCTGGCGTGAGAGCGAGTGCAGCGCGAGAGCTGTCAGAGTTGACAGTTGACGACGGCGGCTGAGACGGCAACGTCGACGTCGAGCATCGTGGGTCCCTTTTAGACTTTTGAGGAAAAGAAAGTGACGATATCAAAGTTCATAAGAGTCCATTTGTAAATAAATAATGTAAATATGTGCGTTTGTCGGCGGCTGTCAACTGTTCTAAATTGACAGCTGTCACAGACGTTGTATGTATATAGAACTCACCACTAGAGCTTCAGCTTATCTGTAAATTCACCACAAGTAAAGACGTGTAAGTTTCTCGTAACGAAGCAATAACCGAGGGGAATATCCTTACAATCAATGTCCTAGTATTTGTTTTTTTTGTAAAAAGTTGCCCCAACAGAATATTATATATCGATGTACATACACTAATGCATACATATGTCCTCTATACATAGCTATAGAAATAGTTTGTAAAACAATGTGATTGTAAAAAGATTGATTTGTAGATTCCTTCATAGATTATTAAATTATTATATTAATAATATCGATATGGATTATTTTAGTTTTTCGTTTTTAAGAAATTTCAACCAATCTGTTTGTTACCCTAGTTTAGTAGGAAATTTTAGGTGTTAAGAGAAAAAGAAGAAAAAACCAAATTTAAAAATAAAATGAAGCATGAATACCACATGAAAAATATAAAAAAATATACACAATTTTCGTTTTTATTTAACATACGTCAACATACATCATCTCTCAGAAATCCTATGATATGGTTGCACATCTCATTGATCTCAAATCGGTCAAATGTCCTTTGACTGCCATGAAGTTCACCACGAATTCATATTATGATTTTAGAACAGATCGACTTTCACCACATTTCATTCTTACTGCGAATCATTTCAATACTAATTCACCACGAAGCAGAAATGAAATAACCATCGATTTATTTTATTTACCTTCCCGCTCACGCACATTACTTCCTCAGATTATGTAGCATAGCTTCAGGCATATATGTTATCACTAAACACTAAACCTAAACTTCATGTCCTAAATAGTGGAACTGTGATTGAAGCAGAAAAATAAGTAAGGCATACTTTGAGGATGTCTTTTTTCATGATCCTCCATTTGATTTGAAAATTAAATAAATATGTGAAATTCTATATCATCTTTCGACATATCAACCAGTTCACTACAATTTACTTTTCCTCCTTTTACTAAAACACCTTATTAAGACTGTTCCTACGTACACTAACTACAAAGTTTCTACACAACAAAGCATTACAATTCTTCGTAAACTTTCGAATATATTTTCAAATTCTAAAATAGTATAGACAAAGAAGAAAAGAAAATTAAGTACTGTACATAATCCTTGAAACCCTCGATAGGTTGGGGGTGGCTTGAATGACGCGTATCCTGAGGCACCATTAGGTTGTAACGATTGTACATAAAGACTTGGAGAAACTAGGTCAACAATAACAATAATAATAATACAAACATTAGAAAACATTTAAAGTAACAACTATACACAAAGTGAATACTTTTGTAAAATGATTCCATATTTGCATAAATATAATTAAATAAAAACAACCAACAAAGAAATGAGCACATAAAATGTATCCTATATCTAAGCAAAGATCACAATAATAACTATTGGCATAATAGAAATAAAAGTATATATAGTAGTATATAGAATAGCTAAGAGATCTCTTATAAATGTTCAAATATATGTGATTTAAATGTATTTGGTTTGGAATTTTCGTAGAACAAAACAATATGATTTTTGAATTTTCGATAAAACTGTGACAAATATATCCAGAGAATAATGTCCGATGCAGCAGAACAATCAACGGTCCTTATCCTTAAAACAACAACATAATACTAATTTATCATAAAGTAAAATAATAATAATATGAATAGAATAAATTCAATGTTTCATCAGACATAAAGTTCCATCGTGGAAATTTAGAAGCTCTGTAGTGCTATCTCAAGACACAGTGGGGTGCAAAAGGTTGGCAATCATTTTTATTTACCATTTAATTTATTATCCTTTTCTTTAATCGATTTAGAAATCACAGATCACCTGATTTAGAGTGCAAGCGGTACAAATTGCAAAGACTTGCTGTTCCCACCTTGTTTCCTCATTAACGTTGCCAACTTTTGCAGACTCCACGATCGTCCTTTGATCCCTACACCTCATCCTTCGTCCCACAGTTCTCTCCCCCCTCGGTTGGTTTTGTGAAAATGACAATGACTTCTAGATCTACATTTGAACTCTAGTCAACTGATCATTTTTAGGAACAACATATATTTCTTCCATAATTTTAAGCCTTTTCATACTCGTGTATATTGTGTAAATGCCTCATGTATAAGAAACCCTAATTTTAAGTAATTTTCATACAATTCACAGAAAATAAAAGCAAAACAAAAATCCAACAACAAAATTAAGTCATATCAACTTTGTGCAAAAAGCAAAATAACATTAATTTCTTTGTATACAAACTTTTAGTGATCACTGTATAGTTGATTTTTTGTAAAAGACTTCTTCAACTGAAATATATAAATATATACATAGATACGGAAAAACGATTTAATCGAATTTATATTCATATAGAAAGAGAGAAAGAAACGAAACACTAAACTAGGTTTTTAAACGGATACTTCTTGATTGATTTTTACATATTGTAACTAACTGTCGACTACTAACGATTAAGTAGCGTAACCGATTACTTCGTAAGCATAAATAAGCAATTTACTATTAATAGAACGAGCTACTTTAAAACAGAAAACTTTACTTATGCCAACTATCACGATCACTTCGTGTCCGTGGAAACGAAGTGGACAGCAAGAGTCTGTAAGGAGAAGAAACGGAGGAAGAACTTTAGAAAATGAAATACATTTTATTAAAAAATTTAAAACCATTCGTTTCAATCATTTGTGATTTTAAGGAAATTTATTTTTGAGTTTTTCAGGAGAAACTTTAACAAATATATTTTAATGATTATAATTAAATCTGTCGCATTTAATAATTTGTGTTAAGGTTTTGTTTTCTCAAGAATTCCTTTTGATTAGAAAATTCGATGGAAATATCTTTCTCTATCAAATATCACTTCGGTCGATGAATAAATTCCTTTATCTCTTAATTTGCCTCTTTTTTATTTATTAATATAAACCTCTCTTAATTTTCCGTTTTCTTATCTCTCTATCCTCATCAACCTTGACTTCGTTGAGCTCTTCTCCACCCGAACGATCCGGCTTTAATTATGCAAATCCTTTAATTTGAATCCACTGCATCTAACCAGATATTCCGTCCCACTCTCACACAAAATATCCATTTCCGTTTCTCTTCTTATCGTCTTAAGTTCTTTCGCTCTTTCCCGCTTTCCCCTCCCTAGTTCTCTCGCTTCGACGCTTCCATTTAATCCACATCTCTTTCTCACTCACTCACTCACTCACTCACTCACTCACTCACTCACTCACTCACTCTCTCATTCACTCACAATCTTGATGATTCTCTCTGTCTCTATCTCGTTCTCATCATTTTAATCATTCGTTCATCAAGTTGTAACCTAGTTTTTATTTACAACAAAGTATTCGCACATAATTAAGTTGCTGTTGGTTGTTTTGTTGTTCTTGGTGGTGGTATTAGAGGTGTTTTTGTTCTTCTTCCTCGGCTCCATCTTGATGATCTGATTGTTGTTCTTGTTGTGGTTTTAGTTGTGTTCTCTGCTTCTCGCTCTTGGTATCATTATCCTGAAGTATTTGCTAATTACCTGCAGGAGTTGCTCGCACGTTTACCGTTATTATAGTTGTAAATTCTTAAGCTCCACCCATACACAAATACGCACATGGAAGACACCAACATGAGTGTGTGAGAAGATAGACAAAGGATAAGGAAGAAAGAAAGCAAGGAATGAGTTTTAAAACATGTCTTAAGAAGCCAATTTAAATTTAAAATTATATTAACTGCTTACAACAATAACCGAAAAGACAACAAAAGGAACATCATAACAAAAAGAACAACAACAAATTACAAAAATACACCCATACACCCTCAGAAATGCACACACGAGCAATCTCGATTTCACACAGATTTCCGCCCACATGAAGAAAAGGAAACTAGTTTGCTGCAGGAGGCAGCAGGAGTTGCACCAAGGATAACGAGCATAAGCTGAGCATCCTGATGGTTGAGTCTACAACAAAAATAAGTTATACAATAACAACACAAACAACAACAACAAGTCATAGCACATCATCACAAGTACTACAACAACCCAAATACACGAGTCACAGCCGCAAAGTTTTAAAGCAACTCTCGGATGAAAAAACACATAAAACCAAAGCGCCAAAGACTGAGCAAAACGAACTGATGAAGAGGGCGAGAGTGAGAGGCAAGAAGAGTACATTTTTGCAATTCATATGTGAGAACGTGAAAGACAAACACACACATACACAGAGAAAGCTTATCGCAGCCGGATATGAGGCTCGACGAAGCCTGCTGAGTGCACGAAAGTATGCCAAGGATTTCCGCAAAACAGGAGGCGGCAGGCATTTCTTTGCAGTCAGACGATGGCGACAAGGATGACGTTGGCGACAAGGATGACGACAAGGATAACGCCGGGCTTTGTCGAACCGCAGGACGACGTCGACAACTCTCGCAGAAGGAACCTAATTACCGCCGGATTGCATTGAGTTGAGTTTACTTGGCTTGCCTTGGGTTGGCTTGAGTGGTGTGAAAGAGTGTGAGAGTGAGTGAACGATAGGGAGAGATTTCAGAACGGAGTCTGAATGAGACAGCGGAGGCTTTTCCCGGCGACATGGCTTGCGACGAGGACTGTGGTTGAGGTCGATGAGAAACAAGGAGAGTGAGAGAGATTGAGGAGGAAAGTTGGCGTAGAAAAGACGAGGAATTGGATCTAGAGAGGAAGACAGAGAGAGAAGAGAGAGGCATCATGGGTGTTGATCTTGGAGATTGCATCGAAGCCGGAGCCTCCTCGAATGCTTCAGGATATGCAGAGTGCAATTTTCATGCTTGAAATAATAGAACACAAGATTTGCTAAGAAATCGCGGCAGTAGAAGTAGAAGAAAATTATGATGAGCAGTGGTAGCAAAGAGTGAGGGGAAGGAGAAAGGGAGGAGAGTGAAAAAGACAGGAAAAGGAAATCAGCGAAGAAGGAAAAGTGAGGAAAAATAAAATGACTAGAAGCAAAGAGGGAAATGGAAGACCATGTGTGGTTATAAGAAGAATATATTGAGAACTAAAACTGAAGGTAGAACTAGCTAGAATTATAAAATGGGTCGTAGTGGGAGAAAGGAACGAAAAAAGAGAGGAAAATGAAGAATACTGAACCGAAGAAAATCTAGCAAGCGAAAATATTACCACAGTCGGATTTTCCACGAAACGGAGAGGGAGATAAGGATAGAAAGCGAAGTAAAAGTTGAGTAAACCCATAAAAAGAGATAATACTAGAGTTAAGAACTTTCCTCCTGTAGTCGATATGCACGAGTTTCCGATGAACACTTAATTAATTGATTTGACTACGCTTTAAAGTTCTGAATCTTCAATAATAATAATCTCTTCTACCCCATATCCTCTCACTCTATCCCTCTCTCAACCTTGCAAACACTCTCGATCTTTCCCTCTCTCTTTGATCCCAACTGTTTGATATCCTTGGGACGCCGTCTCCCAATGCCAGTCGATATTGGAAGCACGTAGAGAAGATATCAAATTGCAACTGCAGCAAGAGCAGCTCCCAGTACTCACTCTATCTTTTCGCCTCTCGATGTCTCTCGCTCTGTCTGCGCCAGTCCTTCTTCCTTCGCTTCCCTCGATCTCTGCTGTTGCATTATTAGAATTTCAATTTGAATGATAACATCTACTTCGTTCACTCGGTTTTCTCCGTCTCACACGCCCGGAGATCTTCCAACACTCGCTTCTCTCCTCTTTCTGTCATCCTATTCTACCTTCTGTCTCCCTTTCTAGCTTATGTCCTCCTCCCTCTTTTCATCCCTCTCCTCCCACAAAGTCTCCGGTTTCCTCAGTTGATCATCGGAACACTTCAAGGACGCATCGAGTCCCATTTTCTTCGCCTCACTACGCTTTCTCTCCAGGTGTTAGTGTTCTCTCCACCTCGTCCTCGACTCGGGGACCTTGACTCGTCTCCTCTCTCTCTCTGTCAGGACTCTCCACCTCTCTCTCTCTCTTTCTCTCAACTTTCCTTATTTCACCTTTCTTGCCTAGAGACTTCCCTATCCCTTGAGGTTTCCTTTGCCACCGGCCTTTGCAGTCCGTCGCCTTCCTCGGGTTTCCTTTGAATTTCCTTGGCTTCCTGTTACTTTCCTCAAGATCTTCCTTTCACCTACCTTCCCTCTTTACCATCATTCCTCTCTTCATCACCATCCTTTCCACTACCCTTCCCTTCTTCCACACCAATCGTTACACCTTCTTCATCCTAATCCGTGTCGTCCTCCTCCGGATGCTCTTTAATGTTTGCTTGTCGTTTCATTACCCTGTTGTTGGTGTTGGTGAAATCATTGAAGCACAATGGTGGGCGGTGTGTGGAGTGGGTGTGGCATACAATCCCTTGTGTATCTGCGTCATGTCACAAATTCCATCCCGAGATGATTCGGTTGCGGTTGTGGATTTCGGATGCTTCGGAATGTTGGGAATGTTTCACAACCAAACGCCGGTCCATCTCACATCGTTCCTCTCCAATTCGTTCCATTCTCCCATTTCGTTTCGGCCTTTCATCCTTTCGTTTCGGTTCATCCTCAACTAGATTTCGATTCGAATCATTTGGGTGGCGCCTCAGGTGACGGCGCTGGAGACTCGAATGAAACTCCTGTCAGACTCTTGTCGGATGCCTCTCTCAGAATCTATCAGGAACTGTCTGTCTATCTGCCTCTTGCCTTGTCTGTCTCTACTCTTTTATCTGTTCATCTCTTTCTGTTATCGTTCCCAAAAGTCTCGTTCTCTTCCTTCGCTTTCTCTATTTCTCTCACTGACTTTCTTCATTTTTATCTATCTGTTTGTCTACCTTCTGCCTGTGTTTCTGGCTGCTGCCTTTTCTTTCTGTCTCCTCATCTGTCTATCGCCTGTCGGTCTTTCCCAGTCGAAGTCTGAGTCTCTGTCCCATCTCCGATGCTTCTTCCGAACCTCTGTCTGTCCTTCTGCTCCTCACTCTCTCTATTGCTTTCTCCGTTCGTCTGCCTTTGTGTGTCCAAACATAGTCTATCTCTAGGTCTTCCGCTCTCTATATCTCTGTGTCGTCTCTGTTTCTCCTCCTCTCTCTCCATCTCCTTTTAGGAAGCTCTACTCGGCTTCGGTGGAGCGCGTTGTAATTAATAGTTCTGTCTTAAGATTACAATAATTACTCAATGACAAGTGCTCAAGTGTGCTCGAGCCAGGGCGACACTTAAGAAGCAGCAACAAGATGGAGCCAACGAGGGATAGAGAGCGATAGAGAAACAGAGGTAGACAGCGACAACATCAGAAGGAGACAAAACGACAGAGAGAACGTCCAAGTCAATGAATTCAAGGAGAGAATGTTGGAACGCGATGCCTAAGTGCAGATAGCGAGAGATGTAATTATTTGACAACTGATATTGAAATAAGTGAGGATTCTAATGATGATGCTCGACGCTCGCTCCCACAAATTAATTTGGTTTGAATCCCCCTACATCGCCCCTTTGTTCCTTCCTACAACCACTCATAAAATTTTGTTCTTATTCGTGAGAGTTGAAATCTGAAGAAGAACTTCGTCGAGAGATGGACTAAATGCATGCATCAATAACGAACAATAGAGGAGAAGTGAGAGGGAGAGAAGAGATTGACTGAAAGGGGAGATAAAGAGGGATAAAGAGGTTGATAAAAGGGGTAAAAAGGGTAAAGAAAGTAGATAAAGAGGGAGAGCCATAGAGCATAGAGGGAGAAAAGATAACGAGGGATGATGAAGAAGCGAATAAAGTGTGGTTATTCTGTGGAAAAGGGCAGGTAGAAGGTAGAAACCGAAATTACGAATCAAGTTCTCCCGTCTAATTTTCCTTTTTAAACTCCTTAAATTTCTCAATATTTTGTTGTCTCTTTGCACTCATTTTCCACACATACTAACACGTTTTAACACTTACCTATTTCATCATGGCCTTGTAATAAACTCTCAATTTTTCTGCTCGAATTTCCTTTCTCCACCTTCTCTTCATCTTTCCATCTCTCTCTCTCATCTTCCCCTCTCTCCTTCATTTTCCCTAAGTTTCTTTCATTCTGGATTTTCTCTTTTTCGCCCTCGGGGACTAGACTCGTGTTTGATTGATCGCATCGTCTCCATCGCTTTCACTGCATACAATACACATCTCAGACTCATCACGAAGTACCTTTTTCTTTCACACACTCTATTACTCCCTTTCTCTGTCACTCACATGCTCTCCCACTAACACACTCTCTCACTCACACACTTTCTCTTCTCTTTAGTCCTTCACTTTTATTTTTCTCTCCAACCTTTTTGCTACTGTTCCTTGTTTAAGTTGAAATTCATGCAGAAAAACTTTTGTTTTTCTCTTCACTTACACTTGTATGTGTGAGGTCGTGTGAGTGTGAGAGAATGTGGTTGTGAGAAACTGTTGGAGAATGTTGTTATGAGAAAATAAGTGTGTGAGAGAATGTCGGTATGAGTTTTGTCTGCGTGTGTTTGAGGAAGTGTTCGTGTGTGAGCTGCAAATTGTTCAATGGCTCTGATCTTCTCCGATCGGCATCGAATTCAAGGAAAGGAGAAAACAAGTCAGGTCTCAATGGTAGAAGGAGGAATTAATGGATGGATTGTGTAATCTGTGATTATTGCCAGCACCCTGAGTTTGTCTTCGCCTGCGTTTGTTCATCCTTGTCCTTGCCTATCCACCTCCTCTTATCCTCTCTCTTCGATTCTTTCTACCGTCGTATCTTTTATTTTTCTTTTCTTTAAGTTGTTCCGGATCTTGTCTTTTTATCACCATGTTCGACCCTTGTTTGAGATGTTCCTTTTATTTCCGTGTTCCCTCAATTTCTAGGCAAAACATGATGTTGCCACACTTTGTGGCAAGTAGAATTTTTATCTACTTATTAACCAATATTTTTTAAATCAAAATGTTTCTTCATATGGAAAATTGGTTTTTTATTTTGTGTAAAAATTTAAATTTGAAATTTTGTTAAAAAAGTTAGTTTGAAATTGGTATATTATATTTTTTAAATATTTCAGTAAATTTTTATAACTATGTATATTTTTATACCCTACACTCTGTGGGTAACGGTATATTCATTTTGTCCTTCCGTTTGTAACGGATTAAAGGAGAGGTCGCAGGTATATATATTCGTGGTCAGCGTCACCTCCTGAGTTGATTTAGCTATGTCCGTCTGTTTGTCTGTCTGTCTGTCTGTTTGTAGAAATATGTTTTTTGAAGAAACGGTAAGAGATACTGACTTTAGTATTACATTAATGAGCTGCTTGTATGTAAAAATGGGCGAAATCGGTCAACGGACACGCCCACCTCCCATATAAAGAAAAGGTTTATATGAGATATGGTATATATCGAAATGAAATTTTTTGTGTGATCATGTTCCTCTGATGCGAGTTTACAAGTCAAAAATGGAAAACATCGCCCATCCGACACGCCCACCTCCCATATAAAGCAAAAGTTCAATATGGGACATATGGTGAACTATGGTATATATAGAGATGAATTTTTGTGTGTGAACATGTTCTACTGATACGAGTTTACAATCCAAAAATGGATAACATCGCCCAATGGACACGCCCACCGCCCATATGACGCATAAGTTCAATGTGGGATTTATAAAATACAGATACGAGCTTACATGCCAAAAATCACCCAACGGACACGCTCACCTCCAGTAAACATTTGATATAGAATATTGATATAGAATAAAATTTTGTGCGTGATCAGTTACTACAAATATACATTTCTCAAATTTCACATTGCTCACATTTCTAAAATATAGAAATATATATAGACTCGCCTACGTCAGCATATAATTAACACATCTCATGCCAAAATTAAAAGAAATCTGTTATCAGCCACCCCTACCGATATAACCTTCATATATCTAATTATGTTTTTATGCATTCGATCCGTTCTAAGAAAAAGGAAATTCGGAAAAAATCCTAAAGAAAAAATATTCAATACTCTTCAAAGTTGTACGATTATTTTAAAAAAATACTGGCTGCAGTTTCGGGCGTAGGGTATATAAACTTCGGCCCGCCCGAAGATAACGCTTTTAATAGTTTTATTTTTAAATTTGTTTCAAAGCAAGGATTGTTTTTTTTTTCTCTGGCCATGTTTTACTAATGTAATTAATGTATTCCTTTTTGAAAATTAAATGTTATGTTTTTTTGGATTACTTCAAATATTCATTTTTCCATACACTAGCAATTACAATTTTATAAAATTCTTTAGTTTTTAAGAATATTTTAAAATATTTTATAAAGCTCTTTTTTCAAATTTTTATCTTAATAACAGATCATTGTTTTGTTGTTTCATTTATCTTTTGTATTTGCAAATTTTGGTTTTCTCTTGTTTTTGTTGCAATCACCGATGTTGTGATTGTTGTTGTTGTGGTTACAGCTTCAGTTTCTGGCTGCTGTTGATCAATTCGCCAAAGTTTGGTTTCGTTCCAAAAGCATCCGCACATAAATCACAGGATTTTCTCATTTTCCCCAACCGCTGGCGGCGGGATTTTCTGCGAAAAAAATCCCAATTTCGTTGACATATTTTTTCCACAAACTTCTGACGACGACGACGTCGATGTTGTTGTATTTGTAATATCTAAGTTGTCGATGTTGATGCTGCTGTTGTTGTTTGTTTTGTTTTTTGTGCTTATTTATTGTTGGTGTTGTAATTGAGGTAGTTATTTTTGTAGTTGTTGTTAGCTCAGTGATTTCTCGCAGTGATTTATTTTGCGTGTTGCGAGAGTCCTTCATGCGCAAGGATATAATTGAAATTTATTGTTTATGGTTCTGCTGTTGCTGCTGCTTCATCGAAGAACTCTCTCACTCTACTTCTATTGGCTACCAGCTTTTGCTTTCTCTCTTTGTACACTTCGCCCTCCCATTCTCTTCCATCCATTAAACTAGTGACTCCCACCCTGTTGCCGATAGTGGAAGGGAATCGATGCGACTGACACTCGTGGCTGAGCTAAAGTTCCGTTTGCTGTGCACCAAACTCTTTGTCTCACTCCCTCCCTCTCCCTTTCCTACTCTATCCCTCCCTCCACGCTCTCGCCCCATCGATTTTTTCCCTATTCTCTCACTGGTTTTTGTCTTCCTTTCGCTTTTTCTCCAAAGACTTGCGACCAGACAGATAGACAGACTGGAGAGATGCATGGAGAGCGAGAATTTCCATGTTTGTCAATTAGAAATTTTTGGTGTCAATGTTTTTTCTCTTTGTTTGTGTAATTTCCATCAACAGAAGTTGATTCTGCATCGATCGAGGAATTACAATGTGAGATTTGATAAATTTTCACTCTTGGACGGTTCTTTTAAGGTCGATTAAGGAGATTTTATTCTATTGAAGAAGGCAGCTTATACGAAATTTTCAAAAGAATTATGGACTATATGGAGAAACAGTTGGTAAAATCACATATATGAACATATATTTATTTTTATTCATATTTTACTATGTAAAATAAGCAAAAATATTATACGAAGAAATATTCATGAAAAATATATATTTATTTTTCTTTTCTTTTGAGAGAATAATAATGGTTCACAACCATTACAGTTAGAAAATATTTTTACTTTCATGTAATTTCCAACTCTTTTAGTCAACCAACTGGGGGTCCTTCGGAGTCCTTCATGTGTCCTTCTGTCGTCTGCTCGCTGATCGATTTATTGACAGGCTCCCTAAAGATTGATGTTCATTTAATTAATAAACGTGTTGCAGTATTTCCGCCCCATCGAATCCTTCACCTTCTTTTTGGTAAAATGTTCTTATTTTCAGAATTTGCCTTTTTGGTGAATTGTTGTTGTTGTTTTGGCCCCTTTCCTTGTTCACTTTTATCGGTTGTCACGCAGAAAATGTACTGACGCATGTTCGCAATTTCTCAGACCCCGAAACGTGACACAAGACGGGCACCCTTTGGCTGAGTCAGAGGTCACCGATAGTCTCATGTATGTGTGTGTAACTGGTATATGTGTTTGTACCTCATCTTCACTCTCCCCTCGCTCCCTCAACGGGTTATTAACTTTCGTTGCATGAGAATATCCTTCGAGCTTGTCACAGGATCCGATGTCGAAAATAAGAAAAAAATTAAGCTCATGTCAGGGTAAGTTTGGTAAGTTTAAGTGGAGCTCACTATATCGCAGCGCTGGGATGGCAGTGGTGACAACAACAACAAGAAAAAGAAGGCCAACAACATCAATACCAATATCAACAACACGAACTATGGTATGTGGAAGGTGGCCTCCTTGACAGCTGACAAATAGCTCAATTATGCGACAAGCTCTCGCGTAAGTGAGCGTCAAACCGCAGAAGGACTTCGAAAATCGCTTTCCAAAATTTCGATGCATATCCTTTGGCGCAGAAACTGGTTGAGGAAGAGGGGGAGGTGTCGGTGAGATTGGTCGGAAGAGGGTTTGGTGAGGGTTTTTTGGTGAAGGGACATCAAGAATATCTACGAAAATGTATTTTTATTGAATTTCAAGGAGCACGCTTGGTTGCGAGAGAAAAGCTGGAAAGATAGAAAAAGCAGGAATATGTGAAAATGAGAGAAAACTATAAACTAGAAAAAACTATATGGAGAGAGAAAGGAACGAGAGAGAAAGACAGGAAACAGAGGTGAAAAGGAAACTCTCACCGTATTCACATCAAAGAATTGTGTTTATTTTTCTCTAAGTGAAAAAATGTCAAGGACTAATCACAGTGGATTTTCAACAAAGGAGAGGGAGAAGAGAAAAATAAGGGAGTGAGAGAGTTGAAGAGAGAGAGAGATAAACAGAGAGAGTTAAAGTCACCGAGAGGAAGAGTGAGAGACATATGTTCCCTGAACGATCCATTTTAGGACTTTCGCCCCAAAGCTCTTTCGCATGCAGAACATGTATCTTTGGCTATCGATATCACGATGTGGTTAGGATAAGGTCAAAAGTATGGATGTGATGGGGTGAAAACAAAATGGAAAGGGAGGCAAGAGAAAAGAATCGAAGAGATGGAAAGGGTATAAGATGGATTCCGAGAAAAGAATAAGCCTTCAGGGGTGATCGAGAGAGAAAGAGAGAGAGAGAGAGAGAGAGAGAGAGAGAGTAAGAGAAAGAGCATGAGGTACTAGAGATGACTTCTTCACTGATCTATCGATGTCATATACGAAGGTCGTACATGGGCTCGAGCGAGGAGCAGAGAGAGATTGTATGAGGTCGAGTGACTGATGACAGACGACAGGGGCCAGAGGGGAATCAGAAGTCGATGGCATGCTCGGCCTTCAACTTTGCGTGGAGGACGAGGGCGACGACAACGACAAATGACATTGATTTTTCATGCTGCTGCCAACTTGCAACGTGTCACCATCCACAGGAATAGCAACAAAAACAACAAGAAAAGTAATAATAAAAACAACACCAACAATAACAACAATTGAGGTAATAAGCAGAGGTCTCGATTACCCGGGTATCGAGTAATCGAGTAAAAAATGCTAGCTACCCGGGTAGAAATCGAGAGCCCTAGTAATAAGAGAGCAACAGCAGATCCCAGAGTCATCGCTATTGATAGGCATCTAAATGGGCCACTGTCTCTGTGTGTGAGAGTTTTCTCTATCTATCTCTCTCTTTATCTCCCTCTCTCTCCCTTTGTCTCTCTTTGACTATCTGTATACTTGTCAGTCTGTCAAGGGCAGGTTTTCCGCACAGGAAGGATTTCTATTTCTATATTTTTTTCCGCCATCCATCGATATTGCAATCGCATCGAGCTCATGAGGCCGATGAGTAAGAGTGAATAAGGACGTGTGTGTGTGAATGTGAATTGCTGTCTGTGTGTATGTGTCTGTGTATGAGTACGAGACGAGGCGAGACGTGGGCGTGTCAATTGTTGACATCGATGTTAGTGTTGTTGTAGGCGGCGAAATCAACGTGAGGTTAGTTTATTGGCAACGGGAGCCAGAGTCTTGAATATTTATTAGACTCCCAATTTTATACCGTCAAAATGGGTACCTTAAATTTACTTTTATAAAATTTAGAATATTGAAAAAAAAGTTTTAAAAAATTGAAATAAAATTGAAAATGACAAAACTAATTTTGTTAAAATTTATTAAATATTAATATTTTTAATTTTTTTACTTAAATATTTTTATAGGTACTAATTTTTTATATATTTAAATTTTCATCTTCGAATTATTTCGAAATCATCATTTCTTTTTTGGAATATTTTTTGCTTTCCGATAATTTTTTTATTTTTACTTGAACAAAACTTAAATATTGTAGTTTTGCTTTATTTATTTTTTAATTTTATTTTATTGAAATATAACCAAAATTTATACTTATTTTATTTGTTTATGTATATATTTTTTAATTAATTTATTGTTACTTCTTATTATTGTTTATTGTTGCTTTATATAAAATAAATATATTAAAATATATACAATACAAATATATTGGAATATATCAAAATATATTAAAAGTCCAATCCACAATTATGTATCTAAAATAAATATTTGATTTAAAAGGATTACTAGTAATTAACACTCATCTGTAAATTATATAAAATATCTCTAAAAAACCACAGTTCCTCCCGCCCACGGTACGTTTCATATTCATTTCCATATCCTTTGGCGAGCTTTGATTTTTCGATATGCAAATTGCGACACGCCGTCGGCTTCGCCATTTGATTGTATGAGTGAGTGAGTCAATGTGTTTGAGTTGGCCTTTTTGGCCCAGCAGCCCAGACAGACATCCGCGTGGCGTGCAGAGACAAACACACGAACAGGATCAGAATCAGAATCAACGCCGCCGTGCAACGCAGGACATGAAACCAATAACTTATGCCGTCTGCCATTCATC
The DNA here is from genome assembly GCA_017309665.1 of Coelopa frigida. Lineage (NCBI taxonomy): Eukaryota > Metazoa > Arthropoda > Insecta > Diptera > Coelopidae > Coelopa > Coelopa frigida. The sequence continues at coordinate 22,917,286 of CM029561.1, forward strand.
CGCTCCACCACGAGACCTTTCGCATCCCTCGCTCTCCCCTCGTTCGCGGGCTCTCACTCTTCATTTTTTTTCTTCATCCCCCGACCTCTTCTATCTGTCCATCCCTCTGTCTGTTCGTCTCTCTCTCTCTCTCTATCCGTCCATCGTGGCCCCGATTGGAGTCTGTTCGCTCTTTAATCTTGTTTTGATGTTCACGTCGCGTTCGGTTCCGTTCCGTCGCCTCGTGCCCTTCGTGGCCGTCGTGGTTGTCCTTCCTTTTCTCATCCCCCTCTCTTTCGTAACTCTCACTGCATCCGATGCGCTCCACCAGGCTTCAAAATGGCGACCGTAAATTGCGTCGTATCGCGATTCCGATGCCGCATGAATTCGCGGCCACAAAAGAGTTAAAATGTGCGCATCCCATCTCCAGTCTCACTCCCTTTTCCTTCACTCACTCCATCAACCTTTTCCACCCTCTCACTCTCCCTTTCTCAGGGTCATGGTCCGTGGTGTCGTCTGTCTCTCTCTCTGTCCGTCTGTCTGTGTTTGTGTGGGAGGTCGATCGGTGGAACTTTCGGTTGCACTTTGCGTGTCTGCGTGGTGGGCGATTGGTCGCGTCAATATGCGGCCGATTAGCGAATCCAGCAGACGACATCCTGCTGTCCTTCTCTCACTATCCCTGTCTCACTGTCCCTCTCTGTCAACCATTCCCATTCTCTTGATCTCTCCGCGTTCGTGAATCAAATTCTTGTTTGGGCACCTTACATATATACACACTCATGTAAATTTAAATTTAGAGAAAAGGAAACGAGGTAAGAAGAGTAAGCGAAAGAGTGAGAGAGAGGCAGATTGAATAGACAGAGGGAGATCGAATGAGACAAAGTAAGACCATGTGAGATCGACTGATATCGACTAAAACCGAGTTAGATCGACTGAGACCGACTGCGACCAACTGATACGAGAAAGCGAGCTGGAGCAAAACCATTGTTAGAGCTACGAGGATCTTTCTCCGTAATTTTGAGGCTTCCATCGAGATGCAATTTGGAGATTTCATTGTGTGTGTGGAGATTGATTTCCGTGTGATGTAGGCGGTTGCGATTTGACGAGCGAAAATTAATTTCACTCCTAAGCAAACACTCAATGGGAGGATGGAAAGGGCAAGAATAGGTGGGATTTAGAGAGGGGAAAGGAAAGGCAGAGAGAAAAGAGAGGAGATGAAAGGAAACGGAAGAAAAGACAGAAAGGGACCAAAAGGAATTTTGTCGGCCAAAATCGCATGGTCCATTGTGTTTGGTGTTCGCTTTTATCCGCCTGCGTTTTCTTCACTTCAATCTTTAGTTCAACTGTGATTCTCTGCTTTCATCCTTTAGTTAACTCGGTCCCAACTCAAATCCTTCCTCCTCTTTCACTAGGCTGAGCCTAAGAACGCCTTTTCCTTTGTCCTTTGTGTTGTGTCCGGATCCTTTTCATCATTTCTTTTCATCACTCAGTTTCATCGTTTCTCTGTTTCCATCATGCCTCTGATTTGTTGTACTGCATCCACTGTTTCACTCTTTCCTTTGAATTCCATTTCTTTCTCTCGATTCCGCATCTTTCTTACTCTCTTCTCTCGGTCCCTTTTCTGACAATTCCTTTTCTCTCGGTCCTCTTCCTTTCTATTACTCTTTCTCCTTTCCAATGCTTTTGTTTCCCTCTTCTCTCTACCAACTATTCTGATTTCGTCCGCAGAATCATTCGACCTTTCTCCATCCTTCTTTCATTGACCCCAACGCGTTTTGGTCTCCTCCCGTCCTTCATCTCTTTCTTCAACCTTCTCTCTTTCTTCAAACTACTCCCTCGCTTCCTTCTGCCTCCTTCATTTCCTCCTTCCTCCACGTTTTCTTCCCTTCGCCACATCACCTTCCATCCATCGTCCTTTTCACACATCATGCGTTACTTTTTGATTTCCATGACCAGCATGTAAGCAAACAATGTTGCCAGATCGAGAAACAAATAAACAAACGAACAAGGCAACACTTCCAGAAACACAGACGCGCACACACACACACAAGAACATACACAGGCTCCCCAAGTGTTGTTTTGGGGGAAAAAATCAATCTCAAAAACGCAAACAACGCCCAGAATCAACACCGAGAGCAGCCGAAAATCGCACCATCAAAAGAGAGACAGCGAGTGAGGGAAGTGAGGGCGAAAGGAAGAGAGAAAAAAATGGTAAAAGCGTAACAAAATGAAGGAATTTCGGGCACAAAGGAAACACAATACAAACACAGACAGACACACAGACAAAGATGAACACTTACGCATGCATCACGGATTCCGCCTGAAGTGTTTGACCAACAGCGAGGCATCCGGAAGAACAATGGAGAAGGAGAGAGACAGGGAGGTGGAGCCCGAAGATGGATGGAGGATGAGCTGAGACTTGGGTCCGGAGTCGGTAGGCAAATAGACAACAACAGCAATAACAATCACTGCGTGTCCAGCAACAAACAAAACGACTGAGAGAGGAAAGAATAACATCCGATGGAGATGCACGAGGATGGATGGAGAGGAATGGAATGGAATGATAGAAGGAATGGGACTAAAACGAGAAGAGGAGAAACTTTAACAACTGGTATTACAAGAAAAAATAATAAAGCAAAAAAATACAAAAACAATGCTACAACCAAACAAAATCCACAACAACCGAAACCCAAGAGCAGCATCAAAGTCTGGACATCGATTGACGTTCAGACAATGGAGGAGAAATTGAAGCAATCTTTGTTGTTATTGTTGTTGTATAGTTTTTGTTTTAGTCGTTGATAATGTTGTTGTTGTTTTAGCAATTGTAGTTGATCTTTTTTTGTTATTGTTGCAAAATCACTCATTTGTCGAAAATTTCATCAGCAAACGACGTTGAAACGAGAGGCATTCCACGGCAGATGATAAAAAATTAAAAAATTCTGCCTGACTGCAGAACAAACCTCATAACAACAACTACACAAACAACAACTTCGATTTTTTTTTGTGTAATTGAAAATAACTTGCCCGGAAATACAACTACAATAATATTAACAAAAACAGCAACAAAGTTGCTCAGATAAAATAACAATTAAGCGGATTAATTTGCGTTTCAAGCGGAAGCACGTGGCAACGGATCAAAAATCAATAAAAATCCAAAAATGCGAGAAATTAATCGGCAAATTAAAAGTTCACAGCATGATACGAGTTCGATAAATTACCAAAAAAATATATATATTGAAAAAGCAAAGAAAAATCACTCAATAATCTATAAAAAAAAACAATCAAATTAGTAAAAAGAAGATTATACATAATGGCAAAAAACAATAAAAAAACACTTCACAGATAATAATAACGTTAAAAATATTGTAATTAGTTGGCAATGAAGGAATTTTTAATTAAGCAACAAATTATTGACCGTTGTTAGCCACGAGTGGCCGACTGAGTGGCGTTGAGTAAAAGTTGAAGCCTAAGCTAATTTGTTGTGATAAGCAACTGAAGTGGCTCAACAACAATAACAACAACAACAAATAAAGCAACAACAATTTGTGGAACGAATAATCACAACAACAATAAAAATAACAACCAATCAATTAGTATGAAAATAAAATGATTAATTAATTGACCAAATCGCACTCGAAGTCGACGACTACGACAAATCAGTGCCCAAGTAATAAATGAATTATCATCAAACCTCTCATCATCTTCTTGATAGTTTGGTGAGGGGGTGGGATGGTCTATGGGTTGTATATCAGTAAAACGCAATTACAATGTGATATGGATACGTTATCGCCGGTGAAGGGATTTTCGAAATTCTGACTCGTGATGAAACCCAGGAGGTATTTTCGATGTTATGTTCATATCATGTTGTTTGTGTACTCGTATCATTGTTGTTATTGTACTCATATCATATTTTTTTGCACTTATATGAAGTTGTTATTGTACTAATGAGATGTTGTTGTTTTGGCTTGTGTCGGTATTCTTTTGTTGCTGCTGGTTTCCTTATCTTATCTGTTATTATGTCGAAACCTCCACTCCACTCCCCCCTCATAATTTCCTTGATTATAGCTGTCTGTATCGGTTTCTTTATGTTTTCGCAAGAAATACAAATCAAAAATTCAACAACAAAAAAAAAAAACAAGTAAAACAACCACTCTTTTAAACAAGGTAAATGTAATAGAAATACAAAGTATGCCGAAACTGAGATAGATAGAGTATGTTTGAGTATGAGTACGTGTGTTTGTGTTCATATGCGATTTTATCGAAATTTCCTTTATTTAATTTAAATATTTACATCGACACCGAAACGTAATTAAAAATAACGATAAAGGAATTTGCATACAAAGTGTTGGAAGTTTTAGTGAGAGAAAATGAATTAAAAATAAATAAATATCTAAAAGTTCGATAAACATAGGAAATTGACTGGAGTTCAACAGGAAACGAGAGAAGGAAATTATGTTGAGATTGGAAAAGAATAATAAAACAAAAAAGCGAAATGGAAGGGAATAATATCTGTACATCTAGCAATGAAAAGAAGATTTCTTATTAAATAATGGGGTATTATTATTTAAATAGAAATTAAAATTTAAATAAAAATATACAAATAAGGAAATTATATAATACAAGGTGAAATAAAGAAAATTCAATTGGATAAAAATAAAATGGAACAAAAAATATAATAAAAGAAATTAAAAAAATAAATAAAAATTTTAAAAATATAATAAAAATAATATAAGAAAACTAAATAAAAATTTAAAATAATCGAAATTAAAAATATAAACAAAAATAGAAAAAATAATACTAAGAACTTTGCAGTTCATCTACGGGTTCTCATGACTTAGTTTGCGAGCTTCAGGAGGGCGAAGAGAGCGACGAGCATTGCCGAGAGGACGGACAGCGTGGTGGCACCGCTGGCGTAGCAGCTGAGGAGAGAGAGAGGAAAAAAAGAGAAAGAAATCATTAGGAGGATGTTTAGAGGAATGATTACATTGGAATGGTCAAATAGAGGAAACATTGGCAGGATGTTAAGAGAGAGTAAACTTTAAAATGATCACAGAAAGAACAGAACAGAATCACACGAAGAACTTCGGACTCACCTCTCAGACTGCGTGATCAACGACATCGTGCCATTCAGGAAGTTGGTCGAGTTCACCGAGCCCATCATCTCGTAGTTGTTCAGGACCGTTGCGTTCGGGGTGCGCAGACGCGTCAAGACGATGCCGAAGGAGGTCGAGTTGTCGGTGGCGTTCGTGTAGCCGCACACGAGGGCGTAGTTGTCGTAATCGGTGCTCAGCAGCTTCATCATGGTCATCGGTGTGCTCTGGCTGCCCAGCGAATAGGACACGTTGTAGCCATCGGTGGGGTTGGCCAGAGCTGCGCCCACGGTCACGTTGGCCGACATCGTTTGGTTCACGTACAGATAGTCGGCGTCGTTGGCGTAGGTCATCTGGATGGTCATCGTCTCGTTGTCGGGCATCGACAGGTTCAGCTGGACACAAGCGAGAGTCGAGGCTGGAACCGGGTTGCGAGCGACCTCGTACCAGGTGCCGAGGAACTGCGGGAAGATCATGGATCAAGATCATAATAATGTCGATAAGATCATGAATGGGTTGGGAGTGAGTAACTGAGTGAGTCCTGAGGATGGGACTTATTGCAGTGGAATGTAAGGATCGATTGGTAGTAGAAATTCTGCAATGATCGTCTTTGAAAATTCTACACCATGGAATTCTTCACCATACGCTTTAATAAACTTGAACATTTTTTGTGAATTTTCCACCATGTGAATTCATTATCATGTAAATACATCACCAAATGAATTCATCTTCATTTGAATTTTTATCAAGGCACTTCATCTCAATTCAATTCTCCAACGTGTGATTCATTCACCTTTTTCACTACCTTGTGAATTCTTCTTCATGTGAATCCACAACCATGGAAAATCCTTCATCATGAGAACTTTTCATAATGTGAATTCCACACTATGGGACTTCTTCACCATATTAAATCTTCGCCATGTGAATCTATCACTATGGAAAATCTACCACCATCTGAATCTTTTTGACTTTAGAACTTTCTCCTCCTTCACACTTCGATTTCACGGATAATCATCGTTCTACTACTCACTTGTGTCATGTTCACGTTGTCCATCGTCACGGCCTGGGTGCAGTCCACGGCTTGTGCGGTAGTCGAGTGTGTCATGGCCAACAAAACGATGGCGGCAGCCACCAGCGACATATTACAAAAGCGTGCCATTTTCTGTGCTTCTTTGAACGTGAATTAAAACTCTTGTATATCCTTCTTGATCGTTGACGCTTTGTTTGTCGCACGACGGTTCGAACTAGACTGAAACCTAAACGAGTCTAACTTTAATATTTTATATCGAAAAGAAGAGGCGCCCTCGCGACAATAAAAGGAACAATAACAACAATATCAACAAGTACAATAATCAACAACAAAATCAACACCACTATATCAATACAAATATGTGTGGGTTGGTTTTTCTCTTCTTGTCTCTGAGGGTTCTGAAGCCTTCTTCCGATAACAAAAACAGGTTCAGCACCTGTTTCGAGGTGTTGGTGCATTGTCTTTCGTGTTTGTGACGTGTGCCTTCCAATGTATTTGGTTCGAAATTCAACTGACAGAACTCTTCAGACTTTCTCACTTTTACAAAACACTTCACTCCATCGTCACTTTCTATTGAATTAAAATTATTAATTGTATTAATCGAATCGATTTCCTTATAGTGACAACTTCCGTTTGCTAATTTGAAGTTTTAAGACAATAATTACCCCGATTATCTCAAGTTGATGACGGTGAGTGAGGCTGACTCATGTCTTGCGAATTTCTGAGGGTGCAAAACATTGCAAAATGATTCATAGGAATTGAAGACCAATGATATTTTACCAATTTAATTAGTCCTTGTCACATAAAGTGAGTTTTCGATAAACAATATGGATAAGTTTTTGTACTTTCTTATGAACAACATCTTTGAATTTCGAATGTTTATGGTATACCATTCTGAGGTATTTATTTGCAGTAAAAGATGTAGAGATCGGTGAGAGAAACACGAGGATTTTGTATGAAAATACCGTATATCAGAGGATCGTTAAGATTCTTTAATAAAATGTAAAACTGATTTTCAAGATCTTTACAATGTTATTTTCTTAATTTTATTTGCCTAATAAACAAGGTATTTTCTGCTTATATATGTATGTAGATATGTTCAACAATCATATCTACAATATCGATCTCTACCTCGCTTCCTGATACCATTCAAGTACCATAGCACTTGAAACTCCTCCTCTATCCAGGGGGAAAAACTTAACACTTTTGGAAAAATCCCCTACCAATGGATTTTTCGGAAATCGACATGTTTGGCATTGACAAAGTCATAAAAAGGCGTCACCAAGGTGTGATTTTTCAACGACTTCATTTATCATTTTATTATCTTTTTTCACTTTCATAAAATCAATTACGTCTGTCTTGCTATCTTCGTCTGTTCGACCAAATATCGACCTGACAAATCCGCAACTGAAGTCGTGTTATCCGATTTGCCCATGAATTTTCGTTATTTCCGACTTTTGTTGTTGATTGCTACAATATGAAGAATTGCCTTTGGAAATAGTTTGTAGTATGGTATGTATTTATAGGGGTAAAGGTGTGTGTATGGTATGTGTAAAGGCATGTGTGTGGCTCTAACTTTAGGTTTAAGGCTGTCAAGTGTCACATGTCACTCATGCCGTTGTCGATCACGGGAATTTGATTATGAATATTGAAATGAAAATTCAATTGTGCAATATATTCTATAGTCTAAATTTTTTTATATTACAATAATAATTAATAACTTCGCGTTTAATTTATTTTTAAACCAGTTTAATTTTTATATAAATATTTTTTGGCTCTGTCTATTTTTATGAAATATTTTTGTACTTTACTTTACTTTACACTTCTCATTGAAAGATGAGGTGAATCATTCAGACGTTTATATTTTTCACTTCCTAATAAAAGACCAATAGTAATTATCTTGTTTAGTCACAAGTTAAATAAATACTAATAATTTATTATTATTTCCTTAATTGAGAAGTTCGAGTTCATTATCATATCAGTTTATTATCAAGTTCACATCAGATAATTGCTGCATGCAATATCGCTCACATTTGAAATTTCACTTAAAATTTCAGAGACTTGTGAAATTTAGCTTGAAATCATTGTCTTTATTTTTCAAATAATTTGTATAATATTTTATTTGGTCGATATTTATATATTAGTTGTAGTACTTATGACAAATATTTTTTAATCTTATTTGGTTATAATATATGTTGGTTATAAAATATTTTGGTTGTAATAAGAACCAAAGCTTAAGAACCAAAATATTCTAATATATTCTGGTTAAAATATATTTAGGCTAATAAAAATGATTGGGACGGGTTTCATAAATCGATTGCTTTGGCATTGTCAAAATTGGTGCCGGTGACAACATTTCTTTCGGTCGATAAACATTTATACGACATGGCTCGTCTTGTCTTTGTCAACGATAAGAAGCACATTTTTAATTCCAACAAAATTTTTTATCAACAACACGTCGTATGTTATCGTAATTATGTGAGTAAAAATAGAAAAAAATGAAGTTGGCCGACAGAACACGAAAAATTTGTCTATGGTCGATTTTGAGGAATTTCATTTGTGATCATCGCGAATTCTGAGCGCAGGTAATAGAAAAATGTTGAGGTTTCTCTGGGTTTCTCGAAGTATTTCAAGAGTTTAGGGTCGCTTTAAGGAGCGGAATCGGTTAGTAACTATTCTTCCTTTACAAATTTATCATTATTACTGTCACAGGAGCTCGCTTAAATAGCAAAATGTTTATTAAAAACTTCTTTCAAAATTCAACTTTCTTGACATACATTTTTTGGCACCGACCTCCATCCAGTTAAAGTTTCTTGGTATCAGAATGTACAAGTGTTGCCAACTTTGGGCCTAAAACAGTGATGAGATTCAGGTCAAAATTATGTTCACCAGAGGGGAAACATACAAGAAGATGAAGGCTTCCAGAAGGCTGTGCTCGCCCTGACATCTGTGCTAATTTTTTCACATTCACTTTTCAGAAAGTTCCTTGAAACTTTACACATACTTCTGAGTTGTATTCGCACACTGTGACAAACTCACTCACACAGTGATATACTAAAAACACACATTCACTGAATGCAACACAAATTTTTTGACCCGCAACGTCGCTGTCATTCTGAAATGTCACTACTCCCTCTCAGATCCCTCCCCTTGCAGTTTTTTTTGTTATTGTCTCGTTCTTACTTCTGCTCTTGTTCGCTAGACCTTCGCCCTAGTTTTCGTTTCCTTCTCACACATCGTTTCATGGAGCTTTTCCAGCTTTCTTCAACCTCTCTCCCTTCTCCACGACTTCTCGAATGCTGCCAGACCAGACTCTGCTCACTTAATTCGCACGTCAGCGGCACCTCGTAACGTTCCAGGTGCCCGACGACAACAACGACGACTGCGTCGAGTCCTGACAACGAGCGCAGGACCTGGTCGCCGACTTCATCCCACCTCGCATAAGAGCAGTGTATCGTTCCGTCTCGCTTCACAGGAGACATCGTTTCACCGTGGCTTCCATTGCATGCTGCATTAATTTTAAATGCCTGCCGATGTAGGATGCTCCTGGAGCTGTTGAAGATTCACACACACAGATGCATATGAAGGGAGGAACCGTCTTCTTTTTCTTCTCCCCATTCTGTTGAGAACATCTTTTATTATTTTTACAGGAGGTTTTCCACTTGTCTACACGCGGAGACGTGTTCGGACCAAGTATGATAATTTCTTAGAAATGAAAATAACGACTTTAACAACAACAAAATCAAGAACATCTTCAAAAACAACAACTTTAATAACAACCCGCATGTCCTTTCAATCTCTTCGTTTTAAGTCGAATTCTCTTCGTTTCCTCTTCGAATCCTCTTCGAATCCCCTTCGAATTCACCTCGAATTCTCTTCGAATCCTCTTCGTGGATCTCCAGAGTCTTGAGTATTCGGAAGCGACCGCAAAGGATTCGCCGCAGGACCCGTGAGGACCTCTGAACCATTCTTATTTCTCCCAACCATGCCGAATGGTTTGTTGTGCTTGTCTCTATATAGTTATTATTGTTGTATCGGTGTAGTTGTCGTAGTTGTCATCAATGCAGTTGTTATTGGTTGTTGCTGTTGCTATTTGGAGTCCATTTGTGTCTCGGCGTCTGGCCGGTATCGTTGGTCTTTCCGATCACGTGCCGCCAATGGCCAGGACAATCGGAAGTCACTGCAGATAGAGACGAAGTGGAGAGAGAAGAGTTGGTAATGTAGACGAAGGAGTTGGTGAAGGAGACAACGAAGGAGTTGGTGAAGGAGACAACGAAGGAGTTGGTGAAGGAGAGAATGATGGCGACGACGAAGAAGTTGGTGAAAGAGACAACGAAGGAGATGGTGATGGAAACGACAATGGAGACGACGATAGAGATGATGATAAGGACAATAGCAATGATCGGGACGATGAGGATATCGATGATAAAGATGACGAATATGAAATGAGTTGAAGAGAATATGGTTACGATATTATTATCGTTCCTTGTGAAGATATTTCCTTTGGCTAGTGAATCATATTAAAGCCAGTAAAACAACGATTTTATTACCGTGTATTATGAGAACATCAATGATGATTATTTTCCTCAATTTCTCTTAATTAATCGCCTTGCCACCACCTCGTTAGTAATCAATCAAGAGCTCAACTAACATTTAACTTTTGTTACCCCTTTCCAACCTTCAACCCTTCTGACCATACTACAAGAAACATATAAACACTCAAACATATATAGAAATGAGTCAAAGCTTTTGTCGTTTATCGCTGACGCTTGCTGATGGTTTCCAAAAACTTGTCAACAATTTCACGAACTTCTTGTTCGCTTCTGTTGTTGTTTTTACTGCTACCATAGACATTCTGGTTGATGTTGAATGTTTTTCTTGCAATTGTTTTATCGCTAATTAATGGAACAACAGAAGCAGCAACACCTCGTCGTTACTGGCTTGTGACAGCGATCTTTCCGACGGTAACCACTTGCCAATTAAAACACGGCCGAGAGTGACTCAATGGCTGACGACGACGGCTGACGTTGATGGAATAACGAAGAACGAAAAAACACGAGGGCAGATGGGAGGAATGGGAGTAACAAGGCATGGCTAAAAGGATTAAGAGTGAGAAAAGTGAGTGAAGGCTTAAGAGTGAGGGAACTAGATAAGAATGTCGATTTTAAAGGAAATTATGGTCATATGGTAAATTGAAATAAATCTATTTACAATATAGAAATTTATTTAGAATAATATCAAAAATATCAACACAAAGAATAAAAGCTAAATTTAGAATGTACATACATTTTTTTTATTTAACCAACACATACAAAAAAAATTGTAAATTAGAAAATGAAATAAAAAAATAAATCTCACAAATATCTGAAAATTAAAAACTTTTGAAAATATTTATTTTAAAAATGTAAACGATATTTTTTTTCCACATTGTTTTATCTTTGCATCTGGAAATAATAGACTTAAATCACAAAAACCTAAAAAGTATAAAAAAGGAATTTTATGTCAAATCCCGAAAATATAAATTTTAGAAAATATTTGTGACTATTAAATTTAATAAATCCTAAAATTAAAATATAAATAATACACAGCATATACAAAATAAAATTAAAACAATTGAAAAATTTTAATAAATTTGATACAATTTGTTCCACAGTAGACCTGAAAAAGTGAAACATTTTAAATAGAAAAATAACTAGATAAATATTTTAGTCATTGGCAATAATATGCAACATTAGAACAATAACAAATATAACAATAAGAAATGAAAAGAGTTAAAAAATAACGATTCCCTTTAAAAACAACAATAACCAAAACGATACAAAAACCCGAAAACATTAACATTTTAAGCAGACCGCGATTTTAATGCACCGACCGACCGCAGCATGTGTGTGGGTAGCTGTTGTTGGTGTGTGTGTTTGTGCGTCGCCATTTGTAGTTGTGACCAGTTGCTCATGTATGCTTATCGATCTTATGCGTATAAATGAGCTTGAAAATAAATCAAAGAAGATTTTCAGCAAACATTTAGATATTTATTTTCCTCACGCGCGCCATAAAACGATGCATGCATTTGTTGTTGTTGATAGTATGTTGTTGTTGATATTATATTGTTGTTGTTATTGTTCTACTCACATTGCGACAAATGATTCAAATGCCTACAGGGTGTTAGTGTATGTGTTTGCCTTAGTTGCAAATCCGAGCGAATTTTGTGGGATTTTTCATTAAATTACACATAAACAGGGAGAGTAAGCGAGAAAAAAAATGACATAGTGATTCAAAGTGGCGGTGGAAAGAGTGAGAAAGATATAGAAAGGGAGGAAGAGAGAGATAGAGAGTGAGCTCTACGGCGAATTGATTTGCATAGCTTGGTTGCTGAGTTTGCGGCGAATTCACACAGCATTAATTTCTAATATAATAATTTAATAATAATTTCAGTTGTTGCCCTGTCAGCGTTGCCAGACCAACCCAAATTCACTCGTTCACACACAAACTCACACCCACATACACTCATACATTCCTATATTACAATAATAAAGTCGTTGATTTTATTGTTATTATTGTTGCTAGTTATTGTTTTTGTTATGATAGCTTCTTGTGATTGAAGACTGAAGTTTTAGTTGTTGTGATTTATTTTCTTGTTGTTGGTCTTCTTGATATGTTTTTGTTATTGTTGTTGTTTCTTTTTTAATTTTATTGTTTGTTATTGTTTTCATTGGTTGAGATTTTCGCGCTTTCGCACACAATTATTTAAAACTGGTTCACATTTTTGTTATCGTTGCCACTCACTATAGTTATATATGTTATTGTTTTTGTTGTTGCTTTTTCAACGAATGCAACTGTTGTGGTACTTTCATTCTGTTATTGTTTTTTGCTATTGAAGCTTATGAATAAAGCTTCCATTAAAACTATTTTATTCAATTATTGTTGTTGGTATTATGGTTGGTCTTCTTATTATTATGGTTTTTGTTATTGTACTCCAACCTGATCATCATCATCATCATTGCCGCTATAGTATTTCATCTGAAAACGCATACAGAAACAAATACAATTAAAACAACCACATCGATCGTAGTCACTTTTTGTCCATTTATTTTTGATATTGGCATGAGAGCGAGTTTTTTATTATCCTTGGTGATGTTCATGTTGTTCTTGTTGGTATTTTAGCCGTCCACTCGTTGTACATTTACAGACGCTTAGCGCCCACTGTAATCCTTCGATTACATTTCACCAAGAGGATTCGTAGCCAACGGATTTTCTCATGCGTCGTCGATGAAGTCGACACCGGGTGGTTGAGTATTTATGTATGTGTGTGAATATTTTTTTATCACATTTTAATTGATTTTCGATTGGTAGAAAAAACCAAAAAAATATACGTGCAACAGGGTACACGCGAAAGAAGTGAAACTTTATTGCCTACTTTTATTGGCATAGCTTTAAAAAGATATTAAAAATGTTATGTTTTTATTTCACAACGAGAAATTATATTTGACCGTTTAGAACGAGACTACCTCTTTTCCTTCACTTGATACCTTTCCTTCCTTTGGTATACTTTCTTCTGTGATTTCTTCCAACAGATGTTCTTTGGACGTTCCAACTTCTAATCTTTTTACAATCACTCTCTCTCTCTTTTCATTCTCCTTCGCAAAGCTTCTTCCTTCCTTTCGCCCACTTTCTATTTCTAATCATCTCAAATTTGCAAGCGTATGGTGCCGAGAAAAACGTAATAAAGCAAAAAACAAATTTCTCTAAACCTATTTTTGTTTCTAGTTATATTTTTTTCTATTCACCTCGATCTCGATTTTGAATTTCACCTCGCGATGTTTGTTTTTCTAATTAACAATTGCTAACAACTAGCACAGTATAATATTGACGACAGCAACAATCACATCAACCGTAGCCACAACAACATGAACTGTAGGTATAAAAACAACATCAACCTTAGCAACAATATAATAAACCATAGCAACAAAAATAACTATGAAAGGATACTTTCTTGCTGTGGAATATTTTTACCCAAATTTTCAAAAAAAAAGATTAAATTATCACTCCAAACGTGAAATTATTCCGGTCCACTAGCAAATATTCTACTAAACAATTAACACCGTCTCATGGCGGATGGCGAATGATTTGCCAAATTTATATATACATATGTATCAATTATCTGAAGGTGCTAAACTCTTGGCAGCTGGTCGACTCTAGAATATTGTAATAAAAAAAAATACGAATTATATACAAATATACATACTAACGTATATATATTCAACAACCAAGATCAATATATCGAATAATAAAAATCAATACGGAATGCTGTGAATGAGAATTAAATGAAAATATTATTCAATTGTCACGATTTCGTGAAGAGTTTTTAGTGTCTGAGATTTTAATTTTAAACACAGGAATACTTTTTGAATGATTTTTTTTTTTCTTTGAATGATTTTTTATTTTATTAAATAAGTAAAATTGTAAAGAATTTTTAAAAGAGCTCAAGTTTTTATTTTTTTTTTAAGTTTTAAATTATTTTTTTTTAGTATTTATATCTTATTTTACAATACTAACGATTATGTATTTTTTTTTTGCATTTTCATCTCTAGGCATTTTCATCTTCAAAGATTTTCATCTGCGTGGAATTAGATATTGATATTTAGGCCTCTCATTTTCGAGGTTTTCCATCTTAATGGTATTTTAAATTATTTTCATATTCGTGGGTTCTAAACTCCATCTCCTTAAGTCCACAATAATCTCTCCTCATGTGTACCAGGCGCCTTTTAAGATCTCGGTTCTCATGGACTGTTGAGCTTCACAAACTCGTCACCCTCTCTCTTATTCCATTTGGTACACTCTCTTCCACTCGGAAATTCTTTATTTTCCCCTCTTTCTCACTCTGTCAGGCCCATTTCGAGAGAGCAACAATTAAGCGCCACTCATACGCCATGTGGCATTGATTATAAGACTTTTTGGCAGTCTTTTTTTGTGCTCTAGGATCCTAGATTCCTCCTCAACGAACTTTTCAAGCTCAGCATACTATTATTATGCAGAGCCGTGCGTTTTGAGTCGTAAAAAGAAGGGATGCAGAGAAGTATGAAAGTAAGGAGGGAAATGAACAAGGTGTGGGCATAAAAATCAAAGCAATTTGTACGAAATCCAGTTGTGGGGATCGTAAAAAACGACAACAACAATAACAAAAATAGCGATAACAACAATTACAATAACAAGCAATAACAACAATCGCTTTGGTTACCTTTCGCGACATTAAAAACAACGACGAAACAAAATAATAAAGCCAAACAACAATAATAAAAACAAAAAAGAAATGAAAAAATCAAAGAAATAAAATAGAATTTTCTTAACAACCGACAACAAAAGGCGCCATCTTGAGCATGTGTGTGTGTGAGTTAAGGAAGAACGACGGGGAGAATCGAAGTTATCAAAGCCCTAGGCTCACTTTGAGGCTCTTGGGCTATGGCTGGAGGAGACAAAGGCGGGTGAAGAGGGAAGGAAAGGGAAGAAATGGCGACGACGATCATTAAAAACGCGAAACACGTCGCCGCCGAAATTCACTCGATTTCCAAAAATGGAATGGAAACAAAAAAGGAATGAAAACCAAAAAAGGAAACCTCTTCACACGCACGCAGGCACGTGGAGAGAGGAAGGGAGAGAGAATAAGAGAGAGAAGGAAGGCGTGCACCACTTGAATATACTCACGAAGAGAAAGAGGGAGAGAGGAAGCTTTCGTTTCGAGCCTCTAAGTTCTGTTTGTTGAGCGATTTGAGCGCGTTTCCGTTTCCGGTTGACGATTTTAGATTCGGTGGATTCGAATGCCAACCATATCAAATCTGTGAGTGGGCTTGTGTGTGATTGTATAGATGATTGTATTTGTGAGTGAATGTGAGTGTGTGTGTGTTTGTCTCACCTGGCGGAAATAATACTTTGTTTGTCGAAATCGCAATCGCACCCAAATCCAAATCAACGACTCGCACCAACTCTCTGTGAGTGAGTGTGTTTGTTCATCCACATTCACACACACACCTACTCAAACTCACACATATACACGTACGCTTTCGCACACACACGTTGCGGCCATTAAAAATTTTCAATGCCGTTCGACAACAAAGTAAACATTAATTTTTATGCCGCTGCTCGTTTGAGTGTTCGGAATTTTAACAACAGCAACAACAATAACTATAGTGAATGAAAGAGCAACAAGAATAAAAACAAAAAAACAGTAACAACAATAAAAAAAAACCCCACAATCCGAGCAACACAAAGTGGAAAATCCCACTTTGGCAGGACACTTCAAGGTGTCCGTGGGAAGTCGTTAAAAACGTGTTTTCACGGGAAATAAAAACGTTCTCCGAAATTAAGGTGTGAGCGAGAGATGGGAAAATCAACATCCGTGAGGTGAGAATGGGAAGGAAATGATAGCTTAAAGGTAATGTGAAGAGAAAATGAGAAACTGCTCATGAATCAATTGGAGCTTTGGTAACTCTTATCGCAAAGCCTAAATCCACATCCTTTAAGTTCATGAGAGAAATTATAAGAGGTTTTGCATTTTGTAATAGATAAAAAAAATGGAAAAAAAAACTCAAGAAGGAAAATTCTTGTCGTTTAATAAATTCAAAAATAAACTGAAATTTCCACAATTTTATATTGTAATTTATAGCGAAAGTTTCTCCTTTTTTGTGTAGATTTGCACGATTTGCCTGTGCTTTCAGGGCTGCCACATGTCTGCTCAATTAAAAATGATGGTGGCATATTCACACACGCACCCGTACTCAGGCACTCACTCAATTATAAATGTGTGCCGTGTTTTGCATACTTTTCTCGAACACGCTTTCCTGAGTGTGTCAGTGAATCATGCGGCTCACTCACACATGCATGCGAGGTGATTTATATGATCAGGTTTTGTTGTTCTACTTCTTGTTATATAAATTGTTGTTACTGGAATGGTTTCTGTGCGAAATTTCAAATTAATTTACAAAGCGCCAACTTTTCACATTCTCCAAAAATCCACCCAGCCTCCCGAATTCTTCAACCCATCCAACCAACCAACACACACACACACTCTCTCTCTTACACATACACAAATACAACATTGAAACCGTCGAAGTGTACGTGAGTCGCGGCTTCTGTTTCCGTTTCCGCCACCACCATCGTTGTCGACGTTCCGAAAGCTGCCTTCGCGTTTCGCCCGAAATCCACGAAAACGAAAGTTTTTGACAAGTTTTCAAAGAAGTTTTATTCGCGAGGGAGTCGAAAGGAAAAGGGAATGAATGAAAGATGATGGTGCCGTTGAAGAAAAGGAGCAAAGAGCGGGGCGGGCGATGCGGGCGGTTGTCAATTTATTAATTATTTACGCGCCAGACGACGACACACATTCTTCTACATGGCTGCTTGGCTCTAATTGGCGGCAAGATAAAGCTGGGATAATGATGAGGGATAAGAGAGAGAAAGAGAATAAGGGAAGGAAGGGGGAAAAGATATGGAAAGAGAAAAAAGAAAACGTACAACGATATGTTAAAGAAGGAGCCTAAATGGATGATAAACTTAATATCATAAAATTTATTAAAAATCTAATATAAAAGTAAATTACAAAGAAAAACACGACATAATTTTAGGAGCTTTTAATTTCTGGAATTTTATAAATTAAAAATTGTTCATGGAGAATTAAAATGGAAAATAAGTATTCTTGAATTTTACCTGTTGCTTTTTTATTTCTTGTTTTTCATTCCTCCTTCTTTATTCCTTTTATTTCATTCTTTTTTTTCCTTCCAATTTTCCTATCTGATTATTCCGCTCCGATTTTTGGCATTCATCTCGCCTCTGGTCAAAATCGTGAGGCGAAACTCTCGTTCTCATTGAGATTCGATTTGATGTGTAGTGATTTTCGCAGTCCGTTTCGTTTGGGCCGTTCAAGAGCCTAGAAGCATGCAGCGAAAACATTTCATCGCATCGCACGCATCCATTTGGAATGCAGGCATTTTGGGGGAGAATTCGAAAAATCCAACAGCAACAACAACTAAAACGATGAAAACCACTCAAAAACACACGCACACGATGACTTGAAGCGTGATTTCTCCCTATCTCTCTCACACTCAGGCACTCAATATCTCTCTCTCTTTCACTCTCTCACTCTCTCTATCTCTCCCTCACCCACTCTCAATCTGGACAACCCTCCCGTTCTGGTTGAAGCACTTCGACAATTAAAGCGAAACCTCAGCCGAATCCGAGGCGAAGGTGGAAGCGGAAGCAATTGGTAAAATCACAACGCACACACAAACACACGAATACCCATATACTCACACATCGACCAACCACACACAGACACACATTAAGCACACACTGACGCAGACAACAAGCACCCACGCACACAGACATCAATCATTCACTCAATGGGATGGTGGGAGAGAGAAAGAAGAGGGGAGAAAAAAGGAAGGAGATGGGTAGCGAAAGAAGAAGAAGAGGGAAGAGATGGACACAGAGTGAGAAGGGAGATACAGAGAAAGAGAGAGCGAGCGAGAGAGTGAGAGACAGGAAGTGAAGCGCCTAAAAGCGCATCAAACGAATTTAATTGGTATTCGCCATTAGTTGCTTTCGACTCTCGCAGTTGTTGTTATTGTCATTGCTATTGTGTTTTGTTGTTGTTCAAATATTTGTTTTTGCCGTTGTTATTGTTATAAATGTTTTAATGTTTTTCTTGTTGTTATTGGATTTTTGTTATTGGTATTACATCTATTTTATTTGTTGTTTTCTTCGTTCTAGTTTCGAGAAAAAATTCCATTCCACATCCACAGAACCCAGAGAATTATTCGATGGGACTGTGAATAGGTTCGTGTTTAAGAGATGAGAGAGATAACAAGAGACGAAAAAGATAAGGAGAGATAAGCGATAGAAAGAGAGAGGATAAAAAGATGGAAAGAGAGAGAGGGAAATGGCAAGAATGTATGTCCTCAGGACTCTGGGTGATTTGGTTCGCATGTATGCGACTTCATAAACTTTTCATTCATCATTTTTCGTTCATTTTTGATGCGAGGACGATGCCCACGAAGAACCGAAAGGGAGAGAGAGAGAAAGAATGATGAGAGGAAGAGAACGGGGAAAGGAACGACGAAGAGTGACGATTGGACAGAATATCGGTCGATGGTCGACCTAGCACGAACAATAACGAAGAATAACGAAAGAAGGATGAGAGGGCGTGTCCGGAGGCAGAACGAACAGAGAGAAAGGAGAGAGGAAAAAAGAGAGTGGAGAGAAAGGAAAGAAGGATCGTTGAAGCTCCGAAGTTCCGGCAGTAAGAAATATACGGAGCCAGCAATGGATGATCATTGACGTATGACTAAACCGGAGATTTTGTGGTCGAACTACTTTGATGGCTGTCAATTTGCATTTTGTCGTTTTGGGTGTGGTTTTCGCTTTCATTCGTCTACTTGTTGCATTCTGTTGTGGTTGGTTTTGAGTCATTGTTATTGCTAACTTGTTTTTGTTAATACGTTATTGTTGTTATGGGTAACCTTTATAAAGTAACTCAAAATTTACAGAAATTCTTAGATATTCGCGCAGATAGTTTACAAATAGGTCAGAGAAAAAGTGAGTAAATGTTAAAGTTGAGGTAACAGAGGATGTGAAGAAATTTGAAGAAAAATTTAATTTAAATATTGAAGTACAAAAGTTGGTTTTAAACTGTATGATTCATAACACAAATAATTTAATATGAATTAATTTGAATTATCCAGTATCAGTTACTCGATATATTCTTTATGAATAAAATAAAAAATTGTATATATGAACTAATATGATTAAGAAAAATGATGAATATATAATAATAAACACAAAACCATAAAAACCCTTATTTTTTATAATTTTTTTGGTAACAAAAAGTTATTTAAATATTAAAAGCACAATATATGGATAATGAAATGGATTTTTAATAAAAGGCTTGAAGAAAAACAATAAAATTATTCCCATAAATAGGAATATTGAAAAATATTAAAATAATGTTGAAAACAAATTATGAAAACAAAATAATCATCAAATAAATAAATCCAATCAAAAATCAATTCCATTGCAAATATTCTCAGAATATAACAAAAATTTTCCTAACCTCAGAATCGCGAAGTTTTTCACTTCAAATAAAAGTTTTGATTCAAGTTCAAAGTTCTTATTCAAGTCGAACGAAGTTCGAAATCGTTGTAAGAGAAAAAAAACAAAATATTCCGTCGATATTAAAATAGAGAGGGATTCAGAGGAATAAATAAGTTTAAATGAGGGATTCACCGGATAATAACAAAGGATAATGCCGAGTAATTAAAAACAGATATGTATGAGAAACAATCACTGCAAATGAATGCAAACAGAAATTACGAATTAATCAATGCAATAACAAAAAAATTATAGTAAATAAAAAATAAATAACTTTATTAAAAAGAAGGGAAAAATTAAAAAACAGAACAACAAAATTATAAAAATTTTAAAAATATGAAAATTAAAATAGGAATATCTCTTGATGGAAATGATGATGCTATTTGCAATAAAATGTGCTGTGAATAACTGAATGAATAATTCATAATAAATGCAGGTATAATCGATAAATAATTAATATCCCACTTCCGGTGGGTGCTGTGTGTGTGACCTCAGCCTCCTTCATCGGCTCTCGGTCAGCCATCATCAATGATTACCGTGATTGAAGCATAAATAAATTATTTACGATTTCACGAATCGGATTCGCATTTAAATCGTTTCAATCGGTTGCCATTGCTTTTTTTAATATTGTAGTTATTAATTGTTTTTTTGTAGGTTTTTTTCGTTTTTTTTTTTTTTTTTCGTTTGTTAAACTCACTCCACACGTGTGGTGAAAAAATTAGCAGATCGACGCCAACAACAACGGTCAACAGCAAACATTTCTGCAAAAAAGGAGATAAATTGAAAGCATGACCAGAGGGTGAAAAGGGGAAGAGTGTGGTTGTGGGAGGAGCCCCGCCCCTTTTCCAAAACTAGACGCAGAGAAGAATCTTCTCCACCCACCGACTTTTCTTTCTCCTTCCTTCATCTGTAAATGAGGTGAGAATTAAGAGATGAATTCATTTTATCATTATATTGTTGTTGTTACTAAGGTTGTTATTGAAATTGTTGTTGTTATTATTGTCATTGTTATTATTATTGTAATTGTTGTTGTGGCTAGATCTCTCGATTCCTCTCATGTGGTCGTTTATCTTTTACGCTCGATTTCGAGGTGACAACAAACAAAACAACAAGAACATCGTTGACGATGTCGACAAAGTCAAGCGATTTAATCAAAATAATAAATAAAAGCAATTGTGTATTATTCTACAACAACAATAAAGCAATGACAATGGATGAAGTATATTTATAAGATACATATTACACTGATATTTACATGTGACGAAAACAGCAACAATAAGAATAACAACAAAAATAGCAACAACAACAAATATAGTATCGACAACAAAACTAACTAGGATAGATAGTGCAAATTTTTGAGAGATTTTTCTAAGAGCAACAACAACACAATGAATAGCGACAATAGTAAGAAGGAGAGCGACAATAACAACAATGAGAGCAGCAAGAACAACAAAAACGAGAACAACAAGAGCAACAACAATTAGGGTGAAAATATCAACAACATCAATGAGAACAACAATGAGAGCAACACTGTCGAATCTCTCGGTTGACAAATCATTTGCGGACTTGGAGGAGTGCGCGGACGATGTCTCGAAGTCATTAGCCAAGTGTCCGCCCGACGACTGAGATGTATCACTAGGAAGCAACCGATCTCCAGCTCCAACAACACAACTGGTATAACAACTAGGACAATAGCAAGAGGAGCAACAAACAATCATCCGAATAATAAACAACCAACAATCAACCAATTAAAGAATTTAACCAACCCCCGACGATGACCGCCTCGGCTTCCTTCACGATCCACGGCAACGGGAACGCCAACGATCACGACGACGACGCCTCCGCCGATCAGCAGATGCTGACCGGGGTGGGCTTGACCACGCCCACTCCACGGGCAGTTCGCGCCGCCGGCCACACGCCTGTGGTGCTGCGTCAAAAGTCCCGCTCTGCCGCCGACAGGACGAAGCGATTTCTGCGCGGACGCGTTCAGATGCTCAACTGGATCGGCGGTTACAACACCGAGTGGGCCGTCAACGATCTGATCGCCGGCATCACCCTCGGTCTGACGATCATCCCTGAGAGTATTGCGTGCGCTCTGCTCGCAGGGCTGCCGGCCCGCTATGGCCTTTGTTCGGCTTTTATTGGACCATTGGTGTATTTGGTGTTCGGCTCCATCGATAAGGTGATCATCGGTCCGACAAGTCTGGTGGCGCTGGTCAGTGTGCAGTTCACGATGGGGCGACCGATCGAGTTCGCCTTCCTGCTGACGCTGCTCAGCGGCATCGTCCAGCTGATCATGGGCACCATGCGGATGGGTGAGTTTGATCGGGGGGACCGGGGTTTTCTCACGGGCCGGTCAGCGTCAGATTCAGTGTCAGAGTCAGTGTCATTTCAATTATTACCTCGCACGAGTGCGCCCTCGCTTGCGCCTTCTTCTTTTGTGTAATTCCGTCCGTCTGTCTATCTGCCTGATCCGTTCATCCGCCTGTCCTTCTCTCTGTCCGCCCCTCCATCCATTTCTCTATTTATCTCTCTATCAGCGTGGATGTGATAATTGCAATGACAACAATTACTATGCAATTAGCCGGAAAATCTAATAAAGACAACTTATCGTCTCTTTATTTATTTCTCTTCCGTCAACATTGCATGCCATCTTTCATCTCTTTCGCTCTCATATACTCGCATTATTACTTATATTTTAAATGCATTCCAAAGTTTTTGAAGAATTTTGTCTATATATTTATTCTTTTTTCTTTCAATTTTGTTGTCTTTCTTTACTTTTTTTCAGTCCTTCAAGAGTTTTATTCTCCTCTCAAATTCAATGTCTGTCTGTCTGCTTCTCTCGTATAATTTTCTCCATTTACTCAAAATGTTATCTCTATTCCCGCATGCATTTCTCTTCATATTTCTCGTCATATGTTTTCACTTCACAAAGGAAGGGATTAAAAACAAGTGAGAAGAGAGAGAAATTGTCAAAGTGAAAATATTTGGGGAGAAATTCATGTGAGAATTTATTTCTCTTCGCAAATAAATCTTTTCTCGTCTCTAATATTTTTTCGCATAGGATTTTTTTTTAAATTCTCAATTGATTTTTCTCTCATCCTCAATAATTTATCCCTCAGCAATTCTTAATTTTTCACTCTCCCTTCACTCTCTTTTATGTTTTCTCTCCGTTTGCAGGCTTCATCTTCGAGTTCATCTCGATGCCGGTGATCAAGGCCTTCTCCTCGGCCACCGCCGTGCTCGTGATCGAGTCCCAGCTGAAGGTGCTGCTCGGCATCAAATACCTGGTGGCCGGCTTCGTCGAGTCGATCCAGACGATGGCGTCGCGCATCCAGGAGGCGAGCATCGGCGACCTCGTGATGGGCGTGTGTGCGATTTTGTTCCTCGTATCACTGGAGCAGATCGAGAAATTGGCGTCGCATCCGAAGGCGAGTCGGACGACTAGAATCTTCTGTCGCTACCTCTCGTTCTCGCGCAACACCCTGATCGTGATCATCTCGGCCGCGGTGTCCTTCGTGTGGCTCGCCGAATCCTCCGCCGTCCCGTACGCCCTCAGCAAGAACGGCCTCGCGGGGCTGCCGAACTTCACGATCCCCTCGCTGGTGGTCGAAACGCCCGAGCGTGTCTACAGCTTCTGGGACGTGCTCGCCGAGCTCAACGTCGGCATCATCGTCATACCCATCATCGGCATCCTGACGAACATCTCCATCGGCAAGCTGAGTGAGTGATTTTTTTCAATTTCAAATTTGCTATTCAGTATTAATATTAAATTTTAGAGAATTCTATTATTAATATTTGATTCTATAAATTAAAGTGTATACAAATTTCATAATTGATTTTGTAATACTTAATTTTCACCACCACATTTTCCGTATTACATTTTTCAATGTTAAATTTTAATTGTGGATTATTAATATTTAATTTTCAATACATGTGTCTTCATAATAAGTATAATTTTAAAAAATAGTAAAACATATTACATTTTCAGAATCAAATTTTTAAAAATTAAGAAAAAAATTCAAAAAATGTTTATTAAACTTTGATTAATTAATTTTAAATACTAAATTTTCAACTTTTAATAAACAATTTTTTTAGTATTAAATTTTTAATATACAAATTTTTATATTAAATATTTAATATTAAATTTTACTTTCTATCATCAGCTCCCAAAGGACTCGTAGACACCAACCAGGAGCTGCTGACCGTCGGTCTCTGCAACATGTTGGGCTCCTGCGTCCAGTCGATGCCCGTCTCGGGCGCCTTCACCCGTTATGCCCTCAGCGGCGCCTGCGGCCTCAAGACGCCCATGGCCAACCTCTACTCGGGTAGGTCCATCCCAGAATTCCATTCATATTATATTCTTATCCTTATATTTTTTTTTAGGCACAATTGTCTTGCTTGCTCTCAGCTACCTCAG
The DNA here is from genome assembly GCA_017309665.1 of Coelopa frigida. Lineage (NCBI taxonomy): Eukaryota > Metazoa > Arthropoda > Insecta > Diptera > Coelopidae > Coelopa > Coelopa frigida. The sequence goes on from CM029561.1 coordinate 22,941,938, forward strand.
TCCGTACTTCAATTACATACCAGAAGCCACCTTGGCCGCCATCCTGATCTGCTCCATTTTCACGCTGCTCGACTTCCAGCTGCCCAGGCGTCTGTGGACCGAGTCGAAGCGCGATTTCTTCATCTGGGTCCTGTGCTTCGTCGTCTGCATCCTGTGCGGCGTCGAGGTCGGACTCTTCGTGAGCATCATCGTGACCGTGCTGCATTTGTTGTTCCTCTGGGCCCGCCCCGACATCGTCGTCAAGATTGAGGAGGTAACGATGATCTCCAGATATTAGGAGGGTGCTTTTCTCATTATTGTTCTCTCTTTAGATCGACCAAATGCAGTACGTGTCGGTGACGCCGGGTAACGGCGTCTACTTCCCGGCGATCAACCACCTCCGCGAGAAGGTGCTGAAGGCCTGCGTTCAGGCCGAGTTCCAGATCCCGGTCGTGATCAACTGCCACAAGATCACCGGTCTCGACTACACGGCGGCCCAGGGCATCTCGAAGCTGTCGGGCGATCTGGGCCAGCAGGACGCGTCCAGCGGAGCGCTTCTGATCCTGCACCGCATGCCACGTGACCTGCAGAAGCTGATCGACATCACAGAGAACCTTGTCTTCTGCGAGAGCGATGATAAATTGTGCGAGTTCCTGACTCAGGAATCGCTGCGCAACGGCCACATCAACCTCAAGGAGCACATCCGGGCCTCCATCGATTTGGGCTACAAAATCGAAATGGAGTAGGCGATGGAGGAGGAAAGATAAGGAAAAAATAATAGAAAATTGTAGAAATAATAAAATGTATAGAATAAAAGATATAGAAATAATAAAAATAATTACAATAAAAGATGACGAAATATTAAGAAAAAAAATTATGAAGCTCTGTAATATTAAATTCGATAATAATATTAAATTAAATAAAAATTAAATGTAAAAAAAATAAATATATATATATACAGTGGTGGTCCAGTATACCGAACGCCGATATAACGAATGTCCAGTATAACGAACGCCGATATAACGAATGTCCAGTATATCGAACGCTTTTTCTAGTCCATTGATGACTCTAAATAACGAACGGTTGAAAAATTAAGTATTCTATATAACAAATTCTATATGGACTTCAGTTGAACTTGCTACTATGCTAATATTTATGAAAAGAAATATGTATTTCGACATAATGAACGAATCCTGGACATTATATCATTCTTAATAGTGGACCACCACTGTATATTAAATATAAAAATATAAATTCTTCAATTAAAATAAATTAAATAATACTTAATGAAGTAAAATATTAAAAGCAGTGTACAAAAATGAAGATAAAAAAAAAATAAAAAAATAGCATATGTAGAAAACAATAACAAATAACGAAGAGTGTACTTAACTAAAAAAAAGAGAGAGTGAAGAAAACTAGAAGAAAAAGCAATCATGATATGAATAAAACAGATGAAAATGAAGATTAATGAATGAAAAATTAAGATTCGTAAATTATTTCCATTTCCTCGTCTTCCGGTTCTCTACAAACCGGAAGTTAAAAATTAAGATCCAATAGTGTATTGATAAGGGAAAAGACAGGAAGTGAGGAACAGAGAGAAGCGAAGCGAACGAGAGCGAATGAGTAAAATAAAAATAAAATTTTCTTCATTTATGAATTCATTGATTTAAGGAAATTTGAAGATAATTTAAAAAAAATTGTGTCACCGAGAAATTAATTAGAATGAATGAAATAAAGGTAAGGTAAATGACATTATAAAGAGTAATAGAGCGAGAAGATTATCAACCTTTAAAATTGTCAGATTTTAGAGGAAATAAACATTAAAACTTTAACGTGAGGAAGAAATAAGGAAAGAAAGAAGAGTCAAAAGTAGTGGAGAAGAAGTGAAAGAGAGATCGAAATAGCGGTAGAGGGAGAGAGAGAGGGAGTAAGTAACAGATAGAGCGGAGTCATACTAAAGAGAGCAACGAGAAATGTGGAACAAATGCTGATGAGCGCATTTATAAAAGTCACACAGACGAACAAACACACCGAAAGGAATAGAACAATTAGAATAGAAAATTGAGAAAAAAGGAACAATGGAAAATTGGACAGACAGGCTCAACACAGAGAAGAAGCAGAAGCAGCTTACACTGAGAGAAAATTACTACATTTAGGAACTGAATTTTGAGCATGAAAAATAATTCTTGCAGTGTGTAATCACATGACACATACAAACGAAGCGACGACCACGCTAATATTTTTATGTTTAATTTTTCACTTAAAAGCGGTGGAAAAAAGGAAGCGACAGAAATCAACAGAAAAAGAAAGACAAAACTAGAGCAGAGGGAAAATTAAAGCAAAGAAAAAATTAGAGCAAAGACAAAAATGTCGTGCGAAACCATTTTGAGCTTCACACAGTGAAAGAAGGAGAGGAAGAGAGCTGGAAAATAGTGGGTGAGGGGGAGTGGGAGAGTGTAGGAAATGGGGAAGCAATTGAGCGAAAGAGAAAAATGGATAACAGAGGAAAATACCATGTATGAGGTGTCCAGGTGTGCTAATTGCAAAATCAGCGGGAATCGAGGATGAGGAAATTAGGAAATCGTGCAAAGTCGCAGCAGGAGAAGAAAGACTAAGCATAAAGAGAGGAAATTAGACAAAGATTGGGAACAGTCGGGAAAATATTGAGGAGAAACGAAAGTTGTAAAGGTGAATGACAAAAGTGAATGAAATGCAACATTGATGGAAATTACAGACAACAAGAAAGAGGGTGTGAAAGAAAATGATTAAACAATCACTTGACAGCTGAACATCATGACAAAGAAGAAAAGGTAGAGAGAAACATGAAGGAATTGACAAGAGCATCAAAAATAGGAACTAGAGAAATAATACTTAAAAAACAGAGAACCAAATTAGGAACAAAACCAGAATACAAACAAAAACTTAATGACACAGATATTTACAATAGCGGAATAAACAATAAAAGCATACAGGAAACCAAATATATCGAATATAGAGGGAGCAAATGGAAAGACAACTGGACATATAAAAATACCAGACAGCCAACCAGACCGATGGACAGCAAGAAAGAGATCAATAGAGATAGAGACGCGACGGGATTCGATCGGAGCGGAAACGATGAAGTGCTAAAAAGGTCGTCCACAATTTCCCCCAAGATGTAAACCAATGATAGACGGATACAGAGGGAGAGAGATAGAGAGACAGAAAGAAGAATGGGATAAGTAAGGAGAAAATGCGGCGTAAGGGAGGATACGACGAAGGAGAAGACGAGGAATCGATGAAGGAGGAGACGAGAGAGGGTAAAGGGCAGAGAAGTGAACGGAAAGCATTTTGAAAGGACGAGCGTTGAACGGAAATGAAAACCTAATTCAGAAATTACGTCTAAGGATGCTGCTTAACGGTACCATTAACACGCATCGTTGGCGGTTTCTCCACTGTCTTCTCTCTTCGTCTATCTTACACTACTTCTTACTCTCTCTCTCTCTCACACTTCTTCTCCCTTTCACCCACTTTCCAAACCTCATTCTACACTCCTCCTATTCTACAGCTCTTCCTCCTCTTTCTCCTTTCCGTTTCATCCTACTTCTGTTTCCTCTTCTGTTTTCTTCTCCTCCTGCGCCTCGTAGGCAGTGATTGTTGTTACTTTTGTTGTTATCATTGTTGTTGTAATTCGCATTGTTGTTGTAATTCTCATTGTTGTTGTAATTGTTGGTATTTTAATATCCCATGGTTGTTGTACTGTTTTCGCTCCATTATGCGCCAATGGGCGGAAGTCGTAAAAAAGACGACGCGTAAAATTAAATGAAAGCCACAAAACAGCCCGTCGACCCACATCGCTCTGTCTCACTCACTCACTCTCATGGTGATTTTCATTTCTTGCTCCGTCGTCCTTCTCTGAATCACTGTCTTCTTCTTCTTTCGGATCGTCTACGTTTCTGTTTCGCTGCTCCTCTCTCTGAATTTTATTCCTCTCCTTTAAACTTTCCATCCTTCTCAATCACTCCCACTTCCCTCCTTTCCTACCTCTTTCTCCTACTTCTTCCCTTACTCGCCTCACCACCTCACCTCACTCCATTCCCCCTCTGCCTTTTTAACGCCTTCTCGCTGATTTTATTCACACTTTAAGCGTGCGACTCGAATGCTTTTTAATTAAACATGACCACCGACGACGAGTTTCCGCCGACGCAGTCATCACCGAACGTCGCCATCTGCTACCGACAACGCCAACGCCATTAACAAGGACACCATTGCCGACAACAACATTGACACCAACACCGTTGTCGTCACCATCGGTGTCAGCACCAGGCGTCGTCGTCGGGAATTCGCCAACAACGCCGTCATCGCCTCCACTCGTCCTCGCCGGCGTAGGCGGACCATCAAGTTACTACCGTCGAGGACTCGTGAACATATTCCTACTCGAAATGTAAAATATTTATTTTAAATTAAATATACAATTTTATTTCATCCTCGCCAGATGACATGCAGAAGCATTCGTTTCACTCTTTTGCTGGATGAAGTGATGGAGAGATGTGAGAGACAGAGGAAATACAAATCCTTTCTTCTGTTTCTCACATCTTTTACACTGTCTCTCCCTTTTACCCAACTTTTGTACACTCCTATTCTTTTCGTTCTACAGTTGGGATGAGAAGAAAAAAAAGGAAAAAGGAGGAGAAGTTGGAGAAAAAGAAGGATGGGAAGGCAGTGAAGTTGGAGAAGGAGGAAATGGTAAGGAGAAAAGCCTGAGAAGAAGAAAGGAGGAGGGGGCCGTGGACTTGATCCAGGCTTCGCTGACTCCTCGGAATCGTGTCCATCGGAGCTGAATGTTGAGGTCAGGGGGTTGAGAAAAAGACGGGTCATCGAAGGGTCATTCGTTATTGTTACAACTACCAGGAGGAGTGTTTGCTTGCATATGTTTGGTTTTGTCGCGTGTCGGTTTATGTGTTTGTGTGGGTAAACATCTTGTGTCTGTTTATCGTATATATCGTATTGATCATATATGTTTTATTTACTGTATTTGTGTTTATCGATTTATTTGTGTTTTTATTTGCGACAAATATAATCTCAATATTATTTTCATCACGTACGCGACCGGTCTTCATGCATGTTTTCATTGTCTCGCTCTCAATCTCCCTTTTGATATCGCTCTATCTTTCCTGAGAACTATTTTGCTTCGGTATACCTCTCCTTATGTTTATCTTCCTCCTCCTTTGTTGCCTACGCTTCGCGTTGGGTCAAAGTTCAAACGTTTATCGAGTGACTTCTGAGCTTCAGAAACCAACCATGCGGATGGATTATGAATAAAGGAAAGGAAGTGGGCTAATACAGAAGAAGAGATGAAGAAGGAGAGAATGAGGAAGAATGAACAAAACTTTCGTTCGAAATGTGACCCTTGGGAAACAGGATTGGCTAAGGGGAAACCATAGACTTCGCATTAAAAGACATCGAAGTCAGAATTAATCATTTATAAGTAGAGAGAACAAATAGAGAAAGAAGAAAGTGTGAGGGAGTATAAAAGTGAAATACAGGGATGAAAGGAGAGAGAAAGAGAAAAGAAGCAAGAAAGAAGAAAATAAGATAAATCCACTCCAACTCACTCTATTTCGAATGACAATCACCGCTCATGCGTCTTAAATTATTTATTAATTAATTTTCCAGCCTACGGAATTAATAGACTTTCGTAGTTAATTAAGACATCAGCGGCAGCAACCCTCGAGGTATGCCACGGGAGAGAGTGAGAAAGAAGGAGAGAGAGAAAAATAGAGAGTGAAAGGGAAACATGCCTCCAGCACATTTCAAAATCTCCCCAACTCGCTTCAACGCCTCAGGTCGTAATATCTTCCAAGAGATATCTATCGACTCCAACTTGTTCTTCTCCTTCTACCTCTCTTACCATCTCCCACTTCCACACCCCATGAGTCCTTTTCACGAAGTACTGTGGATCTGAATTCAGTGATTCTGAGGAAATGTCAACTTGATGTCCTTATTAAATCCTCAAGTTGAGTTCAATCAAAGACGTATGCCAAATACAACAATAGGAAAGTAGAAGTTACAAATATATTTAGTACAACAACAATAGCAACAAAATCAATTACTAAAACAACAACAATAATAAGCACAACAACAATAAAGACCATAACAACAATGAGGACCATAACAACAATGAGGACCACAACAACAATGAAGAACAATAACAACAACGACTTATTAGCTCAGGGCATAATTAACAATTTGTATAAATAACCGAAAACATTGTTTATACCAACGAGACAATAGTCAGAAAACAGAGAGCAACGAAAACAACAACAACGTAAACAACAACAAAAATGACAACAATGACAATGGCAAAAGGTACAATAACAACAAAGACAATAACAAAAAGAACTCTTACTCTGAAGCATTTAAGAATGAAAATTTAATTTTGAGCTTTGTTTGTTTGTATTGAAGTCAACATTTTGTGCTGGTCCTCACCATCGTCCACGTCTTTTTGGCAGAGAATTCGTAGGAATTTAATTTTAAATAATGGTGACAAAGGACGAGAACGAGGGGGGAGAAATTTTCATAATTGAAGGAGACTTTGGGAAGAGAGGAAGGAAAGAGTTGGGTGAATGAAGGGTGTACAAAGCATGCAGAAGGAAAGACGAGTAAATAATACTCAAGAAAAGAGAGGAAGATGAGCAAAGAAATTGACAAGGAGAGAGAGAAAGAGAGATAGAAGGAGAGGAAGAAATATAAAGAATGATAACCTGAAGTTTGAATGTATTAATCGGAATCGGTTCTTCCCCTCATGCTGATCTCATACCATCGCATTTTTATGAATTCCATTCACCTTCAAATTGAAATTCAAATGTCATAAAAAGGAAAATAAACACCGTCATCCACTAGGATAGACAGACAAGTAGACAGACAGGCTGGAGGAACATCACACAGAGTGGAGGAAGAACGGACAGACATACAGGAGAAAGGAGCGACAAGATGGAGAAAACGACAGATAGATAGACGGACAAAGAGCGAAACCGAACTACAGATAAGCACATAGACAGGTGGACATGTGAAGAGCGTACTCGCTCTCTACTGAGTAAGAGGGAGTAAAGGAGTGAGAGAGAACGACATACAAACGAATGGAAGGATGTCGCCGAACGACAGCCAGTAAGACGTCGAGAGTAAACAGCCAAAAACTATAATCCCCGGAAGTCCTTGTCTCCCGTCACCGTCAGACACCTCCCTTGCCTTGATCTCCATATCTTACAGATTTTCCAAAATCCACCCTCACCATCCGATTTCGTTCTTCCTTCTCTCCTTCGTCCTTCATTCCTTCATTATGTTCTTCCTTCGTCAAACCTTCCTTCCAACAGGTAAAGCGAAAATTATTTTTACTGTCAATGTCTGTCTCTGTTTGTATGTGTCTGTGGGAAGTCTTCAGTGTGTGGGTTGTTTTCTATTTGTTTGGGATTTTTTTTAGTCGACTCTGTGTGTTTGAGTGTGAGTAATTTTTTCTTCATAGGTATGTGAGTGTTTTGTTAGCGAAATTCATTCATTGTTTTCCTGCTTCTCGAATATTATTATGTCTCCGTTTCATTATTCATGATATTCGAGGCGAAGAGCGAGATGGAGGATGGGGCTGAGAGCGAGACGGAGACACTAACCGAGATAAAGGTGGTGATAGAGAGAGACAGAGGCGGGGTCAGAGCAGACATCAAGCGAGGACATGAGACACACTTGAATTCAGTGCCATCCGGGGGGATGAGAAGGTTGGATGGAAGCGGGAAACCGTGGGTGGTGCAGACCAATAAAATATCGTCTGGTGGCTTAGGAAAATTGCATGAACTCGATGGGGGATAGTGGAAAGCAAGAGGATAGAAAAAATGCAAACAAAACAATTAACGCCGGTCTTGGCGACTGCAAAGGAACGGTACAGGAAATGGAGAAAATTAAAAGATAAGTTGAATTTCTATTGACATGATATTGATTGATTGGTATACAGATTTTTGATATAGAGAATTTAATTGATAAATTGATTATAAAAATATAATATTATTATATTTAAATTATTATTATAAAAATATAATATTATTATATTTAAATGGTTGAAACCTTTTTTCAATTTCTATAAAAAAATTACAATTCAAAATCTAAACTCTTCAATATTTAAGTTATAAAAGTATAATATTCATCATCATCATATTTATAAACAATGCACTGTCTGTTTAGTAGAAAAACACGAATTATAAATAAATTTAAATATATATATTTTTTATAATTTCTAAGTAAAGGTTTCTAGTTATTACATTGCAAATTATTTATTATTTATTTCTTTTATGTACTTACAAGAATTCCGCGAACTTACACTTATGTTTTTATTGAAATTATAAATGAAAATTCCTTTTCTCTAAATCGACATAAGTTGTTTTGTTGCAGCTAAAAATTAGTTTGGACGATCCTTACGTCGACTTAAGCTTTTATGTTCGGTGAAGAAATGTTAAAAAATAAAATGTTTCTTATGTCTTTCTAAATACTTATGTCGACTTAATTTTTTATATTAAATTAAAATCTAACCAAAATAACTTAATCTGTTAGAGAAATAGCTATACATTTTTTCAAGTTGGCCGATTTGAACCCTGGTTACATGGAAAGTTGCGTTTTGAAGAGGACAATCATAAATTTAATTTTTAGTTCAATTTCTTTTTAGTAAACATTTTCCATAACATTTTAATTTTTTAATATCAATTCTCAATATTCGCGCCTGTCGCTGGCTATTCCCAGAAACCAAATGGTCTTCAGATTCCACTACAGCGATCTCATCGAGTGCTGCCGACTTCGCCCAAGCACTAAAATAACAAAACTAATATTTTAAGAAAACATAATATTAGTTGAGACGAGTATGTGAGCGAGAGAGAGACAGACAATTGGACTCGGGGAGAAATGCAGACAACCTGAAATAGGGAGGTGGAGAGAAGGAGAGGGAGAGAGAGAACGTTACACGTTGAGCGAAAGACGTTTCATGAGATAACCTGGGAATTGTCTAAAGGTAGACGATTTTTGAGTGGCAATAAAAATAAGAAGAACAACAAATGCAATATCAACAAGAATAACAACTAAAACAACAAAACTAGCATATACAAATAATTCCAACAATAATAATAAAAAACTACTACAGAAACAATAGCAACCACTATAGGTACAAGAACAGAAGATATAACAATAATGTTGAGCAAAGAAAGAGAATGAGAGAGACAGACACGAAGACATTTCTTACCATCACGGGAATTTCAGTCTATGAGGTGTGTCTGTGATGTCTGTCTGTGATGTCTGTCTGTTCATCTGTCTTGGGTATTTGAATTAATGTCTGTCTACTTGTGACGTCTTTCGACATCCTTCAGTGACTGAAAAATCTCACTTTTCTTCTGTCCTCGTAGACTCCCCAAGGATATGGATAGTATAAAGCTTACCTCGATGGAGAGAGAGAGAGAGAGAGAAAAGGGAGATGGAAAGATAAAAAGATTATTCTTGGGAGTCGACGACTTCGCAGATGATCTTAGCCGGAAAGTATGTAAAATATTTGATTTCTTTGTTTGTGTTTTTTCTCTCTCTCTCTCTCAAAATTAGGATGAAACCCTCAGGCGACCACCTGCAGGCCGGCAGTCACGTGAACACCGTCACACGATTGGGGATGACAATGCGGGAGGCATGTAAAAGACGAAAAAACAGTCAAAAAAATGCCTTACGAAAAGAAACGAAGAGGAAAAAAGGACAGGGAAAGGTAGTGAGAGGAAAGGAGCGGTAGAGAAAGAAGATCGGAGGAAGTAAGGGAAGAGAAAAAAATAATAAAAAAAAACCTTTTCATAATGAAATCAGTATGAAAATCACTCAAGTGCAACGGAGGCTTCAGCCAATTTTTTCCTTATTTTTTTTCGGATGAACCCTTCAGGTGCTGTTGTGGGGGAAGGGGCGGAGGCGTTTTGGGAGTAGTTGCAGTGGTTCCTCATCCTCATTCTTATCCCAACCGCCTGGAAGCGAAAGAAAAGTTTCCTTAAGTTCGCAATTTTGCTCTTTTTATCGTTGTTGTATTTACTACATTACTACAACATTGTTGTTGTACTGTTAGTGCTGTTATTGTTACATTTGTTGTATTGTTATTGTTACTGCTGTTGACAATATTGATGATATTGTTGTTGTTTCTATGGCCCTGTCTTCCCCCATTTTCTTATGAGGGTTCCATCGAGCACCTTTGAAGCCGCACAATAAAGGAAGATAAGAGCAAAAAATTAATCCAAAAGAAACGGCCAATAAAACTTCAAATCTCTCTCTCTCTCTCTAACAAACTCTCTTACTCTAACTACCCTTCGACTTCTCTTAGAACTCATCCCCTCCTTCAATCCGAACTCTTTGAAGCTTCGTTAACTTTCCCGCATGGTCGTCATCTCCAACCCTGTTGGGGTCTCTCCATCTCTAACCCCTCTCAAAATAAACCCCACCCCCTCCTCTTCCAACCCTCATGCACTGCTCATATCGTAAACTTTTGCCGAATCGTCTTCTGGACGGCCTCTGGGGAGCCGTGAAGCCATCTGCCGCTGCCGGTTGTGGATGCAATCGTCGTCCAATGTCAGTGGTCCTGAGGTCTCGCCTCATGAATGAGAAAACAACATATGGGATGAGGGGAGGAAAGTGAGAGGAAGAGAGAGACAAAACCAAAAACTTAATCTCGTTGGCGACCATCGACAACGACGACAGATTCTGGAGCTTTAGCTTCGAAGTTGATGTGGTTAATTAAAGACAGACAGACTTTATTTTTGGTATAAAGGTTAATGACTACAATAAATATTTTCTCACTCTCTCTCATTCCTGCCTCTAAACTCTCTCTCTTCTTCTCACACAGTTTGTCTTTTACCATTTTTCGAATTTTTATTTTTCATTAAACTAGGTTTTAAAAAAAAAAAAAATCTTTATAAAGCCCAAATGATTCGCACTTAATGGTAACATTTAGCTAAAATTATCAAAAAACTAAAGAGAAAGCGAAATAAAATAACAAAAAATCCCTCTTCTTCTCTTCTGAGTCTTTTAATACGTCAAATTACATTTTCCCTGAGCCGCAAGTATATTTATGATTTATACATGTTTCGATTTCTTGCACTTTCTTAAGCTTCTCAACTTGGGTTAATCTATCTTCTCTTTTTATATCTTTTTATCACATCATATTTTTGCTTCTTCCTCTCGCATAATCCATTCTTCTTCACTCTCCCTCTCACTCCCTTTGTTTCGATATATCTACTCTCTCAATGCTTTCGCATCCTTGCTCTTATTCTTCTCGTCACGGTTTCAACTTTCCGCCGTCTAGGTCTTGTCTTAAGCGGCCTTGGCTTCGTCGTAGCTGTTACTGTTGACGTCGCAGTTGGCATCCTTACCGTAAAGTACTGAGGTGTAATCTAAAAGGAGCTTTGGCGCGTTTATTGCTCCTTTTAACGACTTTGCATAAATTAACAGCGATGAAAACTAGATGGTAAAACAATAAAAAAAATCCAAAAAATAACAACTACAACAATACTAAATACAACAATCGCTACTACAACAAGAAGAACTGCAGCGATTACAATTACTACAAAAAAATAATAAGAAATTTCAACAACAACCTTCAGCAATAAGGAAGAAAATGAAATACAAATCAAGAGAAAAATACAAAGAAAAGTAAAAAAATGCAAGGACAAAAATGACAAAATAAACTTCACAACTTATCATTATCACCCCCAAAACTTCATTATTACAATTCCCTCATCATTGCGTCGTCATTATCATCATTACAATACCTTTATATTTTGAAAACAACAATAAGGCGATAGTTGTGAAAACAGTGAATCCAAGAAGATTTCACGATGTCGGCCCGTTAATCTGTTCGTCCTTCATCTCCTAATTCTTCGTCATCTTCTTCATCTCTCCTTCCATCATCTTGTTGTTCGTCATCATCTGTCTTAACAACATCTTCTTCGCCATCATGATCTCTTTTAACACCTTTTACGAAATTCAGTAAAACGAAAGAGGAAGAGAGGATAAAATTTGCAAAATGGTGTGAAACCCCGTTACAAAGTTCCTGCTCAGAATCGCTAATGAAGAATTGAAGAATTGACAATGGGTCCTTAGGGAAAAGGAAGAAGGATAAAAGAGAGAGGGAATTTCTCGAACGACTACGGAAGAAAACATAAGGAGAGAGAGTGAGCCAAAGAAGGAGAAATTGAGATTATGATGGATAAGAACAACAGTAAACGCTTCTCCAGAGGGAGATAGGGAGAGAAAGAGGTATAGAAAAAGATAAATAATGGGAATAATAAAGAAATAAGGCTGTTGAAGAAGATTTAAAGAGAATGTACTATGATTTAATAAGATTTAAGAACAGAAAATATAACTAAAATAGGAAAATTATACCATACATTAAGAATTTTCATAAAAGTCTAAAGGTATAACGTTATTGAAAAATAAATTAATATACAGGTAAAATAGGAAAACAATTAGATTTTAGAAAAATATTTTTTTAAATATGTCATATAAACAAATATAACAATAATGAAAATTTAAGGTCAATTACAACAGGGTGTATATCCGATTATTGAGAAAATCTCTCACATAAAAATGAACCCACTGCTATCGATATTCAGGATTTTCGGAAAATACTCTTCATTTCCTCGAAAATAGAAAAACATTAGATATAAAAATACACCAGACACAGAAAAGCAGCAAGGAATCAACAAATAGTACGAATCAAAAAAATGAATACCAAAATAATAGCAATCATCAAAAAGAATACCAAATACCAAAATAAACAAACAGGAATCAACCAACAAGAATCAACCAAATGAATATCCAAATCCCTTCATAGTTTCTCTACTTCTTCTTCTTCTTCTTCCTGTTGTTCTTCTCGGTCTTCATCTTTTCCACGTTCCTGCTAAAAAACGAACCCTCGGTGAGTTCTTTTCAAAGCGCTCCCCAAGCGAAAAACTAGTCGTTGCGCATCGCGCCACGTGCCACGGAGCCATGAGGTCCTTAAAAATTTCCCATTAAGATTCAGTAGTGGTTGGTGTTATTGTTGTTGTTGGCGCTGTTGCTTCGCGATGCGTTGGGCTTTGGGGAGAGGGAGGAGGATGGTCTGAGGGTCGACTCCCCTCTAGTTGAGGGTTTCACTTACACGCTTTGTTTGCCACTGGGTCAACCACGTAATAGACGCGGTATCACTTTTCAATATGGCGCCACCGCAAAATGGCGCCACAGCCATTTGCTCTCTTGAGATGAAATGGTAAAACAACAACAAAATCAACAGCAGAAACAATAACAACTACAATCGCAACAACAATAACAACTGCAATAGTAATAACAAAAACAATACTAACAACAACAGCAATAACAACAAAAGGATGCAGTGAAAACCATCCATCAAGGGAATGAAGTTAGAGGATGAGGAAGAAAGAAGCGATTTCATGAAGAAGGAGCCGAAGAAGGGGATGAAGAAGCAGACGAAGAAACGAAGAAAGGGTCGAAGAAGAAGGCAAATAGGGATCGTGAGGTCTAGTGGGTTGGAATTGGGGGTAAGAACTCCATTGTTTGGCAACTCTGGACTGGAAAAGTTTCGCGTTTCGCGTGCAAATTGCAGAAAATGCAAATGCTTCGAATGCGTTTCTCATGCAAAACAAACTGCACTCCACTTATATGCGGAATCTGGTTCTAGTTCTCCATCCTTCTTGGTCCCTTCATCCATGGTTTCTTCAACAGTTCCCTTTAGCTCCTCTTTACCTCTTCTTCTTCTCCTCCTCTTCAGCTCCCTCTTCATATTTTCTCCTCCGTCTTCCCTTCTTCGGCTTCATCTTCTCCACAAGACGTCTTTCTTTACTTTTTCTCTTTTTTCGCCTCTGAGTCCTTCCTTCGGGAACCGCTTTTGAGCTGGATCGTTCGTCCCTTTCCTCTATTCTCCCAGTGTCCCTCTCACCCCATCTTTTTAACTACTCCTTCCTCCATGCCATTGGATTCCCGAGAACGAACTCTTGTAATCATGTTGTAAACACTTATTCTGCGGTTGCAATCGTCTCTTTCCCTCTCCTCGTGCCTACTTTTGTCTCTGTCTTTTGCACTCTCTGTCTTTCTCTTCCTTCTTCTCGTTCTGTTCCACCCTTGGGGATTTCTCCTCTTATTTTTCCTTCCTTGCACCTCTCATCCTCGAAGAGTTGTCCTTATTCTTGTCGATGTTGTTTTCGTTGGTGGTTCCTGATGTTGTTATGGATTTTTAGTGTTGTCATTGTTGTTTTTGTTCTTGCAGTTGTTATGCTTTTTTTTTGCTTTTTTTTTAGTTTTCTTGTTGTTTTTAATGTTGTTTTTGTCTTATATCTTAGTTTAGTTCATATTTTGGATATTGTTTTTGGTGTTCTTCTCGTTGTTGTTCTCTTTGTTTTTGTTGGTTATTGTTCATGTTGTTTCTTATTTTTGTTTTTGTTGGTTATTGTTTTTGTCGCTAGTGGTTGTTGTTCTCGCTGGCCAAAACGTAATTTCGTTTATCTGTGGGTGGGGTTTTGGGTTCATTTCTTCTTCCACAACTTCTAAAACTTCTTGTTTGTTACCATTGTTGTTGTTGTTCTCTTTTGTTATTGTTTGTCTCTGTTCTTCTTGATGTTCTTTTTTTTGTTATTATTCCCTGTTATTGTTTTCATTATGTTGTTTTCGTTGTTGTTGTTGTTGCGGTTCCTAAGCCACTTCCGGGAGTCATTTTGCGCCAATTGCTTCGTGTTGAGAGTAAAGTTTTCGTTTTCATTTGCAGCGTTGCCAACTGCGACTGCTCGATGGTTCTGTCAGGGACCTTCTAACCCTGAACTAGTGTTGTTCTTGTAGTTGTTTCTGTTGTTGTTGCTATTCTAGGCGTCGACCATAATGGACTTCAGCTGATGAAACTTGCTGCAATTGAACTTTTGCTCAAGTTTCTCCACGATGTTCACTTATTTTTGTCTCTCTCCCTCGGTGTTTCTATCTCTCGCTCGTACTGTCCTGTCTCTCTCTCCCTCTCTCTCTCTCCCTCTCTCTCTCTCTATCCACCAAGCATCTCTCTTTCTCACTATCCTGTTGGTTGTTGTTGTGGTTCGGTTAACGAATTTTCTGCCTCAAGTTTGTTCAAAATTTGTTCTCTGAAATTGTTGTTGTTCATAGAAATTGTTTTTGTAGTTGTTGTTGTTGCTGCTCTTCTTGTTTTCGGTTTTTGTCATCAGTTTGAAAATGCTAAAGTTAATGAAACTCCTCCACCGATGCTGGTTTCCACCAAATGAGCTCCAAAGAAAATTGATTAAAATCTGAATGATTTCGAATTGCAATCGAAAACTTTCGATGCTTAGACGATGGCCTTTTGGCCACAACCCATAGTAAATTTGATGTAAATTTATGTTAATTTAAAAAAAATCGTAGTTAACAAATAATATAAATAATGATCAATCTCTGTAAAAAAAAAATAAGAGAAATTCTGTAAAAAAAAGTTTTTTGAAAATTTTTAATTTTTTTTTAAATTCCAAATTCTTAATTTTTATTTCTTAATTTTTTTAAACTTTTTTTAGGATTTCACTTAGAATAAAAATTGATGTCCAATAAAAAGTGTAATTCTATTTTCTCTATAAAAACCTCTTTTCTGATCCTTCATTTTATTTATGTTTTCCTTCATCGTAACTATTGTTAACCTCGCAGGACAACGCCCAACGGAACTTCTTTCCATCTTGTCTATATTTTTATATCTATTTTTTTATATTACTTTTTCGAAATTCCAGTATTTTCAGAAGTGTCCTTCATGCTTTTTATCACAACCAACTCCTCACATTTTCTTCACTCCGTCACTCTCTTATTCTCTGTTGTTCTTTCTCTTTCGCTCTCTCTCTCTCTCTCTCTTGCTTAGATCTTTTCTCTCCCTCTTGTTGAGCTTAATTTTTATGCTGCGCATCCTGGAAGGCTGCATCGGAAAATTTCAAAATTTCAATATTTCACTCACGATTCTCATAAATTCTCCGTTAATTCCTTGTCAACGGGAAGCGTCAATAAAAAAAATGTCAACTCAGTCAACAGGACAACAACAATAACAACAAGTGCAATAACAAAAACAGGGAAAAGAACAAACACAACAGCAAAAGTGAAACAACAACGACAGCCACATCTTCGTATATAACCACAAGAGGAAGGCCCAGTTGTTGTTGTTTTGTTATTGTTTTTGTTTGAAGAGTGCAAAAAAATATCCCCTCACAACAACTAATCCACACGAACTCTCGAACTCATCGTCAACACGTCGACCATCCGTCGATCCATCGACGACAGCGCAATGACGCCGTCAGTCGTGACGAAGGAAGTCCCAGGAGTCATCAGGGCAGGAGGTTGTCCAGGAGTTCGGGGATGAGTCAGAGGTCGGGCGCAACACGAACCAAAGGCGTGAAAATATTCAAATGACAACGCATCAAACTCAGGGAACAACACTTGCATTTTCCACAAGGATGCGGACAAAAGTGGGACAACATCGTGAAGAAAAAAAATTAGGTGGAGGTGAAGAGTAGGGGAGGAGAAGAAGTTTAAGAGGAGGAGGTTGAGAGAAGCAGAATCCGTTAAAACAAGAGAATGATAATGAAAATAAGAATAGATTCTCAAATAGAATAAAAATTGAAGAATTAAATTAGAACAACAAAAAATAGAAAAAAATACAATAGGAAGAAAGAGAATAAAAACAGGAGATAAAATAAAAAAATATGAATAAAAAATAGAAAATAAATTGAATATATTAAAAAATATAATGAAAAATATTATAAAAAATAGAATAAGCAATTAGATTAAAAAAATACCGAATAACTAATGAGTAACAAGTAGAATAAAAAATTAATTAACAAATAGAATACAAAATAGGATAAAATAATGGAAGAAATAAATGAATTGGCGAGAGCAATAGTCGAGATGAGAGATGAAGCAAATATAGAATGAAAATATGAAAATGGAGGGATGTGAAAAACAATGAAGAAAACAAGAGAAATAGCGAACAGGAAATTGAAGAAGTTGACGATGGCTTTCTGCTGTAATTAGGTGAACGGGGAAACTCAAAAAGGTAGATGAACCACTTGAGAGGTGGATGAGGAGAAAGAGGTGAGATGAGGAGAAGGATATAGATAAAATTAAAGAGTTGAATGAGAGGAAGGAGACGAAATAAGGCGGTGAAGGTGAAACCGGTGAAAGTTTCGCCAAAAACGCAATTAGACTTCAACAATAAAGCTCTCGTTCTCATTTCGCTGAGATGAGAATTTTCGAAACGGAACTTTTTGAGTAGCATCACACATATGTACACACACACACACACACACACACACACTCACACTGACTCACTAACAACATTAGTACTCCACACTACATACACACACATACTCGCATACGCAATCACATCGACAATTGAGTTTTGTGGGTCAAAAATTGTCGAAACTTGGGAGGACACGTTTTTGCGCCGAAAAGCATGCAGAACTTTGAGAAATTTTGAAATTATACAAAACTGGGTTAAAGAAAAGGAAGAAGAACAAGAACTAGAACAAGTAGAACTTATAGAAGAAGATAAAGAAGAACGAGGTGAACAACAAAAACAATGGGATGAAAATGAGAAATGAATATTCGACAACACCTCTATCTCTCTCTCCCTCTCTCCATCCATCTCTAGGCCACGTTCTGAACGCAGGTGGGCGTTCGTCGACGCACGTGACGTGGGCGTGACGTGGAGGAGGTCGTGGGGAATGCTTAAAATTTTGAATGAAAAACAATTTCAAAAGTCACGTGAGCACCGAGAGCGTCACGTTGTATGCGAGGAGAGAGTGAGACAGAGAGAGAAGAAGTGAGAACGACAGAAATGAGCAACGAATTATTTTTCAGAGTTTGGCGGTGAATTCGAATTTGCATAAAAAAAAAAAGAGAACAACTTTGCAGATAATTTGAGAGGCAATTCTCACAGAAACTAGAATTCCAAAAGCAAGGGAATTTAGAGAGAAATAGAGAGAGTGAGAGAGAGAAAGAGAACGGGAAAAAAAGAAGATGATGTGGACATAAGTTGAACGGAGTTATAAATAACGAGAGAGAATATAAATAACGGATATAAAATAATTAATGTTATTAAAATAATTGGTTTGAAAAATAAAATAAAACTTAATAGGAAAATTGAAGAAATAAATGAAGTGAAAATAAATGGATAGAAATTAAAGATTATAAAGAAAATCGTGAATATTTAAAAAAATAAAAAATCATTTTTTTAATATTTTGTAATTCTTTGTTCAACTGATTGCAGTATTTTTCTCCATTACAATTTTCAGGCCTCATCCATATTCTCTTTCTCCCTCTTTATTCCTCGTTTTCGCTTTCTCTCTCTCTCTCTCTGAGATAATCCTCTCTTTTCTCCTCTTGCCAGTTTCTCTGCATATTCATTGGCGTTTTTTCTATTTCCTTTTCTGTTCTTCGCCTCTTATTATGATTATTTTTGTTATTTTATTTTCACAAACTTTTGTTTTATCCCCATGTCTGACCTCGTTGCTCTTTCCCCTCTCTCCCCGCCTACACTGGCTGTCTTTTTCCTCTCTGATTTTTCCACGATCCTTCTCTTTCATTCTCATTTCCCTTTCACCTCTTCCTCTTTAATCGGCGCTCCGATTCGGTGGCGCCTGGAAGTATGCAAAGCTTCGGCGACCATGACTCGAGAGCAGATGCAACTAATGACTGCTCGGTTAATCGTGACCAGGCCAAAGGAAGCGATAGAAAAGGAAACGAATGCGAGGGAGACGAGGAAAACGAGGGCGATTTGGGTCAAGCGATGTCGACAGCACTGGCAGCAGATAACGACCTTCAGGGAGCCACAGAGAGAGAGAGACAAAGTGGGACAGAGAAATCCTAAATTCTCTCTACATTCTTCGTGAAATGAATGCTATTCGATGTTGTTTTTGATGGATTTGAGAACAGGAAAAGAGAGGAACTTTCATCACCATCGTCATCCCATCATCATTCCGTCATGATCACGATAGTCATCATGACGATAGTCATCATCATCATCGTCAACATCCTCGTTGACCATCGTCATCGTCATTATTATCCTTTTCATGCGCATTATCATCAAAAAATTACATTTAACATTTAACTCGACCGCAATCACCGCAATAACAACAAAAATAATCATAGTACATTATAAACAGCAAATGCACTCAGGTTCGACATCGAGAGACGGAGACAGGGAGGCTCAAAGTCATGTCATCTCTCTCTGACTCCCTCTCTCAACACACACTTCCTCAATCATCTCGGATCTGTCCAAATCAATGGGTCCTTTACTCCGTCTGTCCATGAATGAGCGAGTCCTTGAACACATCCGGATGTGGAGGCATCGGCCAGTGAACGACGGCTGCGACTGCGACGCAGGGAGAGGTAATGACGTCGACTGAGACTTGACAGCGGCGTCGACTGAGAGACGCATTGTGCGAATTTGGGGCAAGCATTCGGTGCAAATATCAATGATGCATTGCTGGTATTATTATTGTTGATGTCAATGTTGTTGTTATTATTGTTGTCGTTGTTATTATTATTGTCGTTGTTAATGTTGTTCCTTTTATTATTGTAGTTGATATTGTTTTTGTTGTAGTTTCTATTAATATTGTTGGTAACGATTTCTTGTTATTCTTGTTGTTATTGTTATTATTATTGTTTCTATGATTATTGGCGTTGTTGCCGTGATTGTTGATTTATGCGTTAGTCATCATCGTCATTGTTGTTGTTGTTATTGTTGTTGGGTTGCACTCACTACAGCTCGCTTGATGCATATTGATGCTGTTGTTGTTGTTATTGTCAATCCCGATATAATGCTAATTGTTGTAGTTGTTGTTTGATGATGATGAGATTTCATGCTGTACTTGCTTTTGTTGTTGTTATTATTTTGATGCTCCCTAATGGATTCCTCAATGTGAATGTCGCTGTTGTAGTTGTTGTATTTATTGATGATATTGTTGTTATTGTGATTATTCTATTTCATGCAAAGAAAATGCATTTTGTTTATTAATAAGCATATTATATCCTATAATGTGATTGTTGTTGTTGTAGAATGGAATTTTGTTTTGTTTTTGTTGTTATTGCAGTCGTTATAGTTATTCATACATATACATATAAGTATTGGACCATTATTCTCTTCAATTTGAAGTTGTTGTTATTATTATGAATAATGTTGTTATTGTTTTTGTTGTTGTTATTATTATTGCTATTGTTGTTGTTACCTCACTTGACATTGCAGGTATTTCCGATGATGTTGTTGTAAAAGCTACGTGTTTGTTGTTATTTTTGTTAGTACTTAAGGTATTGTGGTTGTTGCTAATGATTTATTTTGGCCATCAATCATTTTTGGTCATTTATTGGCCTTGTTGTCGGTCATGTCAGTGAGTGCATTCATTTAACTCTTTCTCTCTCCCTCACTCTTAGCATCTCTCAGTCTCTTTCTACCACTTTCTCACTCTCCCTTTCTTCCTTTTCCTTTCCATGACATCTTTCACTCGCTTTCCTTGTTTGTTTATTTAATGACTTCTCAAACATTATTTATGTCTTTGCGAAACAAGGATTGAGGACGAAGAATGTGGGATGAATGATGGAAAAGGAGGGAAGATGGACGAAGGATGAGAAACGAATGACGATAGTTGAAGGATGAAGAACGAAGTACGACGATCGAATATCGTCGCTCATTCCAAATCGAAGGCATTTTAATTTAATTGATTGCATTTAAATGAATTTCGTGTACGATTTCAAAATCCCTGCACGTCGTTTTGAGTGATTGCCTGATATCTGTCTGTCTGACTGTCGTGTGTCTTTTAAAGGACCTTCATTGCATCATCGCTCTCGCTCTGATGTCTTACTTTGCCTTCGTTGACTCCTTCTCTTTCGATTCCTTCATCTCATTTGTTTCATACAACACATTCGTTTCTTCAACCTCATTCTTTTCTTTCGCCTCTTCCCTTCATATCATTCATCTGCTGCTTCCATTCCTTCACCTCCTTCGGCTCCTCCTTCGTTTCTCTCATCACCATCGCATTCTTCAACTCCTTCTCTTAAGTATTTTTCTCGTACTTATTTCCATTCAAAACCCATTCGTCGCTCACCATTCGTTCACCCATAAAATGTTTCCGTCCTTTTCTTTTCTTCAGGTCCATCCAACTGTCTCGCTATATTCTCTTTCTTTTCTATACTATCGTCTGTCCATCTGTTATTATAGTTATCTCGATATGTCTCGTGTTCTTCTTGTTTGTTTCGTTGTTTCTCCCTCTGTGTCTGTCAATCGTTCTCTCTCTTTCTACCTCCCTTTCTCCCTCTCCCTCTCTCTCTCTCTCTTGGGAATATCTTTCTATCGTCTTGGTTGCTGCACATTCTTTGCAAGCATCATAATTTCGAGGATTTATTGACATTCTGTGCGGCCATTAAAGTTGATTGCAGCATCAAGTCAATGGGCCACGTGGACATGCAACCGACGACGATGACGACAACGATGATGACGAAGACTTTGACGACGACGTTGACGACAATGGATGACGACGTCTTCATCTTTTGTCCACAGTGTTCCGGTTTATTGTGCTTTTTTTTTTTTGTTGTTTCTACTTTTATGTCTAAAACAGCTCCTTGAAACCATCGACGCCCATCCCATCAAATGAGGAGAAAACATTCTGCTCCCTGTCGTATGAGCGACCTGCAGCAATTCGTCGCAGTCAACGGATTTACGACGTCTTGATTGCCGAGTTTTTGGAT
The DNA here is from genome assembly GCA_017309665.1 of Coelopa frigida. Classification (NCBI taxonomy): domain Eukaryota; kingdom Metazoa; phylum Arthropoda; class Insecta; order Diptera; family Coelopidae; genus Coelopa; species Coelopa frigida. The sequence goes on from CM029561.1 coordinate 22,963,688, forward strand.
TGATTCGGTTTAAGGATTGAAAGGTTCAAGATTAAAAAAAAAAAGTTTGTAGGATTTTATTAGTGAAGAGAGGTTGGAGAGTTCTAGAATTGTAGAAATTTCGAAGGTTCCAGGATTAAAGAAATATTCTTCAACTTTGGTTCCAGGATTGAATAAATGTTGGAGGCTTCCAGGATCTAAAATTAGAAGATTAAAATGTAAAGAATGCTTGAAAGTTTCCAAAATTAGAGAATGGTCTGAGGTTTCTAGACTTCTTGAACGGAGGTTTTTCCCTTTCTCTTGAACTCCCTTCAAATGTTGATTCCTTTCTCAATTATGGGTTTTTTTATTTCATTTTTCACCCAGATTTCCCCAAGCAACATGTGGAAATCTCCGTTTTAATAAATTTATTAATTCACCACAAGATCCTTTGAAGCCACTTTTCTTCGTTATATGCTTTCGAAGCGTTCTCTTGGTCCTCAGCCAAGCATTCGGTGAAACAAAGGAAAGAGAAGGAGTTTGGAGGCGTAGCGGCGTGTGCAATGGCTTTATTGGATTCCCGAGAGAGCAGCGGCCGCGAGAACATCGAATAAAAAAAACAGATTCCAAACGAGCCTAAAACGAGAACGAACGAACGTCAAAAGAACTCGAAGCTGTTGCTGTTGGATTAAAAGCAGACGAAACGAAATTCATAAAAAGAGCCTGTAATAATATTTAGAGCTCATTTTGAGCACAAGCACACTCAACCTTTCGCTTTGTCTCCCTCAACCATTCACTCTTCACCTCCCTATTACAAGGAATCTTCCATCTCTCTCACACACATACCGAATTTCACAGGACCCTCTGCCGAACACGGACTAAGCTAAAAACAAAAACAATGCAACCCGTGCCGAGCCCCAGGCCTTGACTTCGGGGCGCCGCGTGTTCTGAAGCTCGAAATTTTTTTCAACTCAGAGGGAAAGGACCAAAGGCGTGTGTAAGAGAGAGAGAGAGAGAGAAAGAGAGAGAGACGGGTATAGGGTGAGAGATAGAGGTTTAGTTGGAAAAATAAAATGGTTGAAAAGGATGGAAACCCTTAAAAAAAAGAACGGGAGAAGATGGAAAAGATTTTGATGTGTTTGCTTTTTGTTCATTAAAAGCTTCGCAAACAGCTTTTGACTCCTGCTCTCTCTTTTTCTCCTGCTCTTCGTATGTTTACCTTTCTTTTTCTCTCTTCTCGCCCTCTCCTTCTCTCTTCTCAATCTCTCTTCCCTCCCTGCCTCTCTCCATCTGCTGCCTGTTTTTCTTGATTGTTGTGCATTTTTTCTGAAGGTCCTCGTTTCGTGCTCAGCTTCAAAGCTCTGCCCGCAAGGATGAATATTTAGCCAGCGTGCCAGAAAGTCAACAGAAGAAACAACAACAATAATAACAACAAAAAACAACAATAGAAGAAACAACAACAGTAATAGCAACAGAAATAGCAACAATCAAGAACAACACCAAAAACCTAACAGGTGAGACAAAAACGGTTTCCGGGTTTTTTATTTTCCTTGTTCTTCTTCTTCTTCTTCTTGTTGTTGCTTACAAAGAATCTCAACTTTTTACTCACTTTTTTTTCTATATTTTCTGTTGTGGTTTCAATTGATGTTGTTGTTGTTTGTTGCTTCAACATTTCCGAACTTCTAGGCCAAAAGTATGCAATGATTTTTATGCATTCCACAAGTCGGTTGAAGGTCGGACTAGAGTGAAAGAGATCATTGGTGTTTGGTTTTACACCAATGAAAGAGACCTACAGTTTAATGCCAAATCCGAACGGCTGGGGTGAGAGCTTTTCCATGGCAAGTAATACTCTCGGAAGTTTGCCATTGCTCGCCGTGAGGAGGAGGGCGTAAACAAAATTTATGTTGACGGAGCCGGGTTCAAACCGAGTATCGAACATCGGCCTCGCTGACTCGTAGGCAACGCACTTAAACACTGAGCCGGTTACCCATATATGATAGCTCAAAAAATTGCGAAGTAAAGTTTTAATGGCTCTGGATACCCGGAGTTTCTCTACGTTTTTCGGAATGTGAATAAAATTTGAAATTATATTTCAATGCATACTCGACGCCTCCGATTACTGTGATTAAATATATTAAATTATGGAATTTGTTAAAAAAATTATTTAAAATTTTTTAAGTTTAAAGGAATAATAATAAAGTTTCATAAAGATCGGACAAACGGTTTGGCAGCCTATTCGGTACATACAGATTTTCAGTTTCATTTTTATATATGAGATTATAATCAGATTAAATCAAGAAAAATACATAAAAAAAACAAAAAAAAATTCATTACAAATCAAATAAATAAAATTTCAAAAATAACAAAAAATAATAACAACTAAACAAACATTATATTCAATGTTTTCCTAGTGACGTTTAGTTTTATTAGAAAAGCTTAGTTTTTGACTTAAGTATCTAAAGCCATTTTTCCAACAAGCACTCTTTAAAAGGACGACCGCACACCTACTGCACAATACACCGTTTGACACAGGACCTCTTAACCCGCAGAACGAACCGAGGACGCGCGATTTTTTTCACGTTTCCCGTTTCAAGTGTTCAAATATTTATGCGCCGCCATTTTCAAATGCACGAACGCCATTCGCAGTTACGGTATTTCTTATTTATTTTTGGCGACCCGGAACCCTGACCAAACACCACCAGGAGGAGGAGGACATTATGGGCTGAGGACGACGAGATCCTGCAGAAGGACATCGAGCTGGACATTAGCGACAGCGAAGCGCACTCGGCAGCACCCATTTGTCGGCCGCAGACAGCGGCGGGACGAGCAATTAATTTTCGCAGTGTTTTCATTTATTTTGGATTTTCTTTTTTTAATGAACAGAAGAAAAAAATTGAAGAGTTGCGAAACGCGTTCAAAGGATAACATTTTGCTTGTTGTTGTTTTTGTCTCTACATACACATGTCATGGTAAACGATTTTTGTTGGTTTTATTATTGTTGGTGTTATTATAGTTGTTGTCCGCATGATTTAATGTATTTTTCATTCACCCCCAAAACACTTAACTCGAGATCACCGCGTCGTCAAAAAAATAACTAGCGATTGAAATAAAATATTTGAAAATATCGTTTAGATACCGCAGCTTTATTAGTTGAAATTTAATTTATTACTATTCTATATTTTAGAATTTAGTTTATCGTAAAAAACTTCAGCCACAATCAATGCACGAACCATTGTAATTGACAATCACATATGCATGTGGCAAAAATTACATACATATGTATGTACATAGATATAACAATGAAAATTAGAATATTAATAAAACAACAATTAACAAAGACAACTGGAGAAAACAATGCCTACAACAACTCAATGGCAGTATCAGGAAATAAATTGCCTAGCATAATAATTCACTTTTCTTTTCAATGCCACAATAAAAACAGCAACAACATCAAAGCCAAATATAATATTAATGACAATTACAATTATTGCTTCTCATACTCTCATTCCCTCTCACACTCTATCGCCGTCTCATACTCCCACGCTTTATCGGTATCTCTTTCCATTACTCTATTTTGCCATCTTATTCCTTCCTCACCTTTGTTTGCCGCCTCCTTTTGATCCTTTTTTATGTTGCTGAAAATTTATGCGATTTCAAATGTTGACAATAATTATGCAGCAATTGTTGTTATAGCTTTGATTTTTGTTGTAGCTATGATTTTTGTTATTCTTGTATTAAATGTTGTATTTATTATTGATATTGTTGTTATTGCTGTTATATACTACTTATTGTTGTACCGCATTTGTGTTTTTTTTTTACTATTGTGTTATTTTTGTTTTTTTTTTTACTTCAAAATTATTATTCTTGCTGTTGGCTCTGTTGTTGTATTGTTGGAATTTATGATAAATATCCTTGGCATGCCATCAATTATCCGGTATGTGTAGGTATATGTGTGTGTGCGTGTATTTGTGTGAAACAATGGCGCAATGCGATTGGCAAATGTTGTCTGAACGGGATGGAAGTGGAGAAGTGGTGGGGAGAGGTCGACAAAGGCCGACGATAGTATGAAGAAGAGAAGGATGAAGAAGAAATGAATGAATGGGCAGAACATGAAGAGATTGAGAAGAGGGACGAAGAGAAATTGAGAAAATCTCAGGATGGAAGAAAACTTGGGATGGAGAAAATCTTAGGAAGGAGAAAACCTGATGAAGCAGAGAAGCAGAAATCTGAGAGGAATGAGGTAGTGGCAAAAATACTAGATAATCTGAGAGAAAATATTCAAAACTCAAGAGAAGGCAAGGAGATAAAAAAAAGAAGGTTGAATGTGCGAAGACAAAATTGAATGATGAATGTGTATGAGTTTGTGTGCGTCCATTTGTATGTCCTTGTGTCCTGTGCAACTGCATCGTTTATCGGGCAGGATGCAGGACATTCGAACCTGCAGGTGAATTTTTTATGGCTCATTAAATGCGTGGCGAGTGATACAGGAACAATGAGAATGAGTAACAACAACATCAAGAGCAATAAAGACGAAAACAACAACAACAAATACAACAAAAATAGCAACAACCATAACCACAACAACTACCACATCAACAACAAAAATATCATCAACAATAAATGATCAGCAACACATATTCAATCACAACAACGTTAATTAAAACAAGAACAATTACAAAAACAAATTCAACAATATCTCCCATAACAACAACAAAAATAATAATAATAATAACACCAACAATAGCAACACCAACGATAACCATGAAACGCTGATGAGCAAACAAATGAATGAAATTAAATGCCTTCGAGGTGCAACCGTTCGTTCGATCTTTCGCCCCCGCCTCCGAGTTGGAGGTGGGCGTGGCATAAATGGTGGATGTGAGAGAATGACATTCGCATTGATTTATGGAGCCTAAAATATGCATTCGATTTTAAATTCACGCCCGCGTCCGAACGAACGAACGACAACGAGGACGATGTCGAATGCAGCGGAAACGGAAGTTAATCTTTTGGAACTAATTTTGCTGAGATGCAGAACAATAATAACAACAACAACATGATGTAGGCTTGTTGGCTTATCTATCTCTCCCAATAGATATATATATTTATGTTTGTGTTTGTATATGTATGTCGGAAGACCATAAAGCGATTCGATTTGCTGCAACGCGGCTGCATCCGTGGGTGCTGCTGATGCCGTGGAGAAGAACAAGAGACGCCCCATGATAAGCGCGAATGCAATTGGGAGTAGTATAGGAACGAGAGAAGAAGATAATGGTATGACTTCGTATGCATGTGTGGGTGTTTGGAAGCATAAATCAACATAAAGAGGGAGCAACTGAGAGAAGAGAAGGATGGGAGAGAAAGTTTGAGGGAGCCCAAGCGGAACAGAGGTAGAGAGAGAGAAAGATAGCTTTACCGTTAGAGGGAGAAGGCTTGCGATTAAGAGTGAGACAAGAACAACCGCTCCTAACCGCTTGGATCGAATTTCTGCGGTTTTAATTAAACTGTTTGTTGCCGGAAAATGCTCATTATGATGATGATGTTTATTATGTCGATTATGTTGTTGATGATTTCAATGATGAAGATGTTGATATTTGTCTTTGATATTACTGCTTCTTGTTGTTTTCATTTTCGGATTCCCTCGACAGCAATTTATGGAAATCTCCACCAAATATTTGTTTCAAATCGCTCTCCGCAGCTAATTGGCAAATAGCACGCTGCATCCTGACCCAGGTTATGCATCGTGGATTTTGAGCGTTATGGTGGGAGATATAAAATCAAGAATTGAAAAATTGTCTTCCCTACCACATATTTAATATATATTTTGTAAAAGGAAAGGAAAAGGATATTTTTTTCAATACTCTGGTAATAATGTCTGAAAAAATTGAATAACGAAAAATCTACAATTTTTTTTAGCAATGTTCCATTTTTTTTTAAGTTTATTATTTACAATTTTTTAATGTATTTTTATTTTTCAAAACTAAAATTAAGATGTCTTGAAAAAATTAATTTATATTTGATATTCGTATCTTTTAATTAATACTAAAATTTCCATTATTATTTAGTTTATAGACAAATTTTTTTAATTTAAATAATATAAAACATTTTTACATGTTAAAAAATGAATTATTTATTTTTTTCTATTTTTGAGAAATAGAAAAGAAATATGTATTGAAGAAATAAAATATTTTACAGGAAAATTATTTTTCAGAACGTTTTTTAATTTTATTGTATAAAATAATTTTAATATTAAAAATATAAAATCCAAAAATCCCAATTTATAAAATCGACTAAATCGTTGGTCTTAAAATACTTCAACAAGATGGCAGACGTAGAGAGAGACAGTTGATCCGATATAAAGACGCACAGGGAAACAGATGATGATGATGGGTGAAGTTCATAACTCGTCTGTAGCCATCGATGTGACCGCAAGAACCGCTAAAGCGCTTTTCCACCTAAAGGAACCTCACTTATCACTAAATGGCTTAAAGGATCCGAATGGAGAGAGGAAGGACGATTTAGGGCAAATGGAGGAGTGACTAAAATTGCGCGAAATGCGAAACGTAATCAATTATTTGGCGAACATTAAAGCACAACAAGAATAAAATCCACAACTCACGCACACATATAACGACATCCACTAGCCAGCGACAGATTCAAAGGTGGAGCCAAATACGAAGGCATCGACACCATGGGGTGTCGGATGTAAAACATCGCACCTGCTGTAACAACAAACTCAGACACACGCACTTGTTACAAACACATGTACAAACTCATGCAACACACATATGTACATACGTAGGCACGCATTATTAGCTCGTCGCTTTGCAGTTCATGGGCCGTAAATCAAAATTCCGTGCTATTTCAAATATTAACTAGCGCACCGGGGTCGCTTCGCTCCCCCGGTTTGCCTGGTCCACCCAGGCAAAATCTGTTAACTTCGGCCAGGCTGAAGTTTACATACCCTACACCCTGCATACAACGTTTATTAAAGGAAAAACAGTGAATTTCTATCAATAATTAGTGAAAATGCATCATTACACTTCAATGCTATTAACTCCATCGTGCGATTTGCACAACTGTGGCCTCTTTCAAAGAGAAATTATATATTTGAAGCTATATTCGTATTCCAAACACGATTATACCCTTTTTTGTGTCGATTGTCTAATCTATGAATAAGAGTGAAGTTAGGAATCTTATAGGGGCCCATGTTTCTACAAAACGAAGTAGTTCTGGTGTTTGCAGCATTGTGCCATTGCTAATATCTTGGAAGTGCGCATTAAAGCTCTGCAATTTATGGAAGAATAATTGAATCGATGATTTTTTTGTGTGCCATAAAATCATAATGTGCCTTTTGTTGCTTTTCCTATTTTAGATGTTCATTTCAATGCAGACAAAATTTAATTCAACAAAAGACTTGGGAGGGTTGAAATTTCCAACAATATAAATGCCAGAAGTATTTGCTGCGCTACTATAAGCAACATATAGTGCCGCGCGACTGATTCCACTTCGAAGATGAACAGCCATTTGGAAATATGTAGCTCCCTGACTTTTGTGGATTGTGATCCCTTCAGCAGGTACAATTGGAAATTGTATTCTCTCAATCGTCACCTGTTCATTACGTTTATATTGAAAGGATATAATCAATTTTTCTATGGGCGTCCATTGAGGTTCAGTTGGATGTGGTCTCTTTCTTATTGCATTCACTCCCACACTTTCATTAGGAAATAACATCCATAAAGTAGTTGGTTGGCTTGTAGATCTACAATTTTGTATGGAAGGTGCTCGAGATCTTTTCCATTTGATTCATGGGAACTCTTAGTAGCAATATTTAATCTAATAACTGTCTATATGGTTTACCATATATCCAATATTGAGCTGTAGCTTTTGAGCTGAGCTGTAGCTTGTCAATTTTTAGCATGTATACTGGTATCGGTGGTACATGATCAGACGCAAAAATTCATCTCTATATATACCATAGATTATCATATATACCATATTCAACTTTTGCGTTATATGGGAGGGCGATGTTATCCATTTTTGACTTGTAAACTCGTATGAGTGGAACATGACCACACACAAAACTTTATCTCGATATATACCATAGTTCACCAGATATCCCACATAAACCTTTTGCTTTATATGGGAGGTGGGCGTGTCCGATGGGCGATGGTTTCCATTTTTGCCTTTTAAACTCGTATCAGTGGAACATGATCACACACGAAATTTCATCTCGATATATACCATAGTTCACCAGATATCCTATATAAACCTTTTGCTTTATATGGGAGGTGGGCGTGTCCGATGGGCGATGGTTTCCATTTTTGCCTTTTAAACTCGTATCAGTGGAACATGATCACACACGAAATTTCATCTCGATATATACCATAGTTCACCAGATATCCCATATAAACCTTTTGCTTTATATGGGAGGTGGGCGTGTCCGATGGGCGATGGTTTCCATTTTTGCCTTTTAAACTCGTATCAGTGGTACATGACCACACACAAAACTTTATCCCGATATATACCATAGTTCACCAGATATCCCACATAAACCTTTTGCTTTATATGGGAGGTGGGCGTGTCCGATGGGCGATGGTTTCCATTTTTGCCTTTTAAACTCGTATCAGTGGAACATGATCACACACGAAATTTCATCTCGATATATACCATAGTTCACCAGATATCCTATATAAACCTTTTGCTTTATATGGGAGGTGGGCGTGGCCGATGGGCGATGGTTTCCATTTTTGCCTTTTAAACTCGTATCAGTGGAACATGATCACACACGAAATTTCATCTCGATATATACCATAGTTCACCAGATATCCTATATAAACCTTTTGCTTTATATGGGAGGTGGGCGTGTCCGACGGGCGATGGTTTCCATTTTTGCCTTTTAAACTCGTATCAGTGGAACATGATCACACACAAAATTTCATCTCAATATATACCATAGTTCACCAGATATCCCATATAAACCTTTTGCTTTATATGGGAGGTGGGCGTGTCCGTTGCCCGATTACGCCCATTTTTACATACAAGTAGCTTATTAATATAGAAATACTAAATCTCTCAATACCCGCGTGTCCGATTGTCCGTGTATCACCACACTGTGTTAAATCAATGTGCCGAATTTTTCTTTATAAAAAAGTTTTAAGAAATTAATTGTTTATATATTTTTATAACTTGTACTTTAATTAAAAACAAAAAAAAATTTTTTGTTAAAAGTACGTTCATTAAAAAATTTTATAAAAACACATATTATTAAATATCAATTTCTTCATTACATTAATCATTTTCAGATTGTGAAATTAATGCGCGTTCAGAAGTTATTAGTCTACATAGCCAAATGAGCAGATTCTCATTTTCATATGTAAGGCATAACATCAACGCATAACACATCATCAAAACAAACAACAACAACCAACTACGCACTCTGCCTCAAAGCAATTTCCCGCTACCCGCTTGAAATTCACACAAAGATGTGTCGAAAGGTCGAGTACAAAGAGACGGTTGATGCGACACAGCCCGGGTACAAATCGATAGCCCTACTGAAAACTTGACATATGGCGATCTGTAGAAAATTTTATCGGAGGTGAAAAGTGCCACGATTGCATTTTTTAGATTTGTAGTTTTTTTTTAATATTTCTGTTTATTATATTGTTATATTTATAATTGATTTTTATTAATATTATTGCAGTATGTTGTTATGTTATGTTATTAAAAAAAATTAATCCATTTGCTCTTCAAAAAAATGTAATTCCTATTAAATTTCTTCGTCATTACCATAACAAAATTTTCAAATTTTCATATATGGCAACTCCGTTGTACAAAGTAGTCATGCTATTTCAAATATTAATTAGGTAGAAACCTATTTTCTGTCATTGCCTTTTCGTAAAATTTTGTTTTGTTGTAAAAAATCAAGAAAAAAATCATCGTGAAATTTTGCGAATAAGTAAGAATTAAAAAAAGTTGAGTGATGAGTTTGCCTCCAAATTAAAGTAAAACACTTCGTTTGATGTGATTCCGGCAGCCCTGATACAGACAGTGAAGAGATCTGATAGTGATAGTGAGTGTATTAAAATATAAGCTCGCAAACAAAATATTCAAATTAAAATAAATAAAAACATTGCGAGAAACCTGCATTATGGGATCCGGTAGCCAAAGTGACTGTCCTATTACGGAGTAAAAGAACGTCGGTGACTGCGACTTCTATTCGGTGAAAATTAAAAAGATGTTCTCGTCAAAATCGAAACAAAAACAGAAATCGAAAGAATAACAAGCGGCAAGACGTCAGCTTGCCCGCCAAGTATAGAGCAGCGAGACAGCTGTTCGCCTGACGTCGATCACCACTGACGTCCATAAGGAGGTGTTCACTAAGTCGATCACAGGGTGACCCAAAGTCCCTCAAGAAAATTAGTAAAATAAAATATTATAAATTAGAATAAATTAAAGTAACATAAATTAAAAATAAATAAAATTAAACTAAATAGAATTAAATACTAAAATATCTCTGTCTCTATCCCTCACCAGCATGTCCTTTCTCTCTCACATTCTCTCGGCTTCGGGAATCCTCGAAAAACTTTAACATAAGTATTTGTTAAGCAAATCTCTAATCTATTCCACGGGGAACACGAGAAAATAATTTCGGAAAAGATTAGATTTAATTTCGTACAAATTTGTATAATAATTCGAATATTAATAAATAGTAATTTCAAGAATTTAAATAGATAAAATATTTTCACAAATTTATATTTTGACCCAATAAAAACTATTAATAATTAATATATAAAAACATATGCGTGTTAAAGAGTATATACGAAAAAAGTGAAATTTTTTTAAATATTGCCCTTTTTTGTACTGTGTTAATAAAGATATTTATAATTATAAGATTTTATAACACAACGAGCAAGTATATTTAAAAGTTTAGAACTAGACTGCTTTCTTTGTCATTTCTCTTGCTGATCTTTCTACAATCTCTCTCTTGCCTACGTTGCCGCAAAAATCGTTAATATTTCTGAGCCAGGAGTATACAAGTATGCACTCGTGTTGTGTCTATGCTTTGTTCGTTTACAACAATCCACGTACAGAGACACAAACCAAAAAATGATATTTGGTTTGTGCCTCTGCTCGTTTCGTGTCGCGACATTAAAACTAGTAAAAGCATTAGGGGTATTCAGACGACTGATTTAGAATTGTATATCTATAATTATATATCTTCTGAAGTCTGAGCATCCAAATTCGTTTTTTCATTAGATCCTTAGAGAATTGCTTTTTATGTCAAATTTCAAAGGCAATTGTGACATTTTTTATACAAATATAGTCAACGAATTCTGGTCAGGCTTCAACTCGATTAGAATCGTAGAAATTTAGAATTGTATTACAAAAACAAATTGCACGGCATACAATTCTAAATCAGTACGTCCGAATACCCCTCATAATTTTTTAAAAAAATACAATTAAGGTTATATCGGTAGGAGGGGTGGTTGATAACAGGGGTCGAAACGATCCGAGCTAAAATCGCGAAATTCTCAGCGGGTACTTCAGAACAGCAAAATAGGCTCTTTCGATGATCTTATTTAAGATTTTCGAAAGAGCGTACTTTGTTGTACTGAAGTTCTCTACCTGCTAGATCGCGACGGCTTCTCGAAAGCAGGGTGAGACCGGTAGTAAAAATTAAAGAATATTTTTTTTTTTTTTTAAATATTCTTTTATTTGCAATCTATTTAAATAATAATAAGCAAATTTGATTACATAAATTTAACAGAGTTATTTTGAACTTCATTAAGTCCAAAAATACAATGAACATATTTAAATGAACATTAACAACAACTTAAATATAAAATAATAACAAACTTAAAATAGCTATATGTACATACTTATTATCTAAATGGTAAATCTAGTGTATGATATCTTTTAAGTCTTTTAATTTCATTAGTATCATCAAGAAGTCTTATAACTAGAGTATTGGTGTGATTACTAAGTCTAGTAAGGTACCTTGCGCTGAAGTTATTTATTTCTTTTTTAACAAAAGAGACATTGAGATCTTTATGGATTTGAATGTTTGTGACAAACCAAGGTGCATTAGTAATTTGCCTTAATATTTTGGATTGAAAACGTTGTAAAATTTCAATATTTGAATTACTTGCTGTACCCCATAATTGAATTCCATATGTCCATACCGGTTTCAGTATGGTTTTATAGAGCAGTAATTTATTGTTAAGACTTAATTCAGATTTTGGATTAAGTAACCAGTACATTCTTTTGGATTTCAAATTAAGCTGGAGACGTTTAGCTTTAATATGATTTTTCCACGTTAGCCTCCTATCGAGATGCAGTCCTAGATATTTAATGCTGTCACAATTAGGAATTTCAGAGTTATTTAGAAAAACTGCAGGGCAGTTTCCTTTTTTTAAAGCGAAAGTTACATGAGCCGATTTTGAAGTATTTATTTTAATATTCCACGTTGTTAACCATAACTGAATTTTGTTGAGTGCAGATTGAACTAGATTTGAAGCCACAGTTGCAGATTCATTTGAAGCAAGTACAGCAGTGTCATCAGCATATGTAGCTGTAGTTACCAAATCTGTTAAGAATATTAGATATATAAAAAATTGTGACGATTAAAACCTGTTGAATATTTTCAAAAATTCTTGAACATTTTACTACCGGTCCCTGCTCTCTGGTTCGGGTCTCTATCTTCTCAAAACCGAGAAACCGTCGCGATCTAGCAGGTAGAGAACTTTAGAACAATAAAGTACGCTCTTTCGAAGATCTTAAATAAGATCCTCGAAAGAGCGAACCTAAGATCTTCGAAAGATCCTACTTTGCTGTTCTGAAGTACCCGCTGAGAACTTCGCGATTTTAGCTCGGATCGATTCGACCCCTGGTTGATAACCGAGTTCCCTTAATTTTGACATGAAATGTGTTAATTATAGGCAAGTTCATCTGGCGATATCTATTTTAGTAATGTGTACTTATATTGGTAATAACTGATCACTCATAAATTTTTATCCTTATATGAGGTATGGTTCACTAGATATTCTTTATCAAATGTTTACTGGAGGTGAGCGTGTCCGTTGGGTGATGTTTGGCATGTAAACTCGTATCGGTAGTAGATGATCCCATAAATCACATATTAAACTTTTGGATTATATGGGAGTTGGGCGTGCCTATTGGGCAATGTTATCCATTTTTGACTTGTAAACTCAAATCAGTGGAACATGACCACACACAAAATTTCATCTCGATATAAGTCATAGTTCACCAGATATTTATACCCTACACCCTGTGGGAACGATTTTTACCCTTACCACTTACTTACCATTACCGATTTTTTTTCAAAAAATAATAGCTTTATGGGAAATTTGCATTAAAAGGTACTCTGCAGTTTTGAGTGTAGGGTATATAAACTTCGGCCCGGCCGAAGATAATGCTATTACTAGTTAAACTATGTTCTACAGTTTTTATAATATTTAAACATAAAAATCAACCCTGTGGACATTTGGGACAAAACTGGCAAGCTGAATATTATTGAAACAGGTCTTCCGGCATTCGCTGATGTTTTATGAAAGGGGCTGTTAAAGAATTTTTAAATTATTTTAATGAAATTTGTGGTTAGGTTGTAGTACCTGCATTATTATGGTGCCCCCTAATCACGACTTGTCAAAAGAAGTAGGCTGAAATATACCAGTCATTTATTAGTTTGAAAATCCCCAATGCTTACAACTTTTAAATACCTGTAATTGTATTGTATTTCATAGGAAAGTCCGTTTAAACCCTTTTTATTATACCATTTTATACCTACTTAATGTCTAGCGTAATTATTTGACCTGCTTTTGAAAAACATTATATAAACAGATACCCTCAAGATATTTTATCAGTTCTTATGCAACATTTGAAAGTGAAGTACTTAGAAAAATTTTGTGTTCCTGATATAAATTTGAAAACGAAAATGGCTCCGAGAAAAAGTTTTCTTTGGAAATATGCTACTCGATATGGTGAAAAAGTTACCTGTAGTCTATGCAAGGTTGAACTAAGTTATAGTGGAGGAAATACAACTGTTATTCGCCGGCATTTATTAAATGTGCACAACGTGTCAAATATAGATCAGTCTGCAGCATCCGAGTAAGTGATACTCTTGTGAATTTTGTTTCAAACTATGTTTTATACAATAAATTTTTTTTAGAGAATCCCTGCTTGGTCTCTCTGCAACGACCCAAGAAAGTCTAGCAGCAAAAAGAAAGAGTTTTATTTGGAAATATGCTTCTCGACACGGTACAAAAGTCACCTGTAATCTGTGCAAGGTTGGACTAAGTCATTGTGGAGGAAATACAACGGTTATTCGCAGGCATTTAATAACGGTGCATAACGTGTTAAATATAGATCAATCTGCAGCATTCGAGTAAGTGATACCCTTGAGAAGTTTATTTGAAACTGGTTTTTTTTTTACAAAAAATGTTTTTTAGCGAATCTATGTCTGATCTCCCTACATGGACCCAAGAAAGTTCAGCGGCAAAAGGGAGTAGTTTTCCTGGTAAATATGCTACTCGAGATGGTGAAACAATCACCTGTAGTCTATGCAATATTGAACTAAGTTGTAGTGGAGGAAATACAACGGTTATTCGCCAGCATTTATTACAAGTGCATAACATGTTAAATATAGATCAGTCTGCAGCATTCGAGTATGTGATCGCCTTGTGAATTTTGTTTCAAACTGTGTTTTTTACAATAAATTATTTTTTAGAGAATCCCTGCCTGGTCTCTCTGCGAGGACTCAAGAAAGTCCAGCGGCAAAAGGGAGAAGTTTTATTTGGAAATATGCTACTCGAGATGGTGAAAAAGCAACCTGCAGTCTATGTAAGGTTGAACTAAGTTGTAGTGGAGGAAATACAACTGTTATTCGTAGGCATTTAATAAAGGTGCATAACGTGTTAAATATAGATCAGCCTGCAGCATCCGAGTAAGTGATACCCTTGTGAAGTTTATTTGAAACTGGGTTTTTTACAATAAATTGTTTTTTTAGAGAAAATATGCCTGATCACTCTACAATGACCCAAGAAACTCCAGCGGCAAAAGCGAGTAGTTTTCCTTGTAAATTTGCTACTCGAGATGGTGAAACAGTCACCTGTAGTCTATGCAATGTTGAACTAAGTTGTAGTAGCGGAAATACAACGGTTATTAGCCAGCATTTATTGAATGTGCATAGCGTGTCAAATATAGACCAGTCTGCAGCATCCGAGTAAGTGATACCCTTATGAATTTTGTTTCAAACTGTATTTTTTACAATAAATTATTTTTTTAGAGAATCCCTGCCTGGTCACTCTGCGAGAACTCAAGAAAGTCCAGCGGCAAAAGGGAGAAGTTTTATTTGGAAATATGCTACTCGAGATGGTGAAAAAGCAACCTGTAGTCTATGTAAGGTTGAACTAAGTTGTAGTGGAGGAAGTACGACTGTTTTTCGTCGGCATTTAATAAAGGTGCATAATGTGTTAAATATAGATCAGTCTGCGACATTCGAGTAAGTGATACCCTTGTGAGATTTATTTGAAACTGAGTTTTTTTTACAACAAATTGTGTTTTTTAGAGAAAATATGCCTGATTACTCTACATGGACCCAAGAAAGTCCAGCGGCAAAAAGGAGAAGTTTTATTTGGAAATATGCTACTCGAGATGGTGAAAAAGTCACCTGTAGTCTATGCAAGGTTGAACTAAGTTGTAGTGGAGGAAATACAACGGTTATTCGCCGGCATTTATTACAGGTGCATAACGTGTTAAATATAGATCAGTCTGCGGCATTCGAGTAAGTGATACCCTTGACAAATTTATTTCAAACTGAGTTTTTTACAATAAATGGTTTTTTTTTTTAGAGAATCTATCCCTGATCTCTCTGCATGGACCCAAGAAAGTGCAACGGCAAAAAGGAGAAGTTTTATTTGGAAATATGCTACTCGAGATGGTGAAAAAGTCACCTGTAGTCTATGCAAGGTTGAACTAAGTTGTAGTGGAGGAAATACAACGGTTATTCGCCGGCATTTATTACAGGTGCATAACGTGTTAAATATAGATCAGTCTGCGGCATTCGAGTAAGTGATCACACTGTGAATTTGGTTTGAATTGTGTTGTTTTCACAACAGATTCCTTGTTTTTTTTTAGAGATTCTATGCTTGATATAACTATAAAGACTGAAGAGAGTCCAGCATCATCGAGTTCAACCCTAACTATGGAAAGAACTGAAGAAATTCATGAAGCGGTAGCGAAACTCATTGCAGAAAATAATCTTCCGATTTCATTTGGTTCGAGTGAAGGCCTCCAAAATTTCATGAACATTGCTGTTCCTGGTTATGTCGTCCTTCAGGATGAAGAAATGAGAAAAAGATTGGAATACGAATACACTGAAGTGAAAATGGAAATGGATGCTGAGGAATATAAGTTCTCTGTATAGTAAAAATCTTAATACCTGTTAATACATTAATACATTAATAAAACCAATATTTTATTTTATAGTAAATAAAAAATTTTAAAATAAATAAATAAAAATGTAAGGGGATCGTTGTTGATTATATTTTGGCGTTAATATTTGTGGTTTTATTTTATAAAATACGGTCCGGGTACGACAGCTAAAGCGTCTATACCTGTCCTCGTATAGGTTTTAATTTTGTGTTATTTTCTACTAGCCGCAAGAGCCAATAATAATGTCTACATGCGTCTAAGTAGTTTTATGTTTGTTTTTAAATTATTAGAAGGCAGGAGCTAATTTTCATGTGATGTTTATTTGATGACTTCTCGATTAGAACAGAATGATTCTCTACAAATCGTGTGATTTTATGCACAAATAATATTATCGATGAGCAAGAGTTAGTGAGAGCTTTACAACATGCGTGAGTTTTCCAACAAAACTAACAAGCATGATCATATTGAGTGAATGTATTAAGAATAACAATGAGTGCAGTAATATTAATTGAGCAATACTTAAAGATTAAGTTACAGTACTGGCACTTAATATTATGCCATTGAAACAATAATTAAATACTGAATAATTTATATGGTTAATAATAATTGGGTAATAACATGATAAATTGTTGAGTAGCGGGTCTCCGCTACAAAAATGATTAAAATTAATACCAAATAAAAAAATTGCAAATAAAAAGAAATAAATTCGAGAATATAAATAGATAAAATATTTGCTAAACTTTCATTTTCGAAATAAGTTCTTGTTGTTATATATTCAACTAATTCTATTATTTCGTATCGTTGTTGTTGTTTTGTGTATTGTTGTTATTAGGAATTGTTCCTGCTTTTTGTATTATTGTTATTGTTTTTGTCGTAGTTCTCGTTGCAAACATTTCACCTACGACATCCGACAATTATGCGTGAGCACATTTATTTATTTCCAACTCATTTTGTTGGTATTGTTATTGTTATTGCTCTCGTTGTTGTTGTAGCTGGTGATTGTTGTTTTTCTCGTTGATTATTTCGTGCTGTATTTTAATGTTATTATCGTTGTTGCTTTTGTTTTTTTAAATTGCCCAGTTTATAAATCAAAACAAAACTTTATTCGAAAATTAGCATGCAGCACATTGGTGGACCAACAATAACAATTACAGCTAGAACAACAATCACGACGATAACAACAACAATCATGACAACAACAACAAAAATAATAACCACTAGAATAATAGCGGAGATTTATTAGCTTATGCTTTGTGTACGTATGATTGTATTTGTGCGAAAATGTGATTGTGTTTATGTGAGTGTGTTTGTGTGAAAGTGTGCGGAGATTATTCATTTGTTTTGTTTCATTTATGTTTTATTTCATTAAATTTTTCTTTCATTTAATATAATTTTCATTTTATTTTCGTTTCATTTTCACATTATTTTAATATTATTCAAATCTCTTTCTTCAGATTATGTTTCTTGTTTCCATGTAATGTTATATATTTTTTTCAGTTTTTATGCTCATTTACTTTCCTCTCATTTTTATTTTAATTTTATTTTTTTTATTTTCATATTATTATCCTTTTGTTTTAATTTTGTTTTCATTTTATTTAATCGCATTTGAAAGTTTTTCGAAAAAAAACTTGAGTTGAGTTTTTGTGATGTGAGTTGATTGTTGGATTTTGTTGTTGTCTGTGGTCTTTGTTGACTCAAAGTTGTTTCGTATTTTTTTTAATTATATGTTGTTTTTTATTATTTTATTGCAAACAAACAAATTAAATTCAAATCATGAAAATACAAAGAATAATATTCCTCCACACACTTTTTTCTCTCACCTCTGTCTCTATCTCTCCTTCCTCTCTCTCTTGGGTTTAATTTAATTGCTGTAATTTAAGCGATTGTTTGCAATTTTGTCGTCATTATTGCAATTGTTGTTGATTCTGTTTTCATTGTCGTGAATCCTTTCATGATTTCGTGATTTATTGCCATCGATTGTGCAATTTGCATCATTGTTCTCGTAATTGTTTTTTAAGCTTCACACTATAAACGATCGACACAGGATGGGAAGTCGCAGGTCAAACAACAGTCAGTGACGAAGGTGGAGTTTTTGCTTCCTTGAGCTTGAGAAAGTCGAAGGTGTGTCAGTTGAACCTCGTGAGAGGAGGAGGTGAGAGAAAGGGTTGGTGGGTTCCATTCTTGAAGTCTTCAAAATGACCCGAAGCCAATGAAAGTCGAAGTCATCAAATAACGACTCAGAGTCATAAAGGGACGAAGGAAAAGTCATCAAAAGCGACACCAAAACCATCAAAAGTTAAATTCGAAGAAATTCAATCACCTCCGAAGTGTCCGACAATCAAAGCCAATGGTAAAGTTCGGTAATTTCCGACAAAACTTTCACCCTTTCCTAGTTCCCCCTTCCTGTACCATATCTACCTATTTCCTCCTTTCTTTCTTTCATTGAATTCCACCATTATTTCTTCTTTCTTTCATTTTACTCAACCCTCTCTCTCTCTCTTGTCTTGCATTTAGTTTCCCAATTCCTTCTCACGAAAAATGTGCTGCGAGTTTTCATTAATTTTTACTGCATGCTATTTAAGAGTCTTCTTTGTTTTTCACCCACATTTCCTAATCTATTCCCAGAAAGCTGAAGTGGAAAAATATCAATTTTTACCTCTTCTTGTGCCGCCTTCGGTGTGAAATAAAAACCAATTACGCCTAAAAGCCTTCTCGGTTTCAATCGCGTGGATGATCCTTCCTATTTCCGTTTGGGGTTCGCGGCCGTCCCTTTTCTAAGTGTCTCCACCTACCTTTCCACTTCGGGGTTATCTTTTGCTCATACTCTTTCTCTACCTCTTTATCTCTCCCTCTCTTTACCACTCTCGCACTATCTCCATCTGGACGAATTGATTTCGAGGGATTCATTTACCTTCATTTACCGCCGTCGAGAGGGGGTAGTAGATGAAATTTATATAAAAGAGAGAGGAAAAGGAAACTGACACAACCATAAGGTGAGAAAGACAGAGGGATACAGTAATCAAGCTGGTGTTGATGGAGATGCCGACATTTCAAATTTAATTAGAAAGATTTCTGCTATTTCCGTTCATGGCGTCCGCTTTCGGTCGTTAAATGAATCCGCCATTTTGTTGCCGTTATGTCCTCATCCTCCGTTCGATTACCGTCAATCCCTTCTTTTCTCTTACTCCTCACTTGGCTCTACTGTCTCTTTCTAACTCTCGCAATTTAAATTTCACGTTATTCTAGATTTTCACATTGTGTTTTCTCACTTCCTGATGTGAGATTATGTGACTTTTACTTTCTCTTTCAACTACTTCCACATCTTCTGATTCTGCCAAAGACCAACTGAAATGAAAAGAATTGAACTTGGTTGAACATTTCAATTTTTTTGAACTTGGTTGGACTTTTTTTCTTGGTTGAATTTTTTCCTTCAAGTTCTCTAATTTTTCTCATTGTAATTCCGTTTACTCATTACACAATAACATTGTTGGCATCATATTTTTCTGTAAGGAGTTATAACATGTGTTGCATACCATGATATTCTCTATTGATATATCAGGTAGAACTGTATTCAGAATGTCTTGATGATGGCGACATGGCGATTTCAATCTGCTCTAAACCATAGCCTGTCACATACTGAGCAAATATAACCGAATTGGTTATTGATGCATTTTTTCATAAACTCATCGTGAGCTTTTATATGATGATGGAAATCAGAATATAAACATTCACTATTTTCAGAGTTCCAACAATCAACCACTTAGATACGGTTGTTTGTTGGTCAATAATTCTATTCCGCAAAACCCTTTGCCGTATTTTGTAATCGCGACAACGCTCTGCTGATATTTTAGCATATTCTCCGCTCCATTTCTTTTCTATGTGTGTGTGTATACTCAGAGTATGTGTGAGGAAGAGATAGTCAAATGTCGCAGTATATTTTTGTATATATAGTGTCTCTGCTCATTTCGCGACCTTGAAAACAACGCACCCATAGAAGTTTCACTTCAAAAAAATAGTGTTGCGGTTTCGAAATCCTTTTGCGGTCACTACGAGGTATTTTCCAACCATGTCCTCTCCTCACCCACGGCTCGCCTGTGCGCCCCATGAAGTCAGAGAAATTAAAACATATTTAAATTTCCGTCTGACATTCATTCGGCCACTGGACACCGCCGGTCACTCGGTCAACGATGGCTGTCTGTCTGTCGGTCTCACTCTCCTCCCAACTTTCTGTCGGTCCCACTGTTCAACCAATTTTCTGTCATCGCCCGTTGCAGTCGTCGTCATCTCTGACCTGGTTATGATGTTGCGGTCAGAGGAAGGTTGGTAGTCCTCTGCTTTGAATTGAAAGTTTGATTAAGTTTCGTGCGGCGTATGCGGCTACCATTCTTCATTTACTATACTCCAACCTGTTCCACCCTCCTTCATCCTCCATATTTCTCCACCCTCATCTTTATCCTTCCTCCTCCCACCTTCGCCACCCCCTTGACCACTTCCACAAGTGGGTCAAGCAAAAGTAGGTCGACCGGAGTCAGGAGAAACAGTAGGGGAAACCCAGGCCGAAAGTGGAACGGAACGACATTGTAATTAGGTGAATCATGAGTTAGTGATGGTTGGTCGAATGCATTTCTTAAAGTTAAATCAAGGCCAGGTGCGGTATTGACCGAGGAAACCTCGTTATTCCTCGTTTTGTGGTCTCGGTTCGCGATCTTCGGTGTCACGGCCTCTTGAACTCAATTTGCAGCCGCATTGAGCAATGACAGGCTGAGAACTTCGAGCTCTGGTTGTTTTCCCCTGACTCCTCTATGTATTTTTGGCTGCTTCTGTCTCCTTCATATTCCTTCTGTCTCCCTCTTTCTCCCTCCGTCACTGTCCTATATCATCTGTCTCTCTCCAATTGCCAACCTCCGCCAAATCCCAGTTTCACCATCGGCCACAGTTGGCCGCGTTTGCCCCTTAAGCCTGCGGTCCGTGGAGTCGCCGAACCATGACGAGGCGAAAGAGGATGAAGGAAATGAGATGGATAGAGAAGAAGTGAGAGAGAGTGAGAATGATGGAGAGAGGTGGGGTTCCAAGGACAAAGTGGGAAGGGACAGCTAATTGCGGATAAAGGTCCTCGGCGAGTTATGATAAATTTGAGGCATTATAATGGGATACAACAGCGATTCCGCCACCTCTGCAGGGGTCAAAATTGTGCTCGAGATGAGGTTGGGGTCAAAGTGTGGATCTGAATTGTGGTCGGGGTCAAACTGGAGATCGAGACGAGGTTGTGGTTCAGACGAGGTCGGGGTCATCCCAGCAACAAGGGTCGTCGTTGTCGCAGTTATTGTCGTCCTTATTGCTGTATTTGTTGTTATTATTTCGGGAACCTCGCGATTCAATTAAACGTGAGCCACACACACACAGAGAAACATTTAAAACAACAACCGTGAGGCACTTCATCATGGAGCCCAAAGCGACCCGGAAGCATCCTGAAGACCATGGACCCTAATATGTTGGGTTCTGCCGCCCTTTTTCCTCTTCCCTTCCACGTCCTGCGACATTTTCATTTGCCGTGAATTATGGCCGACATTTGAGCCGAATGAGCGAACGAAGGAACGAAGTTCGCTTGTTTAGAGCAGTTGTTATTGTTATTATTATTTTTATTGCTTCCATTAATTGCGAACCCAATGAACGAGAACATGAGGATGGTTCTCCAGAGCTTTCTCACTCTGTGTGTCTTCTCTGCTCATTCTCAATCTCTCTCTCTCTCTCTTTTCTATCTCTCTCCCTTTATCACTCTTCCATTCTCTGATCCAACATTTGCTCGACCTCTTCCGACCAAGGCGTCCATTCGCGACATACGACCTTCAGGGCGTCTCTGTTTGTGACTCGCTGTCTCTTTCTACCCCTCTACTCACGTTACCTTCTCCACATTCTCCCACTCCATTTCAATATGAGTGTTGCTGTATGTATAAGTGTGTGTTTCTGTGTGTGTGTTAGTGGCGCTTAAATTGCTAATTGATTTTCTTGCCATGTCCTCCATCCTCCGCTGATTCCTTCGTCCTTCTCCGGGCAGAGATGCCAGATGGGTCGCGACTCCTGCGTTCTCTGTGTGTCCTGTGGGCTCTTCGTCTTGTGTCCTTCTCTCGTTTCTCTTCTGTTTTTCCACTGTCTTCCTCCCTCCGTTTTGGTCCTGGCAGATAATTAATGAATTATTTCGTTCGATTTAATAACGTAGTTTGTTCGACGACCGCCACCCTTCGACCTTTGTATAGTTGTCTCACTTCTGTTATTTCTCCCCTCTGTCTTTCTCTCTCTCACTCTTATCCATTTTTCTGTCTATTTTTTCGTATTTTTTATTTATTTTGTGTTGCTTTGGACGCGTCCTGGCGCCATTTAAATTGAGATCCTCTTGCGTGCGACATCTTGTTAATAGTTTTACCCTGGAATCTTAACTCAATTGCGAATCTGCGGATAAAACTCAAGGGTGGAAGGAAAAAAAGAAAACGAAAGAAGTCAACAACGTCTTCTTTAAAGAGAGTATGCAGTAAAAATTAGAAGAATTTATCATTAAATTGAATACAATTTATCTCGTTAGGTAATGTAGTATTAAATTTAAAACATTTAAGAAACATAGAGAGAATTTATAAAACTTTTATTTAATTGAATAAATCTTAGGCTCATTTGATCATCGCATTTGACCCTAAAAATGGAGATCAAAACACCAGGCTAACGGAGGGGTCACTTATTATATTTTTCAGTTAGAATGTCCAAAAATAAGTAAATAACAACAATCATTTTATATACTTTGGAGGAATTAAATTTTTTAAATTAAATGAAATGTTCAATTCAGTTATTTTCAACACCTTTGAATGGATCAAACATAATAAATAAATTAAATTATCTACATAATACTTGCTTGAATATAATCTTTTACTGTTAACTGTTAGTTAACAATACATTACGTCAGCTTTCAGTTTCTAGAGGCGTTAAAAGTGCAGGTTTTCTCTGCATATGTACGTGTGTATATGTACGTATATGTGAAATGAGTGAAATGAGTACTACTATACCGACTTTTAAACCCGATTACTTCTTTTCGCACCGATTTTTAGTTGAAATTTTGTTTGTGACTACTCGCATCGACTACATCCCGGTATTGGAACGTCACTACTAGTGAGAAGGTTTCTTCTGTCATCATGACGAACTGATTTTTGTCGCTCTCGCTTTAATCTAAATTTTTAAGAATTTTACCAAATTTTCTCAAACTCCCCCCACTTGCTCATCAGTCAATAAATTTTCACCTTTGTCTCAATTTCATTTTGAGCTCATAAAACATTGAGGTTCACCCCAACCACTCCCGTCTCTCCATCTCCATCCCCTACCGTCCTCCATCCACTCGAACCACCAACAGACCCGACCCTTCCAAAGTTTCACCCTTGACCACGCCCTCCCGCTTCTACTCCTTGGCAAGGATTAATAAACATTACAACAAACAATAAATTAAATTGCTCTCAGGTGCGATTTCGTAACGAAGAGAATCCTTTTTGTATCGTAATGAAATTTCAGAGAGAGAGAGAGTATATTGAAGTGGGAGCTGAGGAGAAGGAGAGGTAAATGGAAAGATACGTGAAGAGAGGGAGAGGTAAAACGAAGAAGTGTTGAGGATATAAAAAAATTAACAGAGGAGAATATAAAGAGACAGAGGGGAAAGGTAGATAAAATAACAATGAAAACAATACAAGATTTTGAAATACACACGAAATTGAAACGCAAGTTGAAGGTTGTCTGAAGGTCGATCTTTTGCCCCACTCCTCCTTCAGCGAATGAAAAGGTCCCAAGGATATTCCACGAATCGGATTAAAGTCATTTTGTAATTTAATGCCAGATTCCAATATCAATTCTGGAAATCGTCTTTATCTCAGATTGAATTGCGATCTGCGACAAAGGTCACGTAATTATCGTTAGTTTGAGAAGGTGCGAAGGGAAGCGGAGGAGTAGGAGACGATGAAGGTGTGTGAGATGTAGAAAGAGTAGGAGAAGTAGAAAGAAGACGCGAGGATTAGAAGAAAATGATGCATGAGTAGAAGAGTAGGTGGAATAAAAAGAGGAGCAGTAATAAAAAGAATAGGAGAAGTAACAAGAGGCGTGTTCTTCGATTTTCCGTAATTCTTAATCTCAATTTAATTCACCCTTGCTTTAACTTTTGCACACTCTTTGCTTTCGCTTTTGATTCTTGGGTCGATCTTTGTTTTCACACACTCTCGTTTCACCTTTGTTTTCCTTGTCTAATTGTCCTTTCATCTCTTTTCCTTTCGCTTGTCTTCCTTTTTCTTTTTGGCCACCCATGGTCAACGTCAAATTTTCAAGTTCATTGGCAACGAAGGATCCGCCTTCTCTTCTTTCTCCTCCTCCTTCGTCTCTGAATCTCGACGACGGCCACTCGACAAAAGGTTATCTCGACCAAAAACAACAACAACTTTTTCGAAATCTGCCTCCATTTGTTGTTGTTTTTTTTTCTTTTGTTTTCTTTTTGTTTGTTTCTCCATCAAGGATTCTCGATGCAGACACATAAATTTTCCCAAACCTTCACATATACATTGGTTTGCTCTTCTTCACAAAGGACGCAATTTTGGGCGAAAGGACAACAACAACAATAGCAAAGAAAAAAAACAAGAGCAAGGAAAAAACAACAACAGCAAGGGAAAAACAATAACAAGAACAATAATAATGAAATAATGAAAAAATTGGTTCAACTTTGGAACTTTGTTTCACTTTTCATTTAAATGCTATTGTCTTTAATCGGATGATGGAGACAAAGAAGAAAAGGCCGAGAGAGGGATGGGAAGAAAGAGAAAGGGAGAGAAAAGGAATGAGAGAAAGAGAGAGAGAGAGAGAGGAGGGGGAGAAAAAAAAAGAGAGAAAAAAATATTGGCGGAGAAAATGACAGAAAAAAGAGTGAGGGAAGAAAAGGGTAAAAGTGCGAAATCGATTGCGAGGAGAGTGAGAGAGAGGGAGGTGAAGAGATTCATTCATTAAATTCAATTTGTTGTTGTTGTGAATACTGCTTCTCCATCTCTCTCACTCTCTCTCTCTCTCACCTCGATCTGCATTCATTGTCCTCGACGCACTCACATTAGCCCTTCGAGGCCGCAATCTATTGTCCTGAGCCTCGTCCTGTTTCTGAAGAGTCATAAATTTTATTTTTGCAATTTCGTCGTTGTACTTCTTGTTGTTGTTGCATATCGCCTTTTTGTTGTTGATATTTTTGGGTTTTGTTGTTATGTTTGCCAGTGTTGTAACTTACTGTTGTTTTTGCCGTTGTTCTTCTTCATTTTGTTGTTGTTGCAGCATCCACCTCATCGCCGATCTTTCGCCACATCCTCCTGGTATGTGTTTTTGTCGCTTCGTCTGCTTCATTACCGCAAATATTGTTGGGCATTTGTGTCTAGTCACCACCGTCCCTTTCATTGTTGTTGTCATAGTTGTTGTTGCCTTTGTCGCTATCGCCATTGTTGTCGTCATCATCCTCCTCCTCGCAACTCTTGCGTTGAAAGAGAACGTCGTGCCCTTTATTTTCGGCTCGTCTGCCCTTCAATCCTCTTTCGATCTTCCTTCATTTCGTTCTCGCTTTCCTTTTATCCTCTTCTCGTTTTCCCTTCATTTTAGTATCGTTTTCCCTTCATTCTCTTCACTATCCGTCATCTACTTCTCGTCCACTCATCGTTCATCCTCTATTCATTTCTATCTTCTTTGGATTCCATTCGTTCTCTCGTTTCCTCCGTCTTCGCCTCGTGCTCTCGTCTCCTCCATCTTCTCCTCTTTCTCTCACAATCGCTTCGAGCTACTCAATTTGGTAAATGAAACATGACCTCTTTCTCTCTCCCTCCCCCGCCTATTTCCTTCTCCCTCTCTCACCCCTTCCTTCACCCTCCGTCCGTCCAAATGGTCCTCAGTGGACAACCAAAATAAAAGAGCCCTTCGAACGACATCCGGCTGACCCGACACTCCTGTTAATTAGTATTTAATCTATGAACCGTGCATAAATCTTCGCTCTTTGTCCCATTCGCCGCATGGACTTCGATTGCGAATCGCCCTCTCTGACTCTCACTGCTTCCGTTCTACGACCCTTCTTCGACTCATTCAAATCCGAACGACGTCGTGTCCTTCGTTATATCCCTTTTTATCAGTGTTCTCGATTTCAGCTCGAGCCTTTGAACCTGTCCGGACACCCGAGCCTTAAATGTCCGAGCGCTCGGACCTTGCCCGAGCCGGCTCGGACCTTTGAGCCGGCTCGGACCTTTGAGCGGCTCGGACCTTTGAGCGGCTCGGACATTGAGCCTGTCCGTCCGTATGCTCGGGTACTCGGTCTCTCGATCATCTTCGGGTGAACCATTCGGGAATCTTCGGGTGGACCATTCGAGAATCTTCGGGTGTTAGGTAGAGACCCTCTCTCTCTCTCTTTTTTTCAAGAGAAATGTTTTTGAGCGTGGTGCGTCGTTTATGGTTTACGACCATTTGCGTTGTTTGTGTTTTTTGTCTATTTGCTTTGTTTGTGTTTTTTGACTGCGCGACGCGTGGTATTGTTGTTGGTTCGTTGCTTTGTATGTATACATGTGTTTTGATGATCCTTCGCATTGCGTGAATTGCGCGCATATGAGAGTGTGAATCTTCGCATTTGGCTGCGTAGATTGATGATGCGCGAATATGAATGGACGCGTGAATGGATTAATTTAATCATATGCACCTGATTATTACACTTAGAAAAATTGAAATGTTTCAGAAATCCTTTTTTATTTAAGATTTTATTTTTTTATTAAAAAACGAAAATGTATTTTTTAAAAATAAAACTTTGTTTTTATAATATTCATAAAAATTGATTATAACAACAGGTCAAAATATGATCTCATATAAAAGTCATAAATAAAATCTTAAATAAAAAAGGATTTCTGAAACATTTCAATTTTTCTAAGTGTAATAATCAGGTGCATATGATTAAATTAATCCATTCACGCGTCCATTCATATTCGCGCATCATCAATCTACGCAGCCAAATGCGAAGATTCACACTCTCATATGCGCGCAATTCACGCAATGCGAAGGATCATCAAAACACATGTATACATACAAAGCAACGAACCAACAACAATACCACGCGTCGCGCAGTCAAAAAACACAAACAAAGCAAATAGACAAAAAACACAAACAACGCAAATGGTCGTAAACCATAAACGACGCACCACGCTCAAAAACATTTCTTTCGAAAAAAGAGAGAGGGAGAGGGTCTCTACCTAACACCCGAAGATTCTCGAATGGTCCACCCGAAGATTCCCGAATGGTTCACCCGAAGATGATCGAGAGACCGAGTACCCGAGCATACGGACGGACAGGCTCAATGTCCGAGCCGCTCAAAGGTCCGAGCCGCTCAAAGGTCCGAGCCGCTCAAAGGTCCGAGCCGCTCAAAGGTCCGAGCCGGCTAAAAGGTCCGAGCCGGCTCGGGCAAGGTCCGAGCACGCGAGTAGTCCGGACTGCTCGGACTGCTCAATACCCGAGCAGTCGAGAACACTGCTTTTTATTTGCCTGGCCTTCGCAACGAAGCATGAAAACTTAGTTCTCCACCTATGTCTCCGTCTCTCTCTCCTTCTTTCGGTGTGGACAATTTCGTCCATTGTGTTTGTGGTGCGGTGCGTATGCGTAACATTTAACCTTCTCGCCTTCGCTGCCGCCTGAGAATGTGTCCTTCGACATACAAATGTGTGTTGATTTGTACGTGTGTTTGTGTTCATGTCGGGTCTACAAGTGTGCGAGTGTGAGAGCTAATTGCACGTTTCACAAATGAGTGAATCGCGACTGAAGGGTGTCGATTGGACGGGCGGGTCGTCGTTGTCGTTCGTCCCGTTTCCCCCCGTTGACGCCCCCCTCCTTAACGCAATGACGCATGACCTGCAGCCTACGATCGAAGGGGCGTGTGCGGGAATTTTCCATCACTTTTGTTTCTTTGGAGCAGAGGAATCTCTTTGTTTGATTGTTTTTGAGGGATGCGAATTGTGATTTCATTGAGGTGGGGTCAACCTTTTATATAACAAATATTATTATACTGCACGAGCTTTTTTTTTCTTGCAAACGTAAAGTCTTTACTTCTTTATCTTCTCTTTCTCTACGAACAATTATAAAGTCTTTTTTCTCTAATAAAATGTCAGTTTTCAACCAAAGCATTTCTTAAGCCTAATTTTTTCTTCATTTAAATTATTTCATTAACTTCATTATTTCTTCACCCAAAGACTTTCTTCAATTACCATTTATATACACCCAAAGACTTTCTTTAACTTATTTTTTTCTTCAACCAAAATCTTTTTTCAAATTAATTTGTTCTTCATCGAAAGTCTTCCATTAAATTCATTTTCTCACAATTTAAATTCTTTAACTTAATTTCACTTTTGAAAGTAATATTACAAATTTAATATTCCAATATTCCTCGCCCCAGTTTTTCTTCATCGCCTTCTGTCAGTCTTTGGATTTCATCCACTTCACACAACATCGACCTCAATTAGCTTGTTATTTTTTCTTCTCTCCTTAGGTTTCGCTCCTCTTTTCTCTCTTGTTTTATTCTCTAATCTTTTTCCTCATCCATTTCCACTCCTCGTTTACTTCCTCCTCCTCTCCTACTTCACGCCAATCAGTCTAAATCAATAATTGAAATTAAGTTAAAATAACTGCAGCTTCCTCAATCGTTCTGAGTTCATCAACTGCATCCTGACTTCTGCTGCATTTATTCGAATCCTTAGATTCCTGCGGATTTCCCACCACCTCCCACCTTGAGGCCCTGCGGCACTTCAGCAATCAGCGATTGAGTTGATGATGATTATGAGAATCTGATGAATATTGCACGAATCCAATCAAGTGATTAGCGATGCCACAAGGTAGAGGAAGAAGGAGGGAGAGAGGGAAGAAGATCAAGAGAGAGATAGATAAAAATATTCAACATTTAATGAAATCGTCGTTGATAAAATTTACAAAGTCCTGGGATGAAATGGAAAATTCAAGGAAGTTGAGGCCATCAGGATGACTTTTGCATAACATGTGGAAACAACGAACTTTTGAAGAAAAAAATAAACTAACATAAAATAAACTTGAGAAGGGAGGAAAGAAAGTCGAACAGACGGCAATGTAAATTAAAGCGGTGATGAAATGATGAAGGGGGAAAAAATAAACTTTTTCAAAAATTCACTGTTGGAATTTTAAATTCATTTTAAAAGTATTTGGTTGACAAGTCGAATGTCTTCTCGACAATCAACTCCAAGGTCTTTTTCTTGTTGATGTTCTATTCAACAGAAGCAAGTGGAAAAGTAGCAACAACATCTGTCTGGTACTGATAACACAAGTTGCACTGCTCACAATTTCCGGCGGCCATCGAAAAGAGAACAAAAAAAGAAAGAAATGCCAGAGGAGAGAGAAAGAGAAGAAGTAGGAGAGAGAGAAAGTATTATCATGAGAGAAAGAGAAGGAGTACCAGTGATGAAGAGAGATAGGAGTGGAAAGAAAAGGACATGAAGTGCGATTATGTGAATTGCTTTGTGGAAATAAAAATGAAATCTATTTTCAACGCCGGCCATCACATCGTTTTTGTTGTTGATAATGTTGCTGCCGTCAATGTTCATTGAAGCAATAACAAAAACAACACAAAAATAACAACACAACAATAACATCAATCCTGTGAAATAAAAGGCTTGCATCCTCTCGTCCAACGTTATCGTTAAAGGATAAGAACGAAAATTGCTGGCAATCCTTGGCCAAGGATTCACCAGGAGTCGAGTCGAGTGAACTTTATTTACTGCAACCGACAATGGAAGAATGAGAAGATGAAGAAGAAAAAACAACACATGCTGCATCCTACGATTGGAGACGATGATGTGTGTGTATGTGAGTTTGTGTCCGACTTTGGAACGGAAAGTAATTTTGTGATGTTTCGCTGAAAATGTCCTGAGCTTCACTTACTTCTTCTTCTCCCTTCCCCTTCATTTTCTCCTTTCTCTCATCTTCTCTCGCTTTCTTTCTCCCTTTTCCCTTTCTCTTCCCTCTCTCCTTAACACGCCTGGCCTATGTTATGGGACCATTCGATAGGGCCTTTTATTTTGCTATTGATCTCATTGTTGCTGATGGCCGGCTTTGTCTGGTATTTGTGTTGTTGTATTGACTGGTGTTTTTGCTGTTTTTTCTGGTGCTATTGTTGTTGCTATTGTTATTATTCTTTTTCTGCAAAGATCTTTTTCTTCCCTCGTTGCTCCATTGTATCCAATTGAAATTGGGGCTTATTCTTGTTGTTATTGTTCTTGGTATTCTTGTTGTTATTGCTTTTGTTGTTATTGTCCTTATATTGCTGTTCTTGTTCTTCTTGTTGTTGTTCTAAAATACTCTTTATGGCTTCTTGATTTTTTTCCCTCCTCCTTCCCAATTGTCGCACGGATTGCCACGAAAGCGACCGGAAGGGTCACGCGGAAGCGACGTCAAGTGTCCTAATGACGACAGGATATCGACGAAGGACCGAGGTCCTCCATAATAGTGAAATTTCTTATGTCCTACGACTCTTTGGCCCCTCTCCGACTAAATCGTTTTCTAATTCGTTATTGTTCGCCCTTTTTTTCGTTTTGGAAATTACCAAAATTAGGGGAAATGTGAATGAGTTCTTCTTCGAAAAAGATCAATTCTCATGGGAGGCTTCTTCGTTCGACGATTTTGGCAAATGGAGTTTCTTCCAGTGATTCACATACATAAGCTTTATTACTCTACCACTTATGCTTCATTTTTTCTCTAACCTTTTTCTATATTTTCTCACTCTTTTCTGATCCTTTGCGCACTCTCTCCAATTTCCTTTTCTACGTCCATCGTTCCTTTCATTCTTGAAGTTTACCAAAAAAATTCCAAAGAATAAATACAAAAACAACAACTAACGAGGACGTTGGGATAGTGAACGAACTAAAGTGGAATTGATTTTCATAAAACGAGCTGTTAACAAGCTTCGATACACAACGATTCGATGCGATGCGTTGTCCAACGATGTTCTGATCCTTTTTGTGTTATTCTTTCAGTCCTGTTCCTTTCCTCCTGCTTGTCTTTCTTCCAGCCTTATTTCTTTCTACCTTGTTCTCTGCTTCCCTATTCCTATCTTTCCTGTCTGATGTCCTGCAGAAAGTCGCCACCTTCTCATTTCTCTTCCTCGTCCTTCGATCTCCGTTACCTTCGTTGTCTTCAACATCGTCCTGCCCAATGAATTCTCCAGCCTTCACATGCTTCCATCGTTTTCGATCCTTCCTTGATGCCCATCCTTCTTCGATCTCCCCATCGATGTCCTTCCTTGTCGATGTCCTGTGATGCGTTGCCCTCTCTAATGTGTGCCAACAGCAAGGACATCATGAAGTGAGTGAAGCGAAGTGCCTTTTTCTCGAGTGAGAGAAACACTCTCACTCACTCACGCTCTCTTCATTCTTCAATTTCCTGCACTTTCTGTCCTACTGCTCGTCAATTTCTTGTTCTCACACTTCATCTCTCTCACTCACTCTTCACTGCACTCACTCTAAAACTCTATCTGCCACTTTCTCACCTTCTCACACTTGAAGTCGCTCATTTACTCACTTTTCATCTCCCTCTCTCATTCTTCATCTCTCTCACTCAGTCTCTTTCTTTCATGTTCTTCTCTAGTTCCTTCAGTGGCTTTTTACAAGTGGTTTTCCATGCCATTTGACCGCCTTCGATGCGTAAACCAGAGTGTGATAGAGAATGAAGTGAAAGGGAGAGTGATAAAGAGAAAGAGACAAGAGAGGGAGAGAAAGAGCGCGAGAGAATGAGAGGGAGAGAAGGAGAAAAGTGGTAATAAAGCCCTTTTTGTTATTGTAATTGATGTTGTTTTTGACTAAACAAATTCTTGTTCCAATTTAAAATTATGAAATAAACGGAAGAACAGAGAAAGTAAGACATAAGAAATGGAATATGTGAGGAGAGAAGAAGTGAAAAAAGGGAGGAGGTGAAAAGAAGTAAGAAATATGAAAGAAGTGAGAAGGGTGAATGAAATATGCAAAATTAAAAAATAGTTAAAGCATGAAAAACATAAAATAGAAGTAAGTAAGAAAGACATGAGGAGCAAAAAAATATTTAAATCAAATTGTAGAAAAGACGAAATGAATGCATACAAAATTCATAAAGGAGACCATTTAAAAAGGAATGGTAATGGAAAGAAAAGAAGCATCACAAGCAGCCAGAAAAATAAATACAAAGGTTGAGTTGAAATTCTAGAAGTAAATGGAAGGTAAAAATAGAAAATTTTTAAATATGTATAAATATTAGAAAATTATTTCCACCTTTCTCGATAGAATTTGCAAAAGGCACGCATTGTTCCAAAAGAATTACATGAAATTCGTGCTTTAATCGAATATTCAAATATTTAACGTTTCATCATCTCGCCACAAATGGAATATTTTCATTATTATTGCCACGCCCCCCAACACCTGGAGGCCGATGAATGAAATGTAAAAGTTTCCCACGACGTGTGCTAAATATTTAATATTTTGTTAAAATTAAAAAGCATGCATTTGCCAGCTCGAGGCGAGAATTTTTCACAAATTTCTTCATTTTATTTATTGGAAATTTCTTTATTTTATTTAAATTTGTGTGTGTGTTTTATTTTTTTTTTATTTTGTAAGTTTTGTAAATTTTTAATTTTCAGTGCGAAGAGGGTGGAGTGGGTAAAGTAGGGGTTGTATCACGGAAATAGGGTAGAATTTTAAGTTCGCAAACAAGGGAAGCGATAAAAACACAAAAACAAGAACAATGCGAACAGCAAGCAATAAATTTTAAATTTTTTATTTACTTAACATGGGAAATGCATGGACAATGCATGGAAAATGCATGCGCCGACATTTTTCATTTTTCATCCCTTTCATTTAAACCACCTCATTCTCACCCTCTCTTTCGCCACTCTACTTGTCTCCCTCGCCCTCATTCCGTGGGTTTCTCGTGTTTTTCGCTCGCAAATTCGTTATCGATTTAAAATATTTTATTTGCTTAGCGTTCGAATTAAAATGCTACAGATACAATAACAACAACAAAGAGAAAACAAATTCATCGATTACTGAAACAAAAATTCACAGAAAACAACAACAAACGTAAGAATAAAATGTACTATAAAAAAATATAGAAAATCGCAATAAAAACCAAAATAACAATAACATCAAAATTTACAACAATAACAAAATTCTCAATAACAAAAAAATTCACAGAAATATCGAAATTCGCAATACAAAAAAAATCGAAAGAACCAAAATTACAATAAAACAAAATTCATAACAAAAACAAAATTGGTAATAAAATTAACGAACATCACCAACAAAATAACGACAGTAATGAAAAACAATACAATCGCAAACTGAATAAAAATCATATTAATCAATAATGGATAGCAACAGAAGAATAGAATACAAAAATACCTCGTTGCTGATGAATGAGGAGGTGTCGAGGAGGAGGCAAATGAAATCCTCGTTGCAGCAATGAATTTAATTGCCACGGAGGAGTCGAAGGAGAAGTCGAAGGAAGAAAATTGGAGAACTCGAAGGACAGCGAATGGAAGAAGAAGAAGAAGCTGAAGGAGCTGACAGAACGAGAACGAGAAAGTGGTTGAAAGATAAGTGGAGGAAGAACTTCGCGGAACCGCAATGACAGCAACTGTCCTGCCAGGACATCCGGGACCTTCTGTTTCTTTCCACCCATTGACCCAGCCACCATCCGACCGACAGCCATTTATCCTGCCACGCCCCATCGATGAGTGGCGGCTTATTTCGCATTAATGTTTGATGCGGGAGACCTGGAGGCAGCAGTCTTTCCATGCAGTTGACTACACTGGTGAGGACAATGGTAAATACAATAATAATAAAAACTACAACGACGACTACAACAACTACGAGAACGACGAACAGCAACAAGAACAATAACAACATGAATAAATCCAACAATACAAGGACATTGAAGTAAATAACAAGTGGACATTTCTGTCGCTCCACGAAAAGAAGATAAAGAAGATGCTGGAGACGAATAAAATATGCAACAATTCGACAGCGACAACAACAATGACAATAACAATTACAATAACAACAACACCATTGATAATATCAACAAAAAGAGCAACAACAATATTATCACCACAATCGTCAACAACAACAACATCTCTTTCAACAACAACATCTTCTTAAACAACATCAACAACAACAAATGCAATAAAAATCGAAAAAGAGAAAAATAAAGTGAAATCGGCTTACGACAACGACAAAAACAACAACGACAACAATAACAAAAACGCCAACAAGGACGGAGTCAGCACCAACGACAGGTCCTCCTTCACGTCGATGACCACAAGGCGGAGATAAAGAGTGAGTGAGAAGAAGAAAAGTTGCAGCAGCTGACAGTTGTCGCCATGTCGCTGTCTCTTTCATATTTAACGAGCTGTTCGCATACATAATGCGATGAGCCTAATGGCGAGGAGAAAATGAAGAATTGAGCGAGAGGATGAAGAATCGAGGGAGCAAAAGTGAGAATGAGAGAAAAAGAATGGAGAAATTAAGGACGAAGATTATTCAGGACGAAATAGAAAGAAAGCCTTCGTAACACTTGCCATTGGATGGAAACCATAGTCAATTGACAGCTGAATCGAGGCGCTGGCGAAGGATTTCAATTCGCAATGAGGATGAAATCCACGGAAAATCCTTCCCAAGGATCTTAGTTTTCTTTGTACCCTTTGGTCTCTTTCCATATTCATATTATTCTTTCTAGTCCTTTAATATTATACTTTTTCCTCCCTAAAGATTATTCTTTCTACTCCTTTAAGATTATGCGTTTTACTCCTTCCTGATTTTCATTTCTACTCCTTCTATTCCTTCCGTATTACTCTATTGAAGAAGAATCCTCGCAAGACCTTTCAGTTGTTTCAAAAACTCCTTTCTACGAAATAACTTCTTTCGACTTCTTTAAAATATCCTTTCTCTTCCTGGAACACCCCATATTTTCTTTCCTGAAACTCCAACGGCGAACTTTTCATTCCTCCAAATGACCTTCGATCCCTTCCTTAAAACAGTGACAACTCCCATTACCTCTGCATAAGTTAACAAAATGAACTCCTTTTTATTTCTTTCAACAAACAACTTCTTCTCTCCTCAGCGGACCTCGTCCCGACGCAGGCCACTCGGATCCAGGTTGAACTTGAGGCCGAAGCTGAAGCGATTCGTGGGCAAGTTGATTAGCACGCTGAGCCCCAGTCTACAGGGGATGTTAGAGAGAGTTCTAAAAAGCAAATGAAAATGATTTTCTTGAAAAATCTAAATGAAAAATGTTCCTTCACTTTAGTACCTGTAGTACATGAAGCCGACCGAGAGGTCCGATTTGAACATGCCGCGAACGACGGCCTCGCCAAAGTCCCACTGATAGCAGACTGCGGCGATGGCCTTCTTGGTCTTTCGATTCCAGGCCAACATGCTGGCCATCTGGATGTCGCCGTGCAACTGCTGCCAGTAGCTGATGTCGAGCGCCTGTCGCGATGCGGTCGCCGCCAGCGAACGTGTCGGCCACGTGTAGCGTGTGGCCAACGCCACGTCGCCCATCATGCGCGTGCCACGCCCCTCGCGCCACTCGAGCAACAACTCGGCACCGAGAGCCCACCGATCGGTGATCGAACGCATGAACGACAGAGTGCCACGCCCATTGTCACTGTTCATCGTGTTGTAGAGATTGGCGGTGAGGGTGGAGCTCGGTCGGAGCAGCTCCATGGTGAGTTGGGTCTTGAGAGGGGTGTTCTCGGCTCGTTGGAGGGACGCCTCCATGCGGAGGTTGTTGAAGGGAAAATATTGGATGCCCACGTTGGAGGCGAGCGTCGTCGGGTGGATGTTGGCCACGATCATGGGTGTGTTCTGGAAGAAATAGAGGTGATCAAAGAGATTTCTTTCGTAACTTCCTTTACATCAATTCTTCACTCACCATCAGATCGTCCTTCAGGACCATCGTGTAGATGCCTCCCAAGCGAAAGCCGGATGGACGCGTGTGACTGAGAACCCAGTTGGACGTGATGAACTTGTTTGCCGCCAGCCGGTGGGCGTAGTAGAGCTCGAGCCCGTCGAAGAAGAGCGGCATCACACGGTGGGCCATCGAGTGCAGGTCAGTGATGTTGCCAGGGTTGCCGCGATGCCGGCGGCCCGGGTGGAGCTTGAAGCAGGGCGGGAACTTGATGTCGCACTTCGGTGGACACCAGTCGCACTTCATGGTGATTGTTGTTGGGGGGGTGTGAACTGGTTGAAGGTGATGAAGGTGAAGGCAAATGAAGGTGAAGTCGACGAGGACAATGAGGACGATGTTTCCAAGGATGAAGCAAGTTCGAACGTATTGTTTTTGAATGGGAATTCGACCCAGGAATAATCAGATTTGGTGGATCCTCTTTTTGGTGAATTATATTTTTGGTGAATATTTTCCTTGGTGAATTTCCTCTTCCTATGATATTTTTTTTGGCTGATCTTCTTTGGTGGATCTTCTTTCTGACGAATCTTCTCTTTAGAGAATCTTCACTTTGATATATCTCCTTTTTGAATAATCTTCTCCTTTCTAGATCTAGAACTGGTGAATCTTCTTGTTATTGGATCTTCTTTTAGATGGATGTTCTCTTTGGTTCGAGTGCAAAAATGATTCAGAAATAAATTAATTAGAAATTAACTGACAGACAAATAAATTTTGTATTTGTTTTCGACAATGACAACAAAAATAACAACTATTTTCATCATGTCAAGTATTGCCATAGGCAACGTGAAAATATTAATTTCATGAGGTTTTACTAAACTATTTTATTTCACTGTTTATTTTATTTTATTTACTTACCGTATTTAATTAATACATATTTATTTTTTTATTCTTTTTATTCTTTTTTTTAATATAAAATATTTTTTTAAGCTCAATCATTATTTATTAAAAACGATTTTTTTATTTTAATTTTTTATTTTTATATATTTTAAAATTTTTAATTAAATGTTTTAGCTTAATTGGTGAGTTATTAAGTTATTAAGAAAGATTTTTAAAATTTATTTTTGTTTTCTTTTTAATTGATATAATTTGTAAGTTTTATAAATATTGTTCTATTTTTTCTACCTTTTCTATAATAATCTGCTCAATTTATCTTTTATTTGATTTTATTTTATTACATCAACTTTACTATTTTCCACATAAATTTATTTAATTTTAATTTTTTATTAAAATCTAAATTCGTTTCCTTTAAATCTGACCTATCTCTCTTTTTCCATCTAAACATCATCTATTTGAATTAAATTAGAAGGAAATAAAAATCAAGGAATTATTATTAAAATCTCTCAGACACATACACACAAGTCGATAAAATTACCCACAAGCACATCCAGTGCTCAGATCCACTCACATCGCTGAGAAGCCCACTCAAACACCAACACTCAGGGGGGTTCTTAACACACACAAACACAGACATGACTCCCGTGCGATTCGTGACGAAAGATAAGGAACCCCTAATGAGATTCTCATCAGCGCAGGATGCAGGAAGCTCTCAAAATTTCCAATTAAATTGTTTTCCTTCTCCAGTGTATGAGAGACGTTTCTAGTTTGTATGTGTGTGCGAGTGCTGGTGAGATGGCGGAAATTTTCCAATTTCCTATAGCTGAGAATTTTCCACGCAAATGAAAATTAATTCTGAGATCTCGCCATGATGCTGATTTTTCATTGCAAATGCCAAGGTGTGTGTGTTTATATGGTTCTCTGTGTGTATGTGGTTGAGAGTTGAATAAAAATTTGCATGTGAATGACAGGAAGAAACCACAACAAGAACAACAAATTACAACTCAATCCGATTCCAACTTTAAGTCGAAGTTGAACCCTGGGAAGATTTCCAACCATCTCCCATTCTTTCAAGGACGCATTCATCCCAGGACGTGGGAGGCTTTGAAATTTAAATTTCCACCACATCTCGTCACCTGCGACACCTTCACACCCACTCCTCTCAGCGCCTCCTTCGCCGCCCACACAACACGTTTCGGATCAAAAACAGTCGTCGCTGGCATTGATAGCGAGGAAGAAGGAGACAAAGAAAGATTGTTGGTAAGGGAGAGGTACAGAGATTGTGAGGAGAGAGGTTGTGAGAGAGAGAAAGATATGTAGAGTGAGAATGATTCCGGGAACGACACGTCGAACGGAGAACAAAAAGTGAGCCCGCGGCTCCAGCTCCAGGAACCTCAAATAAACAGAAGCCTCGCGTCGAAACCACACGAAATGCAAACACACACACACATATATCCGAACGCACCCATACAAGCACAAGCTGACGATGGAGAAGAGAATGAAGCAATGAAGAGGGAGAGAATTGAGAGGTAGCGAGATGGAGGGAGACCGTTCGGTCGCATGCGATGATAACGATTCTAATTAAATTTGCGGCTCTGGACCAAAATCAATACAAGAGCTCAGCGAACAATAACAACAACATTACAAACATAAGCACACAGACAATTCAGGCACTCAGGCAAAACTGTGAAGATTCAACGCGGACTGATGTTCAATAATAACTTCCGTTTTAACGCGTTTCCGTTTGTGAGAATCCGTGCTCATTCATTCATTCAGTCCGTCAGTACTTATTCATTCATTGATTCATTCTTTCGTTCTTCTTCTGCTTTTGATCATTCTGCTCATTATCATGAATATATTCCTATTAACTTTCATGTAGTTTTTACACATGATTTTCATATATTTATGCTTTTAATATAATTATAATTTCCATAATAATTACATTTCTCAAAATTTTTTTATTTAATTTTTAAAATGTTATTTGACCAATTTTTGGGGTTTCTTTATTTATCTTATTTCCAAATTTTATAAAATTTCCAGTCTTTATTTTAATATTAGTTTTCTATTTAATTATTACTTTTCAATTAAATTTAATCATAATTGTTTATTACTAAATTATTAATTTTTTATAATTTATTATTTTTTGTTTTCAGATTATTCA
The DNA here is from genome assembly GCA_017309665.1 of Coelopa frigida. Lineage (NCBI taxonomy): Eukaryota > Metazoa > Arthropoda > Insecta > Diptera > Coelopidae > Coelopa > Coelopa frigida. Next base: position 23,003,115 of record CM029561.1, read on the forward strand.
TTAATTTTTAATAATTTTTTAATTAATTTGTTACTTTAATTTCCTCAATAGATTTTAAACAGCTTCTTTGGGTTTAACATTTTTTTCCTCTATTCATTCATAAATTTTCCATATTTTTTTCTTTCCACCCATTCATTTATTTGTTTACTCCCTCCTCCCAAAAAGTTTTCTTTTCAAATGATCCCAGGGACCCACAGGTGTTTTGTCAAGGTCCAGCGGTCATCGTTTCCTTCAACACACCTGTCCGAAATCCTACGACAATGGACGAAAACGACGAGAAGGACATTTTTAATGAGCTTCGAATAAAATTCACAACATGCGCGTCGACTCAGCCTCCAAAATTCCCTCGAGGAAGAAGATGAGTTCAGAAAATTCCAAAAATTGGGAGCAAGAAGAACGAAATAGGGAAGGAACACAAATTATTATCTTCAAAAACAACGAACGAACGTCGTTCTTAAAGCAATAAATGGCGATTTTTCCTCAATGTGCTGCTCGTGGTCTTCGCCTTCTTCGTCTTTATTGCCATCCTTCGTCCTTGTTATCGTCCTTCAGCCGCAGCGGGCAGCAGCTGCCGCCGGCCACTCGCACTCGCTTTGACTCAATCAAATTAAATGGTTCGCATTACATTTAACCGCCCAGCTTTGCGGCCAGGACCACGTGGCGACAGGACACCAATCGATACCTGAAGCACGTTCCAGGAATATGCTCGAGCATGTCCGGGACTGTGGCGTTGAGGCAGCTGCTACCCGAAGTTATTTGGGGGTCGAAAAACTCCGGGAGAAGGTATAATTAACATTGCCCAAGATTGCCCAAGCAAGTCATTTTGACTGCTTTTTAATTTCAATTAGAAAAAAATGTATGTATATAATGTCACACTTTCTTAAAACTTTGTGACTTTTTTTACGACACATAAATGCATTTATTAAATTAGTATTTAACTTCCCCCTCCTTCATTTCTGGTATATCCGTATGTGCTATACCTATATAGCCCGAAAGCAGTCATTTTGACTGCTTGAGACATTTCAAGTAATAAAATGACTCTTATTATTAAATTTAGTACATTTTTTATATTATTAGTTCGTCTCGATATTGAAACAATAGTTTTCATTACTTTTTTTCGATTGTCGTCACATAATAACTCGTAAATATGTGATAAATTGTCGATACTTGATGAGTTGCAGTTGCTCAATAAGTGAAACTTTTACTTGTTATTCGAATCTTTAGGTAGTGATACATGTTCTAATAAGGTGATTATTGTATTTATTTTTCGCTCAAAATTTATGAAAAAAATGTCGAATGAAGTGTTAATAATATGAAAAATATAAAAAAACAATATTTAACCAATTTCTTTATACATTAGTTATTCTTTTACAAGGCAGTCATTTTGACTGCTTCCGGGCTATCTAGGTATATACAATGTGTCGGTCTTTCTAGTGTTAAAGCCGTCTTTCACAAACGATTCGGTCATGAGTCCACGAGATCCGAGGTCCTTGGGATTTTATTTTTCTTGCTTCAGTTCGATAAATATTTGTATTCAAGCTTCGGAGATTCTGAATTTCTTTAACTTGTCATTATATCTCTTTATCACAGATACTACTTCAATTGTAAAAATTTTAAGTTGTCCTCTTTCAACCATTCATCTTCCTCTTCATTGTTAATCATCAGTCTCGATATCTTCTTCATTGAGAAACCTTCTTCAAATCCATGATTTAAATGTTATTAAATTCAGGACAACGGAACCCGTGTTGGGACATTGTTGAATCACGATAGCTTAAAAAACTAATCCAAAACCAACAGCAGACACGATTCGGTAAATAATCAACAACAATAACATTAATAATAATAACAAAACAAACAACAAGAACAACCGCTAAACCAATAACAACAATCACTGAAATCAATAACAATAACTACAGTACCAACAATAAGAATAATCACAAAATCAATAACAACAGCAACAGCAACGATACCAAAACCAATAGCAACAACAACAATCCAAAAACCAACAACATCAATTGGTAAACCAATAACTACAATAACAAAAATCAATAAAACAATAATTACAGGAACAACATCATCATGAGTTACATAGGAAAGGATAATAATGTCAAAAAAAAAACAACAATACTATAAACAAAAACAATACTGTAAACAACAACATCAACAATATCCTCCAAAATAACAATAGTATTATCGAGAATAACAACAACACCTATAATAACAACAATAACCCATGAGCCACTTAATAAAAGCGGGCAACCAAAATTCGATGGCTATTAATAAATGAATCCTGAATCCCGGATCCTGAATCTGGCTCAATGTAAACAGATCCGAGTAACCGAGTAACAAAAGGATGTGAAAGAGGGGAAAGCGGAAGTGGGTGAAGCCAAAAAGTGAGGAGAGTGAGATGAGAGAATACACAAAAAAAATATTCTCGGTTTATTGTTTACGCAACGCCAGTGACTGGAAAACCCCGAAAGCAACAAGAAAACAATAGCAAAACAAGAACAATAACAACAAAAATAAAATAAAAATAATAACAATAGCTATATCGAAACCAACACAAATGACAGAAACAATATGAGAGTCAGCAACAACACTGAGGACCACTACGATAGGAAAAACAATAACTACAACACTTTGAGCTGAAAAAACAATTTGCGATTTTTAACGAAGCGACGAATGATGTAGTTAAGAGTTAAGAAGAAGGCGAAGAAAGACTAAGGAGAGAAAAGAGTAAAAGAAACGAAGAGAAAATAAAACAAAATTAATTGACACAAAGAAGAGAAAATAAAAGTAAGTAAAAGAATAAAATAGAATAGAAACCGGAAAGAAAAGACTGAAGGGAAGTTAAGGACTGCGTGTGAAAGAAGATGAAGAAAGTAAGGAAAGGATGAGAGCAAGGAAACGAACGATTCGATGACGACGAACGATTGGAAGACAAACGAACGATTCAAATAGAAGCGACTCGAAAACGAAAAAGGAGATGAAAACGCGCTTGGGGAAATCGACGAAGTATGAAGGAGAGGATGAGGAATGTGGAAATGTAGGATACGATTGAGGCGATTGTGGTGTTTGTTGAGTTGGTGGTGATGGATGCGAAACGGAAGTGAAGCAAAAGCCATAAGAAACGCCGCAGGTTTATTGCCTGAATTACTTTGCAAATCATTCGAACGGAAGTGGTTTTTGTTCGTATCGGGTTTGTTGTTATTATACTTACGTAGTCCTTTTTTATTTTTATTTTTTTCTTTGTATTGTTGATCTTATTGTAGCTTCTTGACTTTTTGTCATAGTGGCTGAAACACATGTAGGAATACATGAACGGATACGAGGAGACGGCTTTCAATGACTTGGAACTGACGTTGTAGTTACTGAGGTTGATGTGATTGCTGTGGTTGTTGCTAATATGTCGGTTTGTTTTCGTTGAAAGAGGATGAACCACAACAAAATGAAACGCATACAACAAATAAATTCATACCATCGATTTCCATGAAATCCAGATGAAATTCAAACCATGTTGTGAATTCTCAAGGATTTTGGACAAATGCAAAAGGATTTACAAGATGGCTAGGAAAGGAATTCGAGTACGAAGAAAGGAGGAGATACAGATCTAGAGAAAGAGAGAATAGATTAATACAAATACAAATTATTTACAGCCCTCGAGGGCCTTTGATCGAGCTACTCACAATCATTGGTGTTGTGCGTTTGTAATGTTTTACATAATGACAGACACCTACAGTTTAATGCCGAATCCGAACGGCTGGGGTGAGAGCTTTTTCATGGCAAGTAATTCTCTCGGAAGTTTGCCATTGCTCGCCGAGAGGAGCAGGCCGTAAAGAAAAATTGATATTGGCGAAGCCGGGTTCAAACCGGGGATCGAATCTCGGCCTTGCTGACTCGTAGGCCACGCACTTAACCACTGAATTACTGCCCCCTCAATAAATTACTATATAGATTAATACAAACCGAAATATATATGAAATATAGAAAGATCGATTCTCTTTCATTAACCCTAGAAAGTCATTCTTCGTAGAATCGACGAAGCATTTTTTATTTTGCCGTTTTTTTTATATTATTAACATATATTTTTTGCTAGCTTCGTATAGCGATGGACGTGATCATGCGCTAGGTATTAGTTAGCTTGATACACATCGTATAAATTGGTTTTTATTTTAAAACGCGTCGCCGACAAAGGCAAAATAATCAAAATAAGGTAGTTCTGTTAAAACTTCATTTATTATTATATAATAAGATAATAATATACTTTTTTGTATTATTTCGATGCAAAATTAAGTAAGTAATTGAAATCTACTAAAATTTATACAATTTCCTTATGAACTTCTAGGGTTAATACGTTTCGAGTTTTTGGTTTCCCGATCCTCCTCAGGATCATCAGGATATTGACCCTATACGAGTTTCACTTCGTTAGAATATCATGCGAAGCCACACGCTGGTTGTTTCCCTCTCTCTCTCCATTATCACCTCCCCCATTTCACATTAATTAGACGTCAACAGAACTGTCAACCGCGAAGTCATCAAACACAACGATGTCCTGGCGGCGACAGGGATGACGAGAAGGACGTCGATGTCATGATCGGCAGCGAATTCAGTGGCGGCAAAAGCGAAGTTTCGGCAAAGATGCAGCGAAAACTAGTTAATTGTTGTTTGACAGTTGCTGATGGGAGGACAAAGAGAAGCCAGATGATTGGAGAAGGGAGAGTTGGAAGGAATGTGATATAGAATGAGAGAGAGAGTGAGAAGTGAGACTGGGAGAAAGAGATAGACTGAGAGAGTGAACGAGAGAGTAAACGAGATGGTGAGACAGTGATAGAGAGACTGAAACGCATCGAGCCGGATGTCATGCGAAAGTTCGTAGACTCCAGTGAATTCCCTCCGAAGGGAAGCGAAAGACAGCTTAAATTATTTAAATTTTCTAATTCTCTCTCTCGCACTAACTCTCTTTCTGGCATCCTTACCTGTGTCCTGTCTCCAACTTGGCTCGATTTGAAGCCATGACATCGGAACTCATTGAAATCACTCATCGAATTCCTCGGTGACTCCGCAAACAACTTGGTTGAAGTTTCTGGAGCCACTGTGAAGCGGGTGAAGGAGATCAATGGAGAATGAAAGAGGCAGGGGACAGAACTATGAACAGAAATAGAACAAGTTCTGGATAGACTTTTTGTGAACAAACTTCAGGACAACATTAAGTAAACCTGGAGGGAATCTTTTCTTGAGAAGAATCTTTAAGCGGAGGATGGAGGAGGATTTTAAAGCAATTTTCCTTTTCTCTCATTTTCTTTCCTCTCTTTTTCTATTCATCTACACTCTCTCTCTCTCTATCTCTATCGCTCTTTCTCTCTCTTCCTATGCTCAAGGAGAAAGAAATGGAGTAGGGAGCCATTTATTTCGAGCATTGTGTCTCCACCTTAGATGCGCCTTAAATTTCTCTTTCTGATCCGAAAGCTGAGCCTGGAGCTTTCGTCCTTCGTTGACCCAATTTTCTCGTTATTCTTTTTTTTTTCTCCAAAGAGGATGATGGAAGAAGGAAGGAGGCGAATATAGATGGAGCGGGGAGGAGAAGTGGACAGAGAGAGAACGACTTAAGCCGCTGAAATATCTTCGAGCGCATCCTCTCGAGCAGCACTAGGGATTGGAGTTCAAGCCAGCGATAGTTAAAGTAGAGGGAGAGAGACAAAGGAGAAGTGAAAAAGTTAAGAGAAAAGAGAGAAAGCTAGGGAAAAAGAGAGGCAGAGAGTCAAGGGAAATGAGACTCTGGAGACAGCGAGCAGTTTTGGAGGGTCTAGTAAAGAGCTTTGACAACTTAGCAGCCACCTTTGGACCGCTGCCAGCGTTGGGATTTGCGCCTCCGCCCCGTCCTCCTTTTCTTCGTCCTCCCTCTTCTCCTACCACCATATTCATCCCCTCATCGACCACTCCCTCTTCGCCTCATTGCCTTCACCCCTTTTTGGCGCCCCATTTTCGTTGATTCGAATCACTATCTCGAACCTTTCTTTTTCATTACTTTTCCCTTAACTTACCTTTTCCGTCTCTTTCCCTTACCACTCCTTTCATTTCCTTCCCCTGGCTTCACTTTTCCTTCCTTACTTTTCTATTCATTCCGACTTCTTCTCATTGACACTCCTCACTCGACATCTCTTCCTTCGCTTCCGCTCCCTTTTCCCTTTTCCTGGCCTTCTGTTTCCTCTCTCGGTTGCCTTTGTTGGCCTAACATCAAGCTTCATCCTTGCATTCTCTGTTTTTCCTTCTCCCTCATTTGATCTCCTTCATCCATTTTCACTCTTCAACTGTTCCCTTCTCCTTCTTCCAATCATTCTCTTCACTTCTTCTTTTTCTTCCAATCTTCCTCTTCACTTCTTTCTTTCCTTTCGTCTTGCATTCGACTCTTTCTTTCGTCCTTTGTTACTCCCACCGGGCCAAGGTGTGAACTCTCAACACTTTCGTCCTTCGAAGGAGGCGAGGAGTAGAGAAAGGATAAAAAAGTATGAAGACTGGAGAGGACAGCGAACGAAAAAAAAGGTTGATGACGAGAGAGAAGAGAGGAAGAGAGAGTGAAAACCTAGAGTTAACGCCGAGGACGAAAAACTCGAAGGCGTTGACTGGTATGGAAATCGAGGGAAAACGACCAGGATGCAGGATGAGGTTGGGGTGCGGATGGATTTGGAGCGCGGAGCTAATTTCCTTCTCTTTTCCTCTCTTTGTCTCTTTCCCAATCTTTCTCCCTCACTGTCTATGTCTCACTCTCTCACACAGTTGTATCACCTCTGCTCTCCCTCCTTTCGACTCGTTTTTCTACGGCTACGACTCGGTTTCGGTTCGCCTTTCTCGCTCTTTGTCTACCTCTTTGTCATTGTTCTGTTTGACTCTGTCTCTATCTATCTGACTCTGTCACTCTCTCAGTCTCTTTCTCTCTCCCTCTGTTCCGTTGGGGCCGAATTCTCGATGCGATTTTTGCGTCATTTCCTCGGCAAACAATAATTTCCATCGAAGGATTCGCATTGCATCCTGGCGCGCGCCAGGTCCTCAAACACCAACGTCGACGACAACGGCAGCGAACTAAGCTGCAAATGACAGAGTAAGAGAGGAAGAGTGAGAGGGAGATAGATATAGAGAGGAAGAGACAAAGCCGGAGATAGAAAAGCGTAGAAGGACATCCGCCATTTGTTGCGAACTAATAGCGGGAATTCATGAAGGGAATCGAGCTGTTGCCACACAACTTATGCGCTGCAAGGATCGTATTATCTTTCTCTCTCTTTCAATCTCACTATCTCTCTCTATTTCACTCTCCTTTTTTCTCTCCTTCTCTCTCTGTTTGTGCTCCATGCATTAGTTTAATTTTAAGTGACTCTGTGTTTAGCAATCGTTTTGTTCGGCCCCAGGGGAGGTAAGAAACATGGAGGCACTGAGAAACTGAGATAGAGCAAGACGGAGAGAGAGGAAAAACGATGAGAGGGAAAGAAAAAAGCAAGTGAGAATATAGAGATATAGAGTGAGCAACTCTATAGAGATGTGTAGACTGAGAGATGGAGTGAAAAGAGATGTATTGAAAGATATCATGGAGAAAATAATCTTTGAGACTTCTGAGCCTGAGACTACGCAGAGGTTATTTTAGTTAATTCTGGAAGAAATACAAATGAATATAAACACTTCGAGATCGGATCAGATATGATGAAGAAAAAGAAAGTTTTATTTATTTTTACCCAAAATAAAAAGATTAATCTTGTTGTGATTTAACTTTTGTATTAAAATCAACGATCTGAGTGCACTTCACTATATTTTCGAAATAAAGAAAGTTTTTAATTTATAATTTTAAAAAAATATTTTTTTTGGTGGATAGTAGGAAATGAGTAAGCTAAAGAGAAGTTTTAATTTATTTTAAATTCCTTTAATTTTGTTCAAATAAATGAATTTTAATTTTGCGAAAGAATTGAATGTTTATGCAAATATTGTTTGTTGTTATACATACATTTAAAACTAATATTTTTTCGTGATTTTTTATATTTTATATTAAATATTTTTATTCTCCTCCATTCGTTCCAAAACCCCAAGTATTCTCTTTCTTTCTCCCTTTCATTGACTTTATTTACTTACCTCTCCTTTAACTCATTTCCTTCGCCTCTTACCGTTAAATTTTCGCTCACGATTCCTTCCTTCATCACAATCAACATCTTCTTTCCCACAACTATGAAGCAATAACTCCAGCCCTCCGCTCGTCCCTCTCTCTGTGCAGATGGCCTGTAAAATATTGGAACAAGTAATTAGCGAAACCGAAAGACACTCCGAGTGGCATTTAATCCTTGGAACGAGAAGCATCCTGCGAAAAGCTTCCTTAGTCTTGACAAAATACACTTCGTCCGCGAGTTTTAACAGGGCGGAGAATCGTGGGCGTGGCAAGGCAGGCGGGGCGGTGACGCCAGAGTGGCCACATGCGTTTCATTAGGTTCCGGTTGGAGAGAAGTGAGGGAGGGTGAAGGCGAGATGGTGGAAAAGGGAGAAAGAGCGAACCTCTAGCCCAGGTCGTCGATGGAACAGCAGAACTTTTTTCAAAGGCTTTGAGCTCGTGTCCAAATAACAAAGTTTCTAAATAATTTTGCATAAATTTCGCTCGCGTGCAGCTGCGTCGTAAAAACTCCGAAACCTCGACTACGCCCCCTCCGCCTCTTTTTCTCCAACAACCTTCTTCTCTCTAAGGTTCTCCTTGTTATTCTTGTTGTTATTATTTTTGTTGTTATTGTTGTATCGCAGGACATTTTCATAGTCGAACGAACGCGAAGCTGGTTATTTACGTAATTAGAGCCCACAACCGGGCGAAGGACATCGGGACCAGATGAAGGTGCTGGAGAAGAGAATATGGTGGCTAGAAAGGGTTGTAGGGGAAATGGTAGCTGAATAGATGAAAGAGGTGGAAGGTGGTAGTATTAATGAGTGGCGAAAACTGAAGGGTTTGAGTGAACAAAGTTGAAAAATTATGGAGATCGAAGGTTGCAGAGAAGAATCGCAGACAGGGAAGAGAAAGAATCGAAAGAAAGAAATACAATTTAACCAGTCTTTGCCGATGGGCGTGTCGAAGGACTGCGAGGATTCTGCGAAACTTGTAACTTCTGGCGACCATCGTTGCCCAAAAGGTTGGGTTGCCACATTTTCGCCATCACGATTTTTTCCAATCGACCTGATCGAGTCACAACCACAGTAAAACCAAACAATAACAACAAAAAAGGGTCCCATAAGTTTTCGGCGACGAAAGTTTCGTGTCCTCATCGTCGCATCCTCGTGGCTCAGACAGGAGCGACCGCAAAGTTTCGCCGAATTAAGCGCGAAATATTTGATATTCCATAAATTTGCATGGGAAAAGGACGAGAGCGAGGACGAAGGCGAGTGAACAGGACGATGACGACCAGGAACTCGTTCATGAGCCGTCGTTGTGTCTACGGTAGGGCTTTGGAAGTTACGAGACGACAGCCTTTGGCAGACGATGCATGGCAAATGTACGAGAGTCGATAAAAGGGACTACGAGAGGACTAGGATAACAAGGACGAGGACGCGAAGGGACTGCTTCAGGGAAAATTGAGGCAGAAAAACTTCAAGCTCAAAGCTTCAATACTCTGGCAATGATTCATATAAGAATTGTTATCGCTCCACCCTTCTTCACACAAGACTTTTCACTCGAGTTTCCACAGAATGTTGTGGAGGAAGCTAGAAAGAAATATCGTAGAAGGCCCGAAGAACAATGAATGCTCTGATGAACTTTATTACTAAACATCTAGCAAATTACCATCTGAAGCATTTAAAGAGGTCGAAAACTATTCAAAGTCATGGTAATTGATTTAATTTCAGATGGTTGGAAAAATAGGTGGTGGAAGCGAATCTAGGAGCGATATTGAGAAGTCCCAGACGTCGTGAAAGAGACGAGAGAGAGAGATTCTGCCTCTCACCATTAGCGCTCACGACACATGCTCACAATTGGGTCCAAATTGTCGAATTAGTTGGCGCTGGTCGTCCTCAATTAAGCATCCCTGTTGGCCCTGCTTATTGTTGTTGTAGTGAGGGGTGATGTTGTTGTTTGTCATGTCGATGTTGTTGTAGTTAGTGACGATGTTTTCGTGACTAGTGGCCATGTAGTTGTTGCAATTTTAATAGTATTTGTTATAGTTGTAGTAGTACGTTTTTGTTACTTCGTAATTTTTCGAACGTTCGCACGTTCGTCATCGTTGTCCGTCTGTCTGAGGAATGGACATGAAGCATGAACTTCGACATCAGTCTGGCTGTCCGTCTCTCTATATCCTTCACACACTTCCCTCTCCCCTTCCCTCTACTTTCATCCAACTGACCACAGGTCCCTCCAATTGGCGATTTCTTCCTCATGTCCATTCATCTATTCGTCTGTCGTTTTATCTCTCCCTCCAGGCGACCATTCGCTGTCTGCTCATTCGGATGTCCGTCTTTCCACGTCGCTGTCTATTCTCTTCTCTGTCTGTCCTCTGCTCTATCTGTCTACCTGTCTGTCCATTCAATTCGTGATGCCTTCGTCCATCTCTGTTTTGTCCGTCCATCTCCATGTTTCACACGTAGCTCAGTTTCAGAAACGTTCTCCTCCCATCTCCAACTCTCTCTCTTCATCTCCTTCTCTGCTCCCTCTTTCTACCTCTCTCCAACTATATCCCTCTACCACTCTATATCTCTCACTCTCCTACAATATTTTTTTTTGCTGATTCTGGAATGTGATTCTGCTTGTTCTTCGCCGATTTTGGAAACTTTACCGCCAGCAGGTGTCGCGTGAGTCAAAGTCGTCTCCGTCCTCAGTCGTCGTCATCAGTGTCCTCTGCCTACGTTGATGCCGTCGCCCTCGCGCAGCCGCGACGCATCACGTAACGCTTTGACGCGTCTATTAAAAGTGTCTAGCACGAAGTCCCCCGCCCTCTGTCGACCACTCCCCACCGCCACAGACACGTTCACACCCTTCTACCTCGTTCTACTCCTCACCATCCTCATCCTCGCCTTCATTCTCTCCCTCCGCGCTCTTCTCCTCCTCCTCCTCAACCTCCTTCTACTCGTCCTCGTTGGAGCAGGTCGACAAATGTCATTAAATGTCGTTTGAACCAGGATATAAAGATGTCTGGCTGGCAGCTGCTCCTCCTCATTTCTCGTCTGTCCGTCCGTCGTTTCTCGTCCTTCGTTCCTCGTCCTTGGTCACACGTCCTTCTCGTCCGCTCGTTTGGCTTCTTTGACGACACCAGCTGGTGGCATGAAGTCGCCGCCATTTTGATTTGCTCGCCTGCCGGAAGTCGCTTGTGTCAGGTGGAGGGGCGGAGGCCAAAATAACCGTTATTCGTGGGCACCTAAGCTCGCAATTCGACAGCTTAAAGCGCTTTAAGGGGATTTCGTAAGGACTTCTCAGGGATCTCAGAAGGCTTCCGATGATTTCGTTCTTCAAATGGCCTGCAAGGATGCTGCAAAATCCTTTGATGGGACTCATGAAGCCTTCATGAAGGGCGATCATTAAGACTAAGGATGGCTTTAATGAGCTTCTGGAGAGCTAAAGAGCTATTACATATACAAGACACCTTTCAGTTAAATCATTAATATTCCGCATAAACTTTACTGACCTCGAAGAACCCTTTGAAGGAATCCTAGGAACATTTAGAAACCCCACGAAGTCTTTATTGTTGGAGAAACAATTCAACTCTGTCAATTTCTACTTTGCAAGAATGAATTTTGTAAAATCATAGTAGCATAAGTTTATCGTCAATGTGAAAATTTTTCTAGTTTTTTCACTTCCAATAAATTTGTTCAGTAGAAAAGATTGTTTTTCAATTCTCCGGATCTAAAGACCTCCAATAGGTTATGGGCCTATAGTTTTTCGCAATGGAGTTCCTGAAATCATCTTTTAACAAATTAAACGAGGACAATTACCATTTATGGAAATACAAGTTGGAATTGATCCTACGTAAGGAAGGCGCATGGAAGTGTATCGTGGACCCCGCACCCAAGGATCCTAACCCGTAATGGGAGAAGCTGAATGGTGAGGCGACCGTGATCATCGGATTATCCGTGGAGGATAGTCAGCTTTTTCACATCAAGAAAGCCAAGACAGCGCGTGAGGCCTGGGAGATTTTGAGGAGTCGGCATGAGAAGAACACGCTGGGGAGCAGCGTAAGAATAATGAGACAGATATGTAATTTGAAATATTCATTGGATTCGAACATTGGAGATCATATCATGGAGATGAAGATCCTGTTTGAGAAGCTGGAAGCATTGGGTGAGACATTTTCTGAGCGTTGGTTGGTAGCTATGATGTTAAGTAGTTTGCCAAGTTCATTTGATACTCTTGTTACTGCTTTGGAAGCTCGCAAAATGGAGGAGTTGACGCTCAGGGTTGTCGAAACCACATTAATCGAGGAATGCCAGCGGAAGACCGAAAATTCGTCATCAAATTCAATACTGAAGACTTCAGAACGTGTGGAAAATCCGAGAGAGAAGCGTTGTCATTTTTGCAAGGCAAAAGGACACTTAAAAAAAGACTGTTGGAAGCTGAAGAAATTGAAGAACACCAATCAAGCCAATGAAGTCGAATGCAAGGCCCCGGAGCCAAGTAATTTTGTATTTTCGACAGCAAGTGACAGAACAATCTGGGTAATTGATTCGGGAGCAACATGTCATATTTGCACCAGGAAATCTGAATTTACAGAATTAGATATGTCAGTACGCGAAATGGTTACTGTTGCAAACGGTCAGTCTGTTCTTTCCAGCGGAAAAGGTTGTTGTCAGTTAACAATGTATAACGCAAAGGGTGAAAAAGCAAATATTAAAATGGAGGATGTGCTGTTCATACCATCGTTTCATGGAAATTTAATATCAGTTCCCAAAATTATTAAAAGAGGATTCCAAATTTTGTTCAAAGATTCAAGATGCAGCATTCAGACGACCAAGAATGACGAAATTGGAGTTGCTGACCTATCAAATGGCTTATTTAAAGTACGTCAAAATCCAAAACAGAAGTGCATGTCGGCGGTATGCAGTGTTAAGAATTGTCAACATTATTGGCACAAAGTTTTTGGACATCGAGATATTGACGCAGTTAAAGAGATGCAAGTTGGACGAGCGCCAAATTTAAAAGACCGCCCAGTCAGTCAACACATTGATGAGCAAATCCAAGAGGATGTTTCGGAAGATGAGACTTCATTCCGAAGTGTAGTGGCCTTATTGAGCTGGACAATAGCGGAGCATCATGCAGTTCACCAATCAACGTTCCCGTAACTGAAAATATTACTCGTAAATCGGAAAGGTCGACGAAAGGTAAACCACCAGATCGTTTAGGTTACAGGGTAGAGGAAGTTGATATCGACATCACAGAACCAAAGACGTATAACGAAGCGATCAAGTCTAATCAGCGAGATAATTGGATAGCAGCCATGAACGATGAGATGTCATCCTTAAAATCTTCATAAACATGGGAGTTGGTTATTCCACCGGCTAACGTAAATATCGTGAGATGTAAATGGACTTTCAAAATCAAGCGTGATGTGGCTCGTGGTTTCAGTCAAAAGTACGGATGCGACTATGACGAAGTATTTGCTCCTGTAGTCAAACAAACTACCTTAAGGACAGTGCTATCAATTGCTGGTGTCAAGAAGATGAAGGTAGCTCACATGGATGTAAAGTCAGCATTCTTAAATAGTGATTTGAACGAAGTAATCTACATGAAGCAACCACCTGGATTTGAGGAAGGGAAATCTGGACTCGTATGTAAGTTACGAAAAAGTTTATATGGCTTAAAGCAAGCTGCAAATGTTTGGAATAAAACGTTGCATAAAACTTTAATTTCTGAAAATTTTAAACAAAGTATCGCAGATCCTTGTCTATATACAAAATATATCAACGAGGAAGGGATAATTTATGTATTAGTATACGTTGATGATATTTTGGTAGCGAGTCAAAGTCAAGAAAATATTGATGTCGTAGAGAAATTACTAAGGAAGAACTTCGAAATAACGAATTTAGGACAAATTAAACACTATTTAGGTTTGGAAATCTTTCAAGACAATTCATTAAATTTCTGTGTTCGTCAAGAAAAATACATTGAGAATATGTTAAATGAATTTGGAATGCAAGAAGCAAAAATTTCGAAATACCCTTTAAACCCAAGTTATGGAAAAACGGAATCAAATTTATTAACCAATAATACGGATTATCAGCGACTTATTGGATCACTTTTATACCTAAGTGTCAATTCAAGACCTGATATTGCAGCTAGTGTATCAATATTAGCAAGAAAAGTAAGTTGTCCAACACAAGAAGATTGGATGGAACTGAAAAGAGTATTGAAATATTTAAAAGGATCAAAACGTTATTATTTGCAACTGAGTGATTCAAAAATCGAGCCAAATATCTTAACAGGATATGCTGATGCCAACTAGGCCGAAGATAGGTTGGATAGAAAATCTAACTCTGGTTACATTTTTCAGATCAATGGAGGAATTATAAGTTGGTCATGTAAAAAGCAAACTTGTGTATCTATATCTTCAACAGAAGCAGAATTCGTTGCGCTTTCAGAGACATGCAAAGAGGCAATTTGGATTCGAAAGCTTCTACAGGACTTACAAGTATTCCAGAACGGACCAACAACTATATATGAGGACAATCAAAGTTGCCTTCGTTTAGTTGAAGAAGAAAAATTGAGTAACAGATCGAAGCACATCGATACCAAAATGCATTTCGTGAAGGACCATGTTCAAAAGAAGGATATTCATTGCACATATTGCCCTAGCGAACACATGCTTGCAGATATGATGACCAAACCTCTGGCAGCATCAAAATTAGATATACTCAGAAGTAAAATTGGAGTAAAGTCGAATTGAGGAATGGTGTTGGAGAAACAATTCAACTCTGTCAATTTCTACTTTGCAAGAATGAATTTTGTAAAATCATAGTAGCATAAGTTTATCGTCAATGTGAAAATTTTTCTAGTTTTTTCACTTCCAATAAATTTGTTCAGTAGAAAAGATTGTTTTTCAATTCTCCGGATATAAGAACCTCCAATATTTATGAACCACAAAATGTCTCTTAAGTCTCACAAAACTTTCCATAAAGTTTCTCTAAAGGTTTTCAAAAGTATTCTAAGGTCTCGCTATTGTTTTGAAAGGTTCTTAAGATGTTCCAAAAGGCCCCAAAGGTCTCTTAGAAACCTCTCAATTCGCAAAGACCTTCCCAAATCTCACAAAACTACTCCCAAAACGTCTTCCAAGGTCTTCCCAGATACCAACAAATGGTTTTATATCCAGTAATAGAGATTTTCAAAATCACCCAAAGGTCTTCCAGGTGTCCTCCATGACTCTAGAAGGATAATGTCCTCCGAAGACCTTAAGCCACAACTTTCTCCCTTGCACTCGCACAACAGCTGCAGAAGCTTTCGTTTGTTGGCGCGAAAAAAAGCTCGGGAATTCTTTCTTTAAATAACTTTTTCCAGCGCGGCGAAACTTCTGCGGAAATACGTGCCGTTATGGTGAGAATGAGGACGAGAACCAAGACCTCTTTCCCCACCTTTCTCTGTCTTGACCCCATCCGCGCAAATTTCCTCCTTCCTCTCCATCGACCTCAATCCCTCCCTCTCGTTTCAACCGACTCATGTAAGTTCATTCGAGGTGGCGCTTTTAAACGGTCACGTCTCGCAGGTTAAGCGCGCACATCCTCCATCTCTCTCACACTCACCTTCCCTTTTGCTTTTTTGTCTGTGTGAATTACAACAACTTCGGTCATCGCATCAGACGTGAGCAGAAGACACAGAGAGGAGGAGGACATAGAGAAACAGAGGTGGAAAGAGAAAGAAAGAGAAAGGTGGAGAGAAAGAGACCGATGGAGACAGAGCGAGGTGGTAAGAGAGAGAAAGAGATAACAAGAGATGAAGAGAGACCGAGAAATATAAAAAGTTGCAGAAACTTTTTAAACGCGAACTCGCAAAAGTTCTGAGAATTTTCTGCAGCAAAAGAATTCACGAAAAGTTTTAAGCTCACCTTCGACCAACAAAAACAACAACGATAACAATGGTAGAGGAACAACTACAAAAATTGAGAAAAACTAAAAACAATGAGGGGAAAACAACAAAAACATTGAGATAAATAGCAACAACAGGAGGAGAAAACGCAATGATTTCACTCCCAAAGCTTCAACGAAGTTCGCGCTGCAGCTTTCAATGAGCGAGCGATAAAAATTAAAGACCTTTCCTCCATCGTGGGAGAAGAAGGAGAAGAAAAGAGAGAAAAAAGGAAAGAAAGAGACAACAGGAGAAGGAGAAGAACAGGAAATCGAGGAAAAGAAGAAGACGAGGATCTCGAGGAGAAGGAGAAAATTATGGTATTTAAGACGAAATGACACAAACAAACACGCATGAGTTACACAAACATATTGTGTGAGACAGAGACAAAATAAATAGAGAAAGAGACAGAGATGAAGAGACAGGAAAAAGATAGAGAAGAGCAGACAGAGGGAGTAAAAGAGAGTCAATGAGCCCAATAAAGCGTGGAATGAAATGAAGTGCGAAGCATTTGCAACACTCCAGGGTTTCCAAGGAAGGTATGAAAAAGGAAGGTAGAAAATACATGAGATGCAAAAGGTGAAAAGATTTGAGACAACTGAGTAGTTGAGTGAAGTGAGAAGGAGTTGAAAGAGGTGAGAATGATGAATTTAAATTTCGAATTATGACTTTAAATCCCGAGCTCTATGTGGGTGGGGAATATAAATTGCATTCTATATTTCATTCACAT
This sequence comes from Coelopa frigida, assembly GCA_017309665.1. Classification (NCBI taxonomy): domain Eukaryota; kingdom Metazoa; phylum Arthropoda; class Insecta; order Diptera; family Coelopidae; genus Coelopa; species Coelopa frigida. The sequence continues at coordinate 23,019,893 of CM029561.1, forward strand.
TTTAGCCCCATTTCCCTCCTCTCTCTCTCTCTCCCTCACCACAATTTCCAGCAACAGGAAATTGATTAGCTCTGAGCGAGAGCAACTGGTGCTCTCAAAGTCCACAGTCAAGGATTCTGATGACCTGCATCAAAGCTCTTTCTGCACTTGATCAAAGGATTTAATTTAGGGAAAATGAGGAGATGGAAAACGGACGATTGAAAGAGAAAAATTATGAAAATAGGTAAAATGAGAAAAGATAAAATTGTGAAATTAAAAAATGTGAAATTAGAAAAGCTATGAAAATAGGAAAATAAATAAGAACAACTGTCAAAATAGAAAAATTATTAAAAAAACAAAGAAATTATAATCATAAAAAAATTCAAAATATAAAAAAATATAAAATAAAAAAATTGAAAAAGAAAAAATTTTAAATTTAAAAAACTGTGAAAATAAAAATTAAAAAAATACAAAGAAATTATAAAACAGACAAATTAAACAAAATCAATGAAATTCTGAAACAAACAAATTTAAAAATAGAAATATTATTAAAATAAAAAAATTTTGGGATTAAAATAAAAAATAAATAAAAAAAAATCAATAAAACTACAAAAATTGAAGAATTTTGAAAATATGAAAATGTTGCAAATAGAAATATTTAACTTAACAAATTTTTCTATTTTCTCAGATTTCGATTAAAAAATTCGTATGAGCACGATTGGATCATCGGGAGAGGTTGATGAATGGATTGTGGTGGTGTGACGTCAGCAGATGAGGTGGGAAATCTAATTTGCTTTTGCATTGCTTGGAAAAGAAATCTCAATGCAAAGACATTAAATAGGATGGTAATCGATTTTTTCACACATATTCACTCTGATAGACCACTCAGGGACACTCACCAAAGAGAGAAAATATAGTGGAAGAATTAGAGAGAGGATAATATAGGGGAGAAATAGAGAGAGAGGGAGGTTGTCACTCTCACAGACACACCAACAGATGCAATTTGTTTGCAACTGACACTCGCTTCGATTCGCTTTGCTTTGCTCCGATTCGATTCGATTCGCTTCGCACCTTCACGTCAATCGCGACCTTAATCGCAGCTTACGTGAGGATGTCTGTGTGTGTCTGTGTCAATTGGTTTTTAACTCGCACACACATGCCACATACCAAACACTCTCACACTCACTCACACAATCGTGCACTTTGCAATCGCGAAATAGAAAATCGGAATTTTTTCTTATTTCTCGTCCATGCCAACGACTGTTTTGCATATTCAGCTGTATGTGAATAAGTGTTTGTGTGTGTGATGCATGTGTAAGGGAATTGAAAACGACAACGACATACATTTTCTCTCCCTATCTCTCTCACACTTACACATTGACAGTTTAATTATTTTTTTCTCGACTGCGGTTGCGTTCGCAGGGTTTGCGGATTGATTTCCTGCCAACGATGATTGAGGATAGGTTATTGTTGTTGTTGTAATTCGAAATGTTGGTGTTGTTGTTGTTCGAATTGTTGTTATTTTTGTAGTTTAAATTGTTGTAGTACGAATTGTTGTTGGTCATTTTGTGCTCATAGTTTTAGTTGTTATTGTTTTGCACTTGATTGTTGTAAAATTGCATATAATATTTGTTGTTATCACGACACTGATTTCAATTTAATTCAACAGTCGGGCACACCGCACTCACACACACACAGACATTTATTTAATTGTTTTCTGATTTGCTGTCAATTTCCATTCGCTTCGATTTGAATCCAATTTCACGATTCGACTCGATTTGCATTCAAAGGACGAAATGTTTTGATAACCGATGAAATAGATTTTTTCCCCATCAACCAATTTCTGTTGTTTTTGTAGTAATGGTTTTTACAATTATTGCTGTTGTGGTCAATGTTGTTGAAGTAATTTTTTTAATAATTTTTGTTGTGGTATTTTTTGTTGTGATAATTCTTGTTGTTGGACCAGTTGTTTGATTAGTTTTGACTCGCTTCAATCACATGTCACTCATACGCCGTGTGAATCAAACATGAGAGATCGTTATTAATTCATGTACAAATTCAGTATTTTTTTATTTTTTATTATTTTTATCTCATTTTTCTTATCATTTCCGAATCATTTCTCCTTCTATCTCTCTGATTCTCTTTATTTAATTGATTCCCAATGGGTCAGTTCATTATAATTTTCACAAGAACCTTTTGAGAATGATCGAGTTTTCGGTGGTCTTCTACTTCATTCCTCTTTCCAATCTTTCTTCAGGACTTCAATAATAACATTATCAAGGCATTCTTCAACTTCTTTTCTCACCTTCTTCAACCAGACTTCTTCTCACTCCAACGTCTTCTCAACCACAATCGTTCTTCTCGACCTCTTCTCCGAACTCAACTTGTTAGTTTTTCCCAACCTCCTTTTCTTTCAAACTATTTTCTTCTTTAACTCTTGCTCTCTCTTTTTCCACTCTTCTCCATGTCGCTCGCATCACGAAGGTGAGTTCCTCGAATGGCCTCAGCTCATTTGATGGGTGTTGCAGAAGTCGAAGCTTTCCAGGAAACCAATTTCTGTTGCATATTATTGTGAATGACCCGCTGCCTTCGATGTGTGTATGTGTCGATGAAGCTATAGGTGTATGTGTATTTGTAGAAGTGTGCTGTGAGATGGTATGCGTGGAAAATGTGCACGGGTGTTAGTGTTTGCATCGTTGCATTAAGCTTTATTGCAGCATCGATATCGATGGAGAGAAAAAATAAACAGGTGACGAGGAGGTGGGAAGGAGTAAGAGAGTGGTGTGTAGAGAGAGGAGGCGAGAGTGGGGGAGAAAGGGAGTCAAATACCCCGACTGGAGAAGAAAATCGATTTGTGAAAACGATTGCGAAAACTCGATAAACGATAAAATTTAAAATCTGATCGAACGGCAGGAGGTACGAAGAGATTAAGGGAAGGTGAGGGGAACAAATGAGATCAGGAGGGAGGGGAAAGTTGGTGAGAATGGTAGATAGAGGGAAGGATGGAGAGAGAGCGAGAGGTAAGGAGAGAAGGAAAGGTAGCTCTCAGGGATCGAATCTACAGCCACCTCTCGATGCAATGAAACGTATGATGAGCATTTAATTGCTTTCGTAGAGAGGATGAGGAAAGAGAGGAAATGAAGAATGAAGGAGAGGAAAAGAGAACAAGAGGAGAGGGGATAAGGAAAGTAGAACGAAGAAGCTTTTCTCGTTCTCCATCCAGCTTAAAGTCTTGTGTGAGCAGCTGCAACGAGCCATGGATTTAATTTTAATTGTCGCGAGGCTGAAAAATTGTCATCATTTCATGGCGGCGGAGCAGAAGAGGAAAAAAGGGAGAGGGAGAAAGATAACAGAGGTGAGGTGAGACAGGGGAAGATGAAAAGAGAGAGGGAAGATGAGCCTCCAAAGGAGACGACGTCTTTTCTCCGAAACTTAAATACGACGGCGAAATTCGACTCAGCTGCAGGTTCGGCGTTCGTTCGTTGTTGGACGACAGTTCAGCTGAAATTCACTTAATTGCACTCATCCTTGGTTATTCAGAGAGAGCAACAACAGAAACTTGGAATACAGCAACAATAACACCAATAACAATGCCAAAAATTCGAGTAACAATGACTGTCGAAAACATATAGATTGTCAGTTTAAAGTCGGCGGATCGAGAAGGAAATTCAGGTGTGAGGTAAACGGTAAAAATATACAAATACAAATTATTGGTCCAATTACACTTTGACCGAAGGGCTTTTTGGGGCTTTGACCGAGCTACTCGCAATCATTGGTGTTGTGCGTTTGTAATGTTCTACAACAATGAAAGAGACCTACAGTTAATGCCGAATCCAAACGGCAGGGGTGAGTGCTTTTTCATGGCAAGTAATTCTCTCGGAAGTTTGCCATTACTCGCCGAGAGGAGGAGGCCATCAAGAAAAATTGATGTTGTGCGGAGCCGGGATCGAACCTCGGCCTCGCTGACTCGTAGGCAACGCACTTAACAACTGAGCCACGGCCCCCTCAAACGTTAAAAATATATAAAAAGAAATATAAAAATTATGTATTTAATATTTTAGAATTAAGGAACAAAACCATATTTTTGGAATTGCGATAAAATAGAGGAGACACGAGATAATATAGGAATCTTTAAAAATAGGATACTAAAAAAATAAACAATTTTAATGATCTTTAATATATTAATTTTGTTTTCTATTTTTAAGAATTAAAAACCATTAAGCTTCAGAAACTTTATCGATTCTCATGATCGCGGTCTTTACCGAGCTTCATAAAAAAAAAAACTCCAGACTTCCAAAACATTTCAATGCAAGGCATCGATGAAAGTCCAATTTAAAGTCTGCTGCTGAAGCAAAAACAAAAATAACAATAGTAAAAACTTTCCATTCTTGTTGTAATGTAATTCAATTGTTTTCCACTGCTTCCTTCTTGATAGCAGCAAAACTTCCAACTCAACGTAAGCAACAACAACAAAAATACCATCAAGATGAGAAGCAATAAAAACAACAACAAAATCCGATCAAGACAGCAACAACAACTGACAAGACAAGGGTAAAATTCGAGTGCAAGAACCACAGGATTTCAGGACGAAGTAAGAAACATCGAAGATCCCAGAAAAGCCAAAAATAAAATAGGCAAAAATAAAATAGACCAAAATAAAGAAACCAAAATAAAACAGTCGATTTTAAAGGGAAACGTGGAAAGCAAATATTTGAATAAAATAAAATCTTTAATTTTCAAAAATAAAATATTTAAATTTCAATAATTAGCAAAGTCATAGCATACCTTCAGGATCCGCTTGAAATGGAAACCGATATCTTCGTTTGTGTGAAAAACCCATAAATTGTGTATGTTTTGTGGTGAGTTAGACCAACCAGAAGTAAAATAGCAACAACTACCATAAAAACAAATCCCCCACACACACATTTTCGCAAACTCGAAAAGATCATCGTGCAACGGAAGAGGAAGGAGATCCTAGAAGTATTCTCGACCATTTGTGGCAAAAGGTAAAAGACTACAAAACAAATGCACATTTGGGAGTGCTTTTTCACACGCAAACACCATCGTGGCCACACACACATGCACACTCACACAGATTCACACGTACACATTCTCAACGAGACCAATGACAAGATGCGAACTCACATCGAAAGGCAAAAGTTTTCGTCTTCCTTTCTCTTTCTCTCTCTATTCTATCACACGTTCGACGACTGAGACTTGTCTCGGAAGTGTGTGTGTGAGAATTTTTGTGCGAAAACCCGAGGGTGGTTTTGTCCGATAAATTGTGGAATGTTTTAAAATTTTTGGAAATATTCATCCGATGTGAGGATCTAATGATTTGTAAAGACTGCGATAAGCTAAACTTTTCCTCTCGCTGTCTTTGGATATTTTTCTCTAGCCCTTTACCTCTTATCTCTCCCACTCTCTCTCTCGTTCTCACTTGGTAATACACTGAAACAACCGCTTCAATGTTTGGTTCCTATTCAATTGCTGATTTAGAAGAAAGCTTTGTCGATTTTAATTATGATTTTTTTCTGAAAATGTGTGCCTAAAAATTCCATTCCATTCACCTTAGGATTCATTGTTTGATCACCATTTTTCTGTGGTAAATTCTGAGGTAATGGCTGAGTGTGTGAGTAATGAAGTGTGTGTGAGTGTATTGTAAGTGAGAAATGTTGACTTTTCCTTTGATTTAAATGGCAACAAGTGTGAATGAAATACTAGCGGAAGGAAATTCAAGGCATATCAATAAAGATTTTGAATAAACATTTTTCAAAGTCATCAACAGAGAGAGAATGTAAATGAAAATATTTTGCAATTGCAGAAAATGGAAAATTAAAGGAAAATGTACAAATTTAGAATTTCAGAGAAATAAATTTGTATAAATATCGATTGAATTTTGAAATTCTGATTAAAATTCATTACGGAATTTAATGAAGATTAAAAAGATTCGTAATAGTTTGATCAATAATTAAAAATTATTTTATTACTTTCCTAATATATTAATATTTTTTATATCAGCAAATATATATAATAAAATAATGTAATTTAAAAGAAACCGATTATTAATTACACATATGCTAATTAAAATGAAAATAAATGTTTCTTTTTATTTGTATTTTTCTCTCTCAATTTTTGAGTAGTTCTCACTCAACAGCTCTTTCCAAAACCTTCTCTTCGACATAGGCTGTAATTTATGGGAAAATAAATAAAATTATGAAAAAACTACTGTTTATATGTATACACATGGATACACATATTTTCCCGATGAATTTTTAATAGTTGCGATCGTCGGGAGCTTATAAAGTTCTTGAAAACCATAATCGCTGAATTATGGCCCCATCGATCCACTCAGCGGGCTCCACGAGCGGCGGTTGAAGGGGGCGGCGATGGAAAATAGAGGAAGGCGCAGAGGAAGCAGGAAAAATCGACGGGTGGTCGAGGATGTCGAGGTCAGCGCGCTTTTGAGTGCTCGTTATAGTTTGTTTATATTTTCTTAATTCTTGTTGTTTTCCAAAGCGTACGCTTCACCATCATATGTTTGTGTTTGTGAGAAGCACTCACACACTCGCACCAACACTCGCACACATGGATATGAACATTAAATCAACGCTTAAGATATTTACTGCGTCTAGACGTGGTCGCTCATAAATCACGGCCCGCCACGAGTCCGAGGCTTCGCTCGCATCGATGCGATTTAAAGAGCGGATCGCGCAGGAAGAGAACGTGATAGGAGGAGAGGAAGTGGGGAGAGCGGAAGTCGTGAGAAAAGAGTGGGGTTAGAGTAAGAAAGAAGAACTGCGGAAAGAAGAAATAATGTTATGTTCCAAGGGTTAAAACATCTGTGTCATAATAAATTATTTAAAAATTGAATTAACCCAGAAAAATGAAATTTCGCCAATTAAAAATACTAATATTTCTTCTTGCATTTGATTATTAAGATAAAGACGTTTTTTATATCTTGAATATTTAACAAAAGAAAAAAGGTTAATTCTTTTTACACAAAAACTAAAATTTAATTAATTGAAAATTTTTAATTAATCTGATTTACCTTCAATTAGTTTTCAAAAGAAATATTTTTTTTATATGTAAACTAATGAAAAATAAATATAAATTCTTCTTAATTTATTATTAATATAACTGAATGTAATTTAAATGTAATTTAATTTAATAAAAAATATAAACAAAATTCTAACCTATTTAATATTCTATTCCAGAAATTAGCATATCGCTCTTCATTCCTTTTGTTGATTTTAAGTTTTTTTATTGATTGAATAAAAAATCGAAAATATTTTCTCGAAACATGAAAAAAACTTCCCAAGAGATCTATATTCCCAAATTAGGGTATCAACCAATCAGACAGAATGAGTTTAGTCAGGGAGTTCGAAATATATTCGTTCCTTGAGCAATGGTGAATTATTTCCAACACATTGGAATTTACCTCTCTCTCACCTAATTTTCTTTATTTATCTTTAATTTTCCAAATTCGAGATGATGCATCAACAGCAGAAGAGGGGATGAAGCAAGTGGGTGAGAGAGAAAGAAAGAGTTGGAGAGAAAGAGAGACAGAGATGAAATGAGGGAGAAACAAAAGAACACATAGGGAGTGAGAGAAAGAAAGAGATGGAAGCGAAATGTGAAACAAGTGAAGCGAATTAAAATGCAAATTTTTGATTTGTGAGTTCGATTGAGGAGATGTGGGTGTGAGTGTGGAAGGGAGAAAAATAGACTTCATCTTCCCACAAGGAAAGTGAGAACTGCATACCTCTATCGCTGTGTGTGTATTAATGCATGAGTTTGTGTGCAAAATAAATCGAAACGATTGAAATCAGATTTCTCGCCAAATGCACATTTTCAACCAATTCTCATCTCTGATTCTCTGTCCTTCTGCTCAACCCTTTCTCTCTTTTTACTACACTTTTTTTCTTTATCTATCTTTTTAAAACACTCCCTTCCTCACACTCAAATTTTCCGTCTCTTCCTCTGTCTGTTCCCGCCAGAACCACGATTTTATTTGGCTGCAAAATAAAATCTCCCTTATTTATTTTTAACTTCGGGATTCGAAGAGCTTTTGTGTTCGCCACACGGGGGCGCAGTGAGAAGAGCTTGTTTGCGAAGCATTTTGTTTAGACTTCTCCCTCTCTCACTCGTCCTTTCACACATACTCACATAACACATATGATCCCTCCCACTCTCTCTTTCTTTCTCGGTCTCTCTTTCGAGCGAGGTTTCAAAATTGATGCCCAATTGAGGGATTTTTCTACTTCAATTTATTTTTGATTTGGTGTAGAAATTTTTGTTTCAGTAGACATTTTTGAAGTTGTAGCGGTCTTTATTGTAGCTGTTGTTTTTCTAACTATTGTTGTTGTAGCTCTTGTTTATTGCTGTTTTTGTGATATCTGTTGTTGTAACTTGTATTTGTCTTTACAATATTAAGCTATATTTTCCCCTGAAATTCCTTTATTTCTATATTCACGTAATTTTTTAACGTTTTTATTTCTTGCTCCCTTTTCATATGTCCCTCGCTTTCGCTCATTCTCACTTATTCTATTTTTAATCTGGTTTTCATGATCTTCATGCTTCATTTCACCAGAATTTATTTGTGGGATATTTTTTTTTTTTTTTCAAAACTAAAAATTATAATTTTGGAAAAGTTTATTTTGATTTTGTATTTTTAGAAATATGTGCGAAGAGCTGTAAAATTGTCTGGAGTTAGTTTTTGTTTTTTTTGCAATTATGGATTTTATTGTTGGTGTCGATTTTTTCGCTCCTGAGATCCTTGTTGTTGATGTGGATTTTGCTTTTGGTGTGAACATTGTTGTTCCTGTGAACTTTGTTGTTGCCATATATTCCTGGCCTTCTCCTGGTAGCTTTATTGTTGCTATTAAGGAGTTTCTCCATTTAATTGCTCGATGTGAAAATGAAAACAAATGAAATACCAGCAATATTAATTTTATTTCTTTTCTGCGCTTTCATAATTCCATCATTCTCAGCAATCCTCAGTTATTTTAAGTACTTCCCTCGTCCTCCTCCAGAGTCCAGAGTCTCCAAGCATTCCATCAAAATCCAGACAAAGATTTAGAATTCAGAATTTCATATGCAGCCATCGTTCTAATTTGAATCGTTTCCTCGTTTCCTTCTTCATTTCATTTCTAATCCACAATATCATTCATTTGTAATCCTTCCTTAATATAAAATGAAATAGTTTCTTCGGATTCGACCATCCCCCCCCCCCCCTCCCCTCTCCATCCCCTCTCTCCCGTTTTATCTCTTTCTTCAATAAAATTCCCGCAAAATGGGAATTCTTAAATATCAAAACTTTTTCAATTCCAATCCCTTCTTCCCAGCCACCTACGATGGTAACTCATTCAGTATCCTTTAGCATGCTCCCTTCTCCCTCTCTCTCACATCTCCCTCTCTTTCACCATTTTCTTCACTCTCCCTCTTTGTTCCTCTCTGACGTTGACGCTTCACAAATGATGACATTCAATACAATGAGCTCGAGCTCTCAATGGAAATATGTGATTTTTCTCGCTAACACACACACATACAACAACCCATTCACACACATTATCCCAAGCATGCATGAACACTCACAGACACACATACACACACAATCACTTCCACCACCATCGATGAAGTTTTAACAACAAAATGAAAGCTCATTCAGAAATCTCTGCACAAAAAGCAATCGAAAGGAAACAAAAGCAAAAGCAAAGCAAAAGAAAAACCACACATCGAACAGGAGCGAGTATGACAAAAGAAAAAGAAAGATGAACTGTTGGAGAAGAAACAACAAAAAAACATCAATGATAACGAGAATAACAGCAACGACAAGAATAAGAAAAGTTTTTTGTCTCGTCTCGTCGTGTGGGTCGGGCTGTCATAAAAGTGTGGAAAATTCTCTGTCATGGCAAATGTTTAGACTCTAATCTTCAAATAATGGAAAAACTTTTGCTGTTAAGCTACAGGAACCTTCCCTCCACTATCACTGTCTCGCTCTCACTCTTCCACTTTGTCCTTTGATCCCCCTCGTTTCCCATTGATTTTCAACTTTTTTCCCTTTCCTACGCAGTCTTGGAATATTCCGACAGGTGCCGGATCTTCATCGCTGTCTCCCTTTAACATATCGTTCTATTTCTCTCTTTCCTCTTCCCAATTTACAACTTCATGTGTGCGAATATCCTCCAGTTGTATGTGTGTGAGCGGGACAGAGATTTCTGTGATTTCCCCTACGATTTCGAATTAATTTTGAAACCATTTCTCGTTCTTTTCCGCTCGTTTTTTTCATTTTGTTTTTTTCGTTTTAGATTCATCAATAAATTTTTTGTTCCAATTGTTTTGTTGTAAATTTTTTGTTCTTATTTTCTTTTTTCTCTATAAATTTTTTCCTTCGCCTTCTTCTTCCCTCTTGTTGTTTCCTATCCAACATATCTTCTTTTTCTTCCTTGGCGTTTTTTATTACATTCCAATGCTTTTCATTGGCCATCATTACATCCTTCATTCGTCCTTATTTTTATTTCTTTCCTATTTTTTCTTTCCCTGCTGTTTTTTCACTCCCTCTCGTCCTGTTTTTCACTTCCTCACCTTCTGGTTTTTTTCTTCTCTTGCTCTGTCTCATTCTATGTTGCGTTCTCATTCTTTCCTTCTCCTTCGATATCCTTGCGGCGAAAGTTAATTTGGAAAATTTTGTAATTGCCAATTGATTTGCGATGATTGATTTCTCCGAGTGGTTTCCCATCATCATCATCATCATCTTCTCCTCGCTCTCAATCTTTTACGCTTTCTTTCATTTTTTTCTTCCTTTCTTCTGGTCTCCCTTGGTCTTATCCTTGGGTTATTTCTTCTCGTGCTCTTTTGATTAGCGTGATGAAAAGTTTTTCTGTTGCCGCCACGCTTTTGTGTGGGGCGAGCTTTTGTCGTGATTGACAAAGTTTCATTGGCGAAGGTCGTGGAGTGGATGATGGGGAGCAGTATGGAGAATTGAAAGAGAGATAAAGGATGTGAAGGCCTATGCCGAAGGATATGTGAGTGTGGGATGAAGATTTTCATCTGCTTCGGTGGGTTTTATTCAAGGACCATAGAGGAAGATCTCCAACGAAGGCGAAGAATTGAAGTCAATGCCCTCATTGTCCATCGACCACCTGTTGAACTCTCATTCTCTATATCTCTCTCAACTGCTCTCTCTCTTTCACACACTCTTCCTCTTTCTCTCTCTCCTCTCAACCCCTTTCATTAATCCTCATGGCCCTTGAGTTTAATGTTTTGAAAATGATTTCCATTTCCTGTGTTGTCGCGACAGGAAGTTAATAAAACTTCATTGCCCGCAGCGATGACATCGACAAAATGGCGGCCACACTAATAATACTAACAACAACAACAAAATAAAAACAACTATCAGATTAACAAATGCATCGAATACAAAAACCATGTATACAGAAAGCCAACTATTACAAAAACTAAATCGGAACTAATACAACGATATAATACAAACTAATACAATAGCTTGAAAGGGAAAACTATACCTATAATTACAACAAAAACTACTACTATTACAAACACAACAACATAGCTACTATTCCCATAACACAAACAAAAACATCATAATCCACAACAACAATAACATCATGATAGTGACATTGGCTACTGAAGCATTTAATTTGAAAAGCCACCATTAAGCGAGCCATTGAAATGTAATTAAATTTTAGTACAAAATCAAAACCAACTGCAAAAATTTACAACAACAACATCGACAACAACAAAAATGGGGGTGTAAAAATACACTGTAAAAAAGCAGTTGTCAAAGTCAAACCAAAAGCGTTAACCTCAGTCTCTGCTTACAAATGTCAAACGACAGGCGTCGACCGCAGGATGAAAGGAGAGATTGAAATGACATCGTGCGAGAGAAAGAAGGAGAAAGAGAGAGATAGATGGGATAGAGGACCGGGAGAGATGAGGTAGGAGAGTGAGAAATAATTTCTAAACTCTGATAGTGAAAGATATGTCGATAACTAAGGACAATGACAGAGGGAGACAGACATACATATACATACACATACACATACATATGTAAATATATTTACAACTTTACAACAAGATGAAAGAGAGAGAGAGATAAAACACAGCAGCTGAAGAGAGAAAAAGTGAGAAAGTGTGAGAAGGAGAATGAAGGAGAATGAGAAATCGATATGAAATGCAATCGAATGGAAAAATGTAATGATCAGTTTTTGTGGTTTCTGACAACTTCAATGTTAATAATGTTGTTGTTGTCATTGTTTCTTTTTTGCTATATTTAATGATGATTTTATCATTGCTGTTAGAGATGTTGTTATAATTGTTGTACTTATTGTTTTTATTGTTGTAGCCAATGACAGTGCTGATGCTGGTGATAATTATTTAATGGTAGTTTCGGTCGATCAATGATTCCGATGCTTTAGTGGTTTTTGCACTCATGTTGCATGGGTGGTTTTTCTCTATCTCTCGCTATGTATATCTCCCCCTCTCTCTCTCTATGCTCTCAAACCACTTCCTGATGGTGCTGATGACATCGACAACAGTGATAATTATCCATGCAATGTGGTTTAGCAGTGGCAAATAAATGAGACAAAAATTGTTGAGGAGAAAAGGAAATGAGAGAGATTAAAGGAAATAAAAAAGGAAATACAAAAGAGAAAATAAAACATGACAAAAAAAATGAAAATAAAAAAGGATATACAAACTATGACTTAATAGAAATAGAGAATGAGTTATAGAGGGAGAAGGTTTATTCTTGTTATTTTTCATATTCTTCATCAATAAATATTCAAACCTCTGCTGCTGTACAACTTGTGATAACTGCTAGTAAATGTGATCAGTATCACCATCTCTCTTACTCCGCAGCCGCATATTACCGGTATGATGATTGGAGCAATTTATTTTAATAGAAATCGAAAAATAAAAAATTAATCAATCACAATTCAAATGTAAAGAGAGAAGGAAAGAGAGAGAAACTGCAATGAGTCAGAGAGATTTTCAAAAGGCCTTTTGAAGGGAAATCGTACAACAACAAGAACAAACTGCCAACTAAAACAACGTCTACGACGAACGATGTATTGCTAATGACAAGTTGACAATAAATGATCGCCATCGCGGTCGTTGCGGCCGCCATATTGGTTGCGACGCCATTGCACGACCACCATTGCGAATGCCACGCCCCCTTCGCCTTCCGACCTCAGCCCATCGCCATCACTGGGCTTTTAATGGACGCAACCGCAGGCGAGACTCGCATTGAAATGAATGGTTTTTTATTTGACGTCCCTGGAATCGCAGACGAACCCAGAATCGTATCGCATCGATCCGGAATGGCATGAAATAAAAAGAGGAGAGAAGATGAGTTACTGGCGAGAAAAAGAGCGATTGGAGAGAAAAGCAGCGATTGAAGAGAAGAGGAGCTATTGGAGAAGGGAAGCGATTGAGGAGGAGGAGAGCGATTGGACAGAAGAGGAGCGAAAAGGAACCAATGCAACAAAACAGAATTTCTTCGAAATTTTGCTTCATTGGGATATTTCAAAATTTCGAGTAACCGTGTATTGTGTACTGTGTAGTGTTGGGTGCTTCAGTATGAGATTTTAAAAACATTTACATTTTTGAAAAATATTATTTTCTTTCATTTTATTTTTATAATAATGTTTCTTTTTTTAATTTTTCAAAATTAATCGAAATTTCTGTTAAAATTTTGATTTTTCTTCGTATTCTTTATATTCCAAATATTCGATTTTTAAATTAATACCCAATTATTTATATTTTCTTCCATTAATTATCCATTTTTATAAAATATTTTCAAAAAATTATAGTTTTAAAATTTTTATTTAACCGAATTATTATTTTAGAGACTTTTATAAAAATGGAAATTTTTTGATAATTTTATTATTTGAAATTAATTTCTTAATTTTTTCCATATTTCTTATACATATGTATTATTGTCAAAAATGTCCTGTGTCTTTTATTCAACTCATTTTCTCGTTTCCTTTCGATATCTCTGCTTCTCACCTTCTCCCACCGTAGCCTACCGATCACAGTGCCAAAAAAGTACGCCCAGAACGGCGAACGACCGCCGTCGATGGTGCGAATGCCATCGTGTGATATCAATTAGTGCTAGTGACCACACCCATCAACCGTCCCTCCCAACCCTTTGATCGCCCCCTCTCCACCCTTTGACCGTCCACCACTTCACCCGCCCACCTCGATCACTCCACCCGGCCCTTGGCAGCGGGGACTTCACGGGCCGGATGCAAATATTTTATGTTGTTGCAGTCGTCGTTATTGTCGTTGATGTAGTTGTAGTTATTGGTTTTGTTGTTATAATTGTTGTTTTAATTATTGTATTTCTTGTTGTAATCATTGCTGTTGTTGCCGTTGTCATTGAATTTCTTTTCTCACGGCCAACAACGAGGCCGTCGACCGTTCAACGCGGTCAACGAACAGCGTCGTCGTTGACTGCGACTGGGACGTTGGGATCGCTGCCGCTGGCTTTCGGTTGTTCCCACGGTCAGTGAACGAGAGGTGGGGGAGAAAGGTTGAGAGGGGTGGGGGAGAAGGTTGACCATCGTCCAGATCGACGCGTCCGACGGTTGCAATGAATTAAGTGTCGCATCAGCTGCAGCAGGGCTGGCGAATGGCGCGCGAAATGGAAATTGTCGCTAAAGGAGAGGGATAGAGAGAGGAGAGAGAGGGGAAAAGAGAGAGGTAAAGTAGACAGAGTGGTAAGAGAGGAATATGGAGACAGAGGTCATCACATGGAGATCATAAAAATATGGGACGGACAAATGCGGATGCAGATGCAGTTGCGGAAACGGACACGGCGTAGCGTTTGTAGTCGATGTCGATGACTATGGCTTTAATGGCGGACATTCAGGACAAGACAGCAGCACCTGAGGCAAGAACAGAAAAGACAGACAGAGAGAGAGACAAAGAGAGACGGAGAACGAACGAAAACCCCCCATTGACTCATGCAGTTCCCGGACGAAACACAGGACAACAACCAGACGAGGACAAGGAGCCAGATAACTCATAAACCATGCGACCTGAGGAGGCAAATCATGACCGAAGACTCGAGCCAAAAGGGGATTCAATTCGAAAGGTACTCAAATAAAATTATTCAAAAAATAGTTATCAAAAAATAAAAATATGAAGAAATTAAATAAAAGTGTTTTTAAATATGACAAAATTAAATTTTTTAATAAAATAATATTTTAAAGAATATTTTAAAGAAATATGAAAAAAAATATATATTTAAGAAAAAAAATTAAAACTTAGAAAAACATTCGAAAAAAGTTACTAAAAAGTTATTAAAAAAGAAATGATAAAACTAGTAAAAAATAAAAGTATTAATAAAATAAAAAAGTATGCAAAGAAAATATAAAATTAAAGTTATGATAAAAAACATCAAAAATAAATGATAAAACAAATTTGTAAAAAATATACAACATATATTTCAAAAATAAAAACAATAAAATAAATCGTAGAAGATAAGACTAGCTCAAAACCTTAGCTTTATTTACTATGAGCGAATACTGGCGACCGGAAATGCGATTCAACCGGAAGTGTGTTTCATTTGATCTCGTCGCCTTCATGTCATCGTTGTCTGGCTCAATTCATAAACATTGTCCTAACTCTGGTTGCCTTTATGTTTCTAACACTCTCTCTCTCTCTATCACTTTATTTCTCACTCGACCTCTGTCTCTCACTATCTCTCTTCCTGTCTGTGTCTCTTGACCTCTGCCTACACTCGCACTCCTTCCCTGTCCCCCTTTTTCGCTTTCTGTCTCACTCACTTCATTCTCGTCACTTTCCGGCTTTCTGGCCGAAACCCACGACCTGCAGAAGTTTTTCATTTCTGTCAGGGACGACGACGACAACCGTTCTTCTCTTTCTTTCTCCACTCCACTCCTCTCCTCAACATCTTATCCACCTCTTCACCTCTTTCACATCTTCGTCCTATCCAAATCCTTCTTTTTCACCTCCTGCCCTTTGTTGCTTGGCCACAGAATCGTCTCGTCCTTGTGTTCACAGCTTTTCCAACAGATGTTGATGATGAAGTTTGTTGCTGTTTTTAGTTGTTGTGAATTGTTGTTGGATTTATTGTTTTTGATGGTGGTTGTTTCCGTTGATGTAATTTTTGGTATGGTACTTATTGTTGTTCTTGTTATTGGTGTGGTTGTTATTGTTTTTGTTGTTGTCTCTGCCGATTTCACTATAACGCATTTCATTACTTATATGTGTGTTGGTCAGCTGTTGCAACAACAACAACAATTCCATTCACGAACAGAACCACAACAACTACATTCAGTAATAGAACAAAAACAACAACATTACCAGAACAACACTACTAGGAACAAAACCAACAAAAATTAAGAAAATTCCACCTGCATCGTTTTGAAAGAGTTTTTTTTTAGACTCGACTGTGTCATATTTGCCTGAGAGCCCGAGTTTGAGGTCCTTATTGCGTGTGAGTGAGATGGGTAGAGTGAGTGAATGAGACTATGAGTTGTATATAATGAGATATAAGTATGTGTGTTTCAGTAAGAGAGGTAAGTGTATGTGTAAGAGACAGAGAGTGCGAGAATGAGGGAGTGAATCAGAGTGTATGTGAGTGAGAAAGATTTTGAGTGATTAAGTAAGACAGTGAGTGAGTGAGAGAACCATAAATGTGACAGAGACAGACAGAGGACAAGTGTGCGATTGTATTCGTGCTACAGCTGGTCATCATATGAGATTGTGTTTCTCATACTAGTGAATAAGGGTCTGTGTGTGAGTGAATAAGTGTTCGTTAGGTTATGTGTGAGTGAATGCTGTATATTGTGTTAGTAAGCGTGTATGTTTGAGAGCGGTGTCTATGTATGTATGTGCGAGTGTGGATTCTAGGCCTCATTTGTTGAAAACTGAATTTTGATTGACTCATAGCGGTTCTTGACTGGACACGATTCGACGAGTGGCCGAAAAGATAGAGAAGATATTGGGAGAAGGAGAGAAAGGAAGACGAGATGGAATAAGGAAGACAGATAGGGAGTATCGAAGTCGAGGGATCGCAATCAGAGAGATTGCATAGAAGTGAAAATAATGCAGAAAATTCAAATATAGATAAATGAAAAGATTGAGTGAAAGTGGAATTGTGATGAGGAAAAGTTAATAGAAAGAATGAGGGAGAATGAGAAATATTGACGAATTTGAAAATAGAGCGAGTCTCCGATCAACCGAAAGTTGCACATAAAAATTAATTAACACACGATGCAGATTTTTCAATCATTCCCATATCTCATTTTCCCTCTCTCTTATACCTTCTCTTTATGCCTCACTCTCTGTCTCACTCTCCTTCTCTCTATATCTTCCTATTCAGCTGAATAAATATAAACCCATGGAAAGCTCTTCTTCTCCTCCCATTCGTTATCCGTTCTCGCTCTCGTTGCTGGGTGGAGTTTATTCTTTTTAATAAACTCCACCCAGCGAAACTTTTTTTTCGCTCAGAGATTTTCAAATTTCATGAGCTTATACTATTACGCGCACACACACAAATATACATAAACGCAGACACATGCAAACTTCGCATTCCACTAAAATATTTGCTATTGAAAATCAACAACATTAACAACAACAGAAATATGAACATACTTCCGAAGTGGAGCATCTGTCCCTTTCTCGCCAGTTGCTTGCCTGCTCGAAGGATAATTTTGTCAAAATGTTGTCCCCGGCACCACAAACAAAATGCCACAGACGATGTCGTCCTTGTCGTCGTTGAATCCTTTCGTTTTCCTCATTGTTGGTGTTGTCACTATTGTTGTTTTCGTCTTTGTTGTTGTTATTGTTGGTATGTTGTTATTTTGGTTTTTGTTGTTCTAGGGACCCAACCTTCGCTTTTTCCTCTTTTCCTGCTCCATTTCCTCTGGTCTTCTTTTTCTTGTTCTCTTCTGTAGTCCTCCTTTCTGGCGTATTTCTCCTTTACTTTTGTTGTCTCCCATTTCTTTATCTCCTTAAATTTCTCACTACCTCAAGCTCCTCTCCATCATCTTTCTCATTCTATTTTCTCTTCTCTTCTCTTCTCTTCTCTTCTCTTCTCTTCTCTTCTCTTCTCTTCTCTTCTCTTCTCTTCTCTTCTCTTTTCTTTTCTTTCTTTTCTTTTCTTCTCATCTCTTCTTTTCTCCTTCCTTTCAATTCCCAACGACACTTTCCATTTTTGCATCCAACTTCTTCTCTCCTTGCTCACCTCGTTCTCTACTTCCTCGTCTGTTCTAATCCTGATATCCTCCTCTCTCTTTCTCTCTTCCTCTCTCTTGCATTCTTCCGGTCACTTTCTGTCTCTTTCTTCCTCTAACTCTCCATCTGTTTCTATGTATCTATCTCTCTGTACATACCGTATATCTCCCTCCATCTCTCTGTCTCTCTTTATCCTTTTCTATTTAACCCTCCTTCTTTTTTCTCTGCCTCGTTTTGGACGAAAATGTCTCGTTTTTAACAACAGATGGCTCTGCTACCGGTTCGTGGTTTGGTGTTAGTGTCTATGTTTTTGTTGTTGTTAGTGTGGATCATGTTTGTTGTTGTTGTAGTTGCACTGCTGCTGTTTCCACTGTTCATGTAGCTGTCGTCTGCCACATTGTTTACAATAGTCGCCTTCAGCAATGAGTACGAGTAACAACAACGACAAAACAACAAAAATAACAATAATAACAATAACAATAGTTTAGTGCGTTTTCGGCTCTCGTTTTTCGCAAGATTTTCTTGGTTTTTGAGCGTGAACTAGTTGACAATATTTTGCAATTCTGGTTGTTATTGTAGCTTATGTTATTGTTGTTATTTTCCTAACTTCTGTTACCATTGTTGTTGTCCTAGCTTATGTTACTGTTGTAGTTTATGTTATTATTGTAGTTCATGTTACTTCTCTTGTTGTTGTTAGTTTTGTTCCTGTTCCAGCTGTTGCTACATCGCATATTGTTGTTGCCTTGTTGGTTATTAAACTTCCTTCATCTGTGAAGCTCTTGGACCACGAATAATCGGATTTCGTACTGAAATCAGTTTATTATGAGTGTGGAGTCTTTTAAAATTTTATATTTTTCGGAAATTAAATATTATATTTAATTATTGCATACTATTTAATATACAACAATTCGATATTTTCTTCAAAATCTCCCTCTTCTTTGAATTCACTTTTCCTTTTCTTTTTAAACTATATTTAATACATTTTTTACTTCAAACTGTAGTTATTTAATAAGTCCTTGCAGTACGCATACAGATTTAACAAAAATTTCTATTAGTAAACTTAACACTTTTATATTCTTCAATATTTATATATTTGTGTTAATGATGGACAATTACGTTTTTGACATATTTTTGTATGTTTTTATTTATTTGTTTCAAACAGTTCTCCTTAAAATTTTTAATAATTTTCTATCGAATGCCTTTATGTCGGGAGTTATTTTTAAAAAAATGTTAAATGCTCGCCTCTCGCAATCCACAACGCCGTCTCGTCGTTCTCTGCAAATTATTGCTTTTTGATTTTCCTCTCCAGAAGTAAAAAACAGAGCAAAATAAAAGCGAAGAAAAAATCGCAGCTCGAGTACGTTTTCACTTAAAACCAGAACTCTCACGCGTGCAAGTCGGTGTGTGTGTGGATGACGTGGGTGAAAGAGTGTGGAGATGTGTGAGGGTGTGTTGCAAATTTACAATTTAAGTTTTTCGCCGCTTGTGGCGCGGCGAGCACTTGACTTGAGTTGAAGTTTTTCGTTCGTTTCACTACAACAATAACAACCAAAACTGAAAAAACAACAACAAAACCTGCAACTCAATAGCAAGAACAACTGAAGTAGCAACAACAACAAATTGAATACTACTTTCGGTTTGTTCGCAAATAGTTTTGGCCGTGTTGTTGCGGTTTTTGTTGTTGTTGTCGGCGGCTGTACATTTCGCGCTAAAAGTTTTGCACGAAACCCACGAAACGTCTGTTGCAATTTAGTGGCCTCAATAGGAGAAGAGAAGGGGAGGTTGAGAAAGAGAGGGCGAGATTGAGAGGTAGAAAGGAATATTGAGAAAACAAGAATCGGAGTGAGTAGAGAAGAGGAGTGAAAATGGGGCGTATCCTTCGATGAAAGTTCTCTCGTCTCGTTTTCCCCGTTGTGAGGAGAAAGTTTAAATCATTGCAAGACACGAGCGACAGTTGTCGTTAATGGCGGCGATGGAGGTGAAGGTTAATAACAACAAATTCTACAACAACAAGTACTATAACATCGAAATTATTTTAAAGAACGATGAATTTTACCGTCTTCAAGAACATTAACAAAAAAACAACCGACAGACAGAGAGGCAGAGAGGCAGACGAAAACCAATAAAATTTATCACGTTCTCAAGCAGAACTATGAAAGAAAAAAACTGTCTGAAGAACAACAACTTTAACAACAACATAAAAAAGAAGAACAACAACTACACCATCAAAAACAATAAAACCAACATTACCCATAAGAATCTGACAAAAGTTTATTGTAAACAAACCAACAACAAGAAAACACTTAACTGAAAAAAATATAAAAGAGAACATCAACAACATATAACATTGAAAAGCAAGATCACAACGGCATTTGTTAAAGCCGTCTTGAGCATGAATGTTTGAGTGAAAGAGTGAGAGAGAGAGTGAGACAGTGAGTGAGAGAATGTGAGTGAGAGTGAGTGTGGGAATGTGAGTGAAAGAGTGAATAAGAGTGGGTTTGTCTTTTCCCACTCAGTCTCGTCCAGGGCTGTCATGTCATTTTTTTGACAACGCCCCATTTTGTAGTTGTTGTTGTCATTATTGTTGTTGCCGTGTTGTTGTTTATGTTCTTGCCATGTTGTTGCCGTTGTTTTTATGGGCTTCTTGTTGTTGGAGTCATTTGATTGTCAAGTGACGCGTGGCGTCTGCGGTCGCCGCCATGTTTGTCTGCTGTCACGTCTTGACAGCCATGTTTGTCAAATGTATGACGTTTGTGTTGTTGTTGTTGCTGCTGCCATTTTTCATTCTCGCTGTCGTTCTGCCAAGGACGAAACTTTATGCATGAACATTTGTCGAATTTTTGTTAGGAAAGAGTTTGGTGAAGGAGTTGGAGGGAGAGAGATGAAGTATGAGAGAGAAGGGTAGAAAGGTGGAGTGTAGAAAAGGGGAGAGAGGACACGGAAAGAGATACGCAAGAGAGAGGTAGACAGACAGATAGTCAGAATCTGACAGGACGAACCAATCAATTTGGGATTCCACTGAGAGCCATAGACGTAGAGAAATTGAGAGAGAGTAGGAGAGAATGATGGACCCTTGGAGATGAAGACATGACATATTCGTCCTGAAGCTGCCTGAACTCTTCATGCAACAGATCAAAATATTCAGTGTCTGAAGGAAGTCTGAAGGAAGGACCTCGACACATTCTGTTGCCAGCTTCTCCCGCGAGGCCAAAACACAAATATAAGGCGCGTCAGCAAAAACAAGGCGTGGCACCAAATATAATAACAGTAAAAACAAGATGTTGCTGCAACAGCTGGAGAAGTCGCTTCACTGGCGACAGCAGGTCGTTTCCTCCTGTAGAGCAATAGAATCAGGGCTCCTTCCTCGTCTCTATCTCTTCTCTCTACACTTTAACCATCTCCACATCACCAGGGCTCCTTCCTCGCATTTTCCTTTTCTCTCCGTCTACTTCTCTCTGCTTCTCCTTCATTCTCACTATCTGCTCTTTAACCTCCTCATCTCACTCCCTCGTCCACTTACTCGAAAAATATTGCAAACACCTCGAAATATTGAAAATTAAAAAAATTGTTTCTCCTCCTTCGACGCCGAGTGAACGGAACCGGTAGTGGCATGTAACGACGTGTGTGTGTGTGCATGTGTGTGTAATGGAGGATAATCGAGAATGAGAGAGAGGTTCGTGGTGATAAGAGTGAGGGCGAAGGAATATATTGAGGGGAGAGAGGTCGTGTAACATCTTGGATGGTTGTAACTTTATTCAATATCCACGATTTTATTGCTATTTTTATGGAGCCCGCCTAACGTTTCCCGTTGCTTACCCTCGCCGACTCTCCCTTCGACTCCTCTTTCGACTCTTCTGTCTACTCCACCTTCAACTCCTCCTCCGGTTCCCCCTCCGACTCCTCTTTCGACCTATTCTTCAACTTCTTTCGACTCCTTCATCGACTTCTTTCCACTACCAGCGACTCCTCCAAATTCCTCTCTCCTTCGAAGAAATTCCATCGCCAACTATCGACAGCCATCGATCTTCTCTTGCCCTCTCTTTCTTCCCTCGTCCTCAACGCTCGCGTGCATCTGTGTGACGGCGCCGGAAATGGAAAATTGGAGCTGTACACGAAGCTTCCCGGAAGTCGAGGTGCGATGAATCGACGTGAGGCGTCGCTGCACCGATTTCAGGATACGATCCATGCAGTGGCGTTTCCTGCTTCCCCATCTGCCCTTCCTTCCACACTACCTTCCTTCCTTTCTTCCTGCCTTTTAAACCTTTGTCCTTCTCTTTTCATTCGAATAAGGAAAACAAAAGAAGCTTAATATTTTTTAATATATCCCTCCCCATCCCTTTCTTGCTCTGTTGACCGCTGGAAGTTTAGAAAAGACAACTGGAGGCTCGAATCACTTTTTAATTTTTCTGAACAACGAACTCATGGGCTGCGAAACCACAAAGCCACTTTATTATCCTTCTCCTTCCCACCTCGACATATGATGACAAATATTTTTAATTAAAATAAAGCATTAATAACAAAAACTTCCAATGGTTGCCTGAAGTTTTGATTATAAATTTGAAGTAGGTGGTTTCAAAAAAAAAAATTATTGTAATAAATTTTGGCATGGTTTTATATTAATTAATTCATAGAAGTCCAGGTCTTCTACTTGTAATGCTTCTGCCTATTTCTCTCACATCCTTTCTTTCTCTAATTCGCATTCTCTTGAATCCATAGACTTTATGTGTTTGCTATTCTGTTTATATTTCGCTGCAACTCTTTCTATTCTCTCGATTGTTGAATTTGTATTGTTATTGTTATTATGCACTAAGCAGACTGAAGATTGCATCCATCTGGCAGTACTGTGCGCTCCAGGTGAAAGAAAATTGCAAAAAAAAATTATTTATAGTAAAATGACTCCAGATCATTCTATTTATCTGTAGAACTATTTCTCTCATTCCCTTTCTCTCTCCACATGTCTCTCTTAGTCTTTCTAAATGGGTTTTTCTTGTCCAATAGAAACTAAATCATCGGAAAGTTTTCTCCTAAAATGCTTTTCTCCACGAAGTCCTTTCCAGGTTGTCTCCTGAAATGAGAATCATCATTCATGAGACGCACCCTGTATGAACGAGCATTAAATTTATCGAAATTCATACTCATCCTCTTCAACTGTTCCTCTTTCATTCCGCTCTCATTTTCTCGTCACTCTCCTCCTTCCTCTCTTTATCTCTTCCGCCTGTGGCATGGATGAGCTCCAGATTCAACACTAATTTAAATTTTATCCCGAAATCGTGTTCGTTTGCTCTGCACTCGCGACCGCGACCGCGCCCGCCCAACGCCCTCCTCCGGCCCCTGCCCCGCCCTGTGCAATTTTCGGCACTTTCCTCTTTTGCTCCCGGTTCTTTCGGTCGCTCGCTTTTCATATTTCATTTGCTTTTTCTTCTTTTTTCGCTCCTTTCATTTGGCGGGTTGAGTACCAGACTCTGTTTGTTGTTGTTGTTGTCGAGTTATTAAATTTGTTTGCCGCATCGCGTCCAGAGTTTCATGTTCATGTCATCCCTCCTCTCGCCCCATCGCCTCTTCTCGACCACGGGAACTTTCAACTCTAATTTGAGCAGAAATTAAATACGAGAGCAGCAACGATGACCTTCGTTGGTTGGTTTCGAGTCGGTTTCCGCTTCCGGTCCCCCGTTTGGGAAATGAACGAGATCGAGGATGACTTCCGGTTGAGTGAAACGGACGAAGGGAGGGAGGGAGGAAGGAAGAGGAAGCGTGCGAAAATTGCACGGAAGCATGCAACGAAACGGAAACAGCAGCAGAATCGCCGCTCGAGGGGAACCGCATTGAAGCTGAAGTCATATGGAAATGGAAGATGAACGAGAGTTGAAATTGAAGAGGAGGGAATGTTGAAATGGACTATAAATGAAAACTGGAACGGGAGTTGAATGAAATTGAAGGAAATCATTATTTCAAACGGATGATGGAATATAAAGAGAATATATATCTATCGGAATTGAATAAGAATGATATCCAAATCAATTATCAAGTATGTACGAATAAAACATATATAAAAAGGGATTACAAAATTATCTTTAAAAAATAAGTCTTATATACAGACTTAATTTTTAAATAAATAAATAACTAAAGTTGGAAATATAATTGAAATTATTTTTAATTATACTTACTTACTTATGTGGCCATTACAACCGTGTGTCGGTTATGGCCGAGTCCAATGGCCTACGCCACTCGCTCCTGGACTGGGAGCGCTGGAGCCAGTTAGAGATTCCCAAGTTGGATAGGTCCGTGGTAACTTGGTCTCTCCACCGGAGATTTGGTCTTCCCGGTCTACGACTACCGTTTGGTACTGCATAGAATAACTTTTTGGCTGGAGCGTTTTCATCCATCCGCTCGTCATGACCTAGCCAGCGGAGCCGCTGGATTTTAATCCGCTTAACTATGTCAGTGTCGGTGTACAGCTCATACAGCTCGTCGTTCCATCTTATACGGTACGCCAACATTCAGGTGACCCTCTCGCACAGATCGTCTTGTGGTTGACAGTCTTGTCCTCGTTCACCGCTAGACCCACACGACGCGACTCCTTCCTTCTCGTTTGGTATCAAATGGCTCGGAAATGTCCTTCTAAATGCGCACCGAACTGCAGGTGTTGCTCAGGATCATTTTGCTAAGTCTGATGAGCTTTGCTGGGATACCAAATTCAGACATGGCGGCGTATATGCGGCTCCTTATTGTGCTGTCGAATGTGGGTTTGTTCTAAACCTTCCTTTCATCCGTGGAAGCTGTTTAAAAGGTGCAGGTCGCCTTTTTTGTGGATTGGGCAGAGTACACTGAGATTCCAGTTGCTTTATCCGACCATAAGAGCGTGTACGCCTTACAGCTCTGCGGACAGGACGTGAGCACCTGCGGCCTTGTTGTTTTTCAGCCCAGTAATGGCTGTTAAGACTTCGTTATAGTTGGGCGGCGGTATATCTACGCCATCTTCGGCAACCGGCGGATCCGGTTCTTCTGCTCCACCGGCGGTATTGTTTCCGTCGCCATTGGGAAGGTTGGAGAAATGATTGCTCCATATCGTCAGTGTACCCTGGACGTCTGTCACCAGATTCCCATTTTCGTCCTTGCAAGAAGAGACCCCGGTCTTGAAACCTTTGGATAGGCGCTTTTGAAAAGTGTTCGGGTCTTATTCCTGTCTCTGTGCATTTCGATATACTCGCACTCACGTCTTTCCGTTTCTCCCTTTTTGTGCGGGAAAAGACGCCCCTCTTCCCTCCTCTTCTCTTTGTATGTGTAACAGCTCGCGTTGCCATTGTCTGCAGAGTCGCCTATACGCGGTGTATTTCTCTGCAGTAGCAGCGCGACACTCATCATCGGAACCCATGCCTCTGGGAGCGGAGAAAGTCCACCACCTCTTCGGCGGCGGTACGCATAGAGTGGGAAATATGTTTCCACTGCGCGCATATAGGTATCATCGAGTTGAAGAGTGCTCTCTTGGAGCCGTGAGAGCCGGGCGGCGTAGGCCTCGGATGCCCGTTGAGCGAGCTTTCAGTGTGTTTGGGTACGCTTCCTTCCTGGCGCACACAGGCGTGTGCGAACCTTGGCCGAGAGGAGGACGAGAGGAGGACGAGAGGAGGACGAGAGGAGGACGAGAGGAGGACGAGAGGAGGACGCCATAAAGAAAAATTGATGTTGGCGAAGCCAGGTTCGAACCGGGGATCGAACATCGGCCTCGCTGACTCTTAGGCAACGCACTCAACCACTGAGCCACGGCCACATTTATTATTATTATAAATGTTCTGAAAACTCAACTTAAAACATTTATTAAGTCATTATAAAAAAATTATTTAAACCAATGGAACAATTTAATTGCAATAAAAATGTTTAAAATATTGCTATAAACGAAAATTGTTACAGAAAAGTAGATTTTTCGATGATGAAATAAATTTAAAATAAAAATAAAACAAATAAAAATATTTAAAAAAAAAATTAGAAAAACTTCAAAAAAGTATATTAAACTTGAGAAAACTTAAATCAAATAATATGAATTTTAATGAAAGTTAAAGAACCTTGAAAAATAAATATTAGTCTGAATTAATAACGATAACGATAACGAATAACCAGGAATATAGCACAAATAAATAATTAAAAATTAGAGAAACATTGAAACGAACCAAAAAAAACTATCGAAGAAGATCCGTTTTCATCGAAATCTAGAGTAAAAGCAACAGAAGTGAAATGAAAATGAAGTTCGTCTTTGACTTTGCAGAACGAATGAAATTTAAATTTCGACTGCATCGGACGTCGCAGTGAGAAAGAAAGGAAGCGAGAGGGAGAGAGGTAGGATGCGAGAGAGAGAGATAAAAATAGAAGAGCAGTTATTTGTAGTTGGTTGTAAGAGAAGGAGAGGATACGAGTCAGATGGAGAGAAACAGAGTGGATGAAAGAGATAACTTTTTAATGTCGAGCTACGACAAACTCTGGCTCTGGCCCACACCTCCATCTCCCTCACTCTCGCTTCTTCTCTCTTTCTCCCTTGAATCCAACTTTCCAGCTACTCCAGTTGAATTTAATTCAATTTCCAATCGGCTTTCAACGAATTTCCCACTCAAGTTTTCACCTTTAAAACCACTAGAGAGGGGGCCAAACCTTTGGGCTGAGGACGAAGAAAAGGAGATGGAGAAGGGAAAAGCGAGAAGACCTTCAAATAAATTACCTCTCAGTGTGCGACATTTTCTTTTCTCCCACTCTCCCGCTGTCAACATTCGAGCAACGTTATAAAAACTCATAAACCGCAACAAATTCCCCATTTATTTGGAGGCTTTTCAAGGCATTCATTCGAGTGTTCACCGCTATTGTTTGTTTATTTGTTGATGTCCTTCCTCCTCCTCCTCCTGCTTCTTCGCTTTTCAATGCTCCTTCGTTTTCTTTTTTCTTCTTCCAATAACACTCACTCAAGTCCTCGCGGTTGGTTTGCATTCGATTTTGTCGCGAGGTTTTTTTTTTCTTTCTCGTTCACTGGGTCATCATTTCGACCTTAAGTCCGAGGGATTAATGGGCGTGGTTGTTGGGAAGGACGGTGGTGTGGTTTCACGCTTCTTAAACAACAACAACAACAAAAAAAACAACAAGGAACTCAACGATAACACGCCACAACGAATCACAATGGCGTTAACAAACACACTGATTTACAATAGAGACGGCCACAAAGGTATAAGAAACAAGAACAAAAATATAAAAACAACAAATACAAAAACATCAACAACAACAACATCTCCAGCATGGTCGTCTCCCAAAAAGCGATAAGAAAAAGTTGGATAAAAAAAAAACTTATTTATGAAAGGTCCACCCACCATCGAGAGACGACGAAGAAGAAGAAGGGGAGTGGGTGGTTTCTACAAAGGTCGTCAAACTTGTGGTCGCTTCTTAAGTTCCTTCCGGCCGTGGTTGAACCGTGAAGCGAGATCGTAAAAAAAACTTTTTCACCATTTGTTGATGATGTTGTTGTTGTGTGTTGCTGCTTCCAATTGTTGTTGTTGTATGTTTATGCTTCCTATTGTTGTAGTGGTTTTTCATTCATTGTTGCTATTCATTCATTATTGTTGTTGCATTTTTATGAAATGAGAAAAAGTTTATCTATTTTATACTTCATGCAAACTTAACGTAGGCCGAGGGATTAATTTTATATTTTCGTTTCCTCACTCTCTCTATTTCTCTCTGTCTCTTTCTCTCATTCTGTTCTTCAATCTCATTCTATCGTTCATTCTCTCCTTTAATAATTCCTCTTACAGTTTCTTGAGCTTCTTTTTCTCTCTTCTCTCTTCTGCCTTCAGTCATTCTTTTTCTCGTGTTTTTATTTTTCTAACCCTTATTCATTCAACCATTTCCCATTATTCAGGCGCTGACAAAATTCTGGTTTATTTAAATTTTCATTGTGGGCGATCGAGAAAATTGGAAACCAAAGTAAAACTATTAAATTTTAAAAGAATAATATTCTTATCAAAATAATATGATATTTCGACTGATCTCTGAACTTTAATTATCTGCTTGATTTATTCCATTCGTGACGTAAAATTTTCCAAAATTTCTAAATTTTGATATTGTTCCAGTACAACTTTAGGGGGTCTAACTCCACGCGTTTAGCTTCTAAAGCTATTTAAAGGTTTCCAAGCCATTGTGGCTAACCCAGAAGTGCTACAGCGAATACCCAATAATGAAAGAAGAAGTTCAGAACTTTCATTATCTGCTTGAAGTATTCCATTCCGACCAATATTCCTATAAATTAGAAGCAATGCAATTTTTTTCTTTTTTAGTTTTCAAAGAATAACTTATTTTATTAATTATTGTTTAAAAATATTTTTTGCATGCTATTGTAATATTTAATGATTTCCTTTTTTCTCACAAACATTTCCAATGCTCCTCGTCTTCTGAGGAAATTTCTCTGTCTCTCTTTGTCCGTCTCGTTCCTCACTTGAAGCTACTCATGTGCTTGCGAATCGTTTTGATGATCGTCTCCGCCTGCGGATTGCTGGACTCTCTCAGCAAGGCGACCACGTCGGCGACCCCGTTGGGCGCCCTACCCCGTTCAGCCTTCGAGGCAATAGCGTAGAGGACACCGACGCAGGCTCCTCGTTTCCCCTCCCAGTTCTCGGGACTGGGATCGAGTCTGCAACGAGAGACGAGAGCAAATAGTGAATTACTTTCGTTACTTTCTATTTAAAAAACAATTTAAAAAATTTTGACACTCACTTTTCGAGCATGTCGAAGGCTTTGGCCGCCACCCAGAACTCCTCGCACCTGTAGCATTCGTTGGCGATCAGCTGGAGTAGGAGGAACGCCTCAGAATTGGTGTCACGTGTGATGAAAATATTCCATGCCTGCAGAGAGGGATTTAAGTAAAAAATAATACAATTAAGTTTAATATAAATGTATTAACGTCAAATATAAACTAAAACTAAAATGAATGCAAATCTATTGAAATAATATAAATTGAATTCATAACATAACATACATAAAATTAACAAACAAAATTAAAATTACAAAAATAAATGATATAAATGAAAATAGAGTAAAATAATAAAATAATACAAAATACATAATACATACAAAAAAATATAAATTAAATCAAAATTCATTAAAAAAATATATTTAAAAAAAAAGAATAAATAGCATAAAAAAGAAAAAATATTTAAAACAAAAAAATAAAAAAAGAGATCCCTAGACGAACCTGCTCCGGGTGGCCGGCATGGATGTGGCACTTGGCCAGGATCATGCAGAACGAGTGCTGGTTCTTGATATCTGGATCCGAGATGGAGCCCATCAGTTCCTCGGCCTCGCGAAAATAACCGGTCGCGCACTTGGCCTGGGCGTAGTTGTAGTTGAAGGTGTCGTCGTTGACGAAGTAGCTGCGTATCGAGTTCATGTAGACGAGAACCTCCTCGAACTGGCCGTAGAGAAAGAAGGCAGAGGCCATGCTCTGGCGGCCGGGGATCGTGTCGCACTCGGTGGCCGAGCTGCCGACCAGATGCAGGTTCTGCTGGGCCGTCTTAATGTGCTCCTTCTGGAAATAAGAATATGGAATTTGGATGATTCCAATGACGGTGGATGGTTGGAAGAATCGCACCGATCCCAGCTGCTGGCCAAGCGCCGCGTGGACGACGCCCTTGAGGATGTACTCGTGCGGCACCGTCGGCTTCACCTCCTTCATGAGGCTGTGCGCCTCCTGAACGTCGCCCTGGCGCAAATAGTAAATCGCCAGATTGAGGCGAGCCTCCGGCACAATGTTCAACAATGCCGGAAAACTTTGCATCGCTCCTTCGCCACCGCGGAACACGACCAAATTATGCTTGATCAGATCCGCACCGAACGTACCATTGTCGGCGATGTTCTTGATCTCCTGCTCGGCAATGCGACCGTTGAAGAGACGAAACCGATTGCACGCCTTCAGATTGATGGCGATCGTGCTGTCCCTATGCTTGGCCAAATAGACGTCGAGCACCTCCTGCGACATGTCGTAGTAGTCGAGCTTGTAGAAGCACAAGGCCAGATATACATTGATTGCCAAGTAGTCCCTGCTTAGAGAGATTGCAAAGTGGACAAAATTGAAAAATAAGGCAAGAGTTAGCGATGAGAAGAATAATTCTGTTCAATTATTCAGACGATTCCCTCCCACTCACTTGTTGTCCAGCAGGATCCTCTTGTAGATGTCGATGGCCTCCTGATAGTGAGCCCTGAGGTAATGCATCGACGCCAGACTCAGCTGATCCTCGACCACGTCCTCCAGCGACTCGTGCAGCTCCATCACCTCCTCCTCGTTGTTGAACTTGTGGGCGAGGTGGAAGAGGAGCCGCAACTTGAGAGGAGTGTTGGGGATCTGCTCCATCAGCCGCTGGGCCTCCTCGTACATGCCCAGGTAGAACATGCAGACGGCCAGATTGAGGTTGACATCGTCGGTGGCCGGCTCCGTGGCCCGAATGGATTTGTATTGATCGAGAGCCTGCTGATAGTCGCCCAGGTGGAAGCTGCAGAAGGCGATCCATTGGTCGACCAGCAGCTTCCGGTCTTCGTCGTCGGTGTCGTCCTCGCCAGAGAACTGGAGAATGGGAAAAATATAATTAGAGTGAGGAGAGAACCTTGGAAAAATAAAAGGACTAAAGTACAACCTACCTCCAGGTAGGCTCTGGCTCCCGTGTAGTCACGATTGATGATGAAGTCCTCCAAGCTGGGCGCCGTCTTCTTCGACACGGTCGCACTGTGTCGACTCCGCGACTGGGCCGAGTCTGTTTTGCCGCGTGACAGGATCTGGGAGAGAATTTGAAAGAACGATTAAAATCAATTAAATCCTTTATTTTGGAATATATTCATTATATAGAGAATATATTTATCATTTAAGGATGTTTTTATTTACCATTTTCACTGGATGGTATTGTCGTCCCTTCGCTCTATATTGAGAGTCTTTGTGTTGTGGTCGGCGATATATTTGTTGACAACGAGTCCTGGCAACGGGTTTCCATGGTTACCACAACTCGTGGCTATGTTCAATGCGATGATCGGTGGTGAGTTCGTGTGACGCGGGGTTGTTTGGTGGAGGGTAAGTATCAACAATTTGTTGAGCACAAGAATATTAGAAAAGAGAAGAGAGAGATATATGTGAAGAGAACGAAAGAAGGTTAATAGAAGAGCGAAAAAGCTGGGAAGAAGAGAAAGAATTGAAAAAATTGAAAGAAAGATCGAGCAAATAGATATTTTGTTCATGAACTTCGGGCCCTTTCATTCTCTATCATTCTCTTTCTATTTTCTTCTTCGCACTTTTTCCTCTGTTTCATTTTTACATTTTCTCTCTCCCTCCCCACCACTCTCTCTCTCTCTAATGATCCAACCAGGCTCCTTTAAAATGTTTGTTTCCTCATTGGGAAAACAAAAATCGTTCACCTGGAGCAACAATAGCTTTAACAACAAACATTATAAAAACACATTTGGCACTAAAACAACAACAAACACAATACTGAGAAGAAGATGAAGAAGAACAAAAACAAAGAGCAATTAAGTTGCGAAAACTTGGTGAAAAAAGCGGGGCCGTCGAAGCAGCAGGATCAGGAAGAGAATTGAGGATTGGAGGGAAGGCGGTGGAGTGAGAGAGGGGTGGGGCGGTGTCTAGAAAGGGGGGAGAGAAGCACTCGACGATTATCTCATGGCAGCGTCTTTAGACGTCTTCGTATCAGCTACAAAATTTATTAGACTTAATAGAATTTAAAAGTTTGTTTACTCGCGAACGAACGAAAGATGGAACGAAAGACACAAAAACGTTGCCATCTATCGTCTGCTACTTTTTCCCCATTTATCCTACCTTCTTTTCTTTTTTCTACTACTTTTTTTGCTGTTCTTCTTGTTGTTGTTTTGTCTTGCTTTTTGTCAACTTTCACGCTGAGGGGTTTCTTTCTCGCTGCCAAACGGGAAATTTTCATTCAAGCGATAATCATGCAAATGAATAGTTTTTCTATAAAATACACTTAACTTTTCCCCCCTTCGAACAACCTTTTAACGAGAGATCGAGAGATAAAGAGGGACAGGAAGAGAAAACGGAAAATATAGAAAAATAAAGAGAACGGCAGAGGAAAAGATATTGAGAAAAGTGAATAAGAAGAAAAACTGAGATGAGAAAGAAAATTAGCGAAGGGAAAGGAAAATAGTGAAAGGAGAGGAAAAAGAAGTGAAAAAAGGAGGGAAAAAAGTTAAAACGGAAGAAAAATAGTGCAAAGGGCGACACGGAGTGAAAGGAAAAGAAAAATTGAGAATGAGAAAACGAGAAAATATTGCCAAAAACTGCTGTTGAACCAATGATCGAGTGAGGGAGATGGAAATGAGGGATAAATAGAGAGAGGGAAGAAGAGAAAAACTTGCCGCCAATGTTTGGAAAATTGTTGCAAAACGAAGTTTTCCCCCAGAAGACGAAAAGAACGAGGAGAAGGAGGGATGGAAGGATCAGCGGGTGGCAACCTTTGGTCCGGTGCAGGCAAATTCGAAGCTCGGGAGACTGAGAGAGAGAAGGGAGAAAAGGAGAGCCTTTGTCGAAGTTTGTTTGAAGCAATCGAGAGCGGAAAATATTAATGGAGTTTTTAAGTGAATTTACTTTTAATTTTTTAAATGGAATCGTTGCCAAAAACGAAACCAAAACACGCAGTGTCCAAAAAGTAAAAATAGTAGCGAAAAGAAGTAGCAGATTTCATTGGAAGAAAATCCTCTTCCCACCGGCCTCTTTAGGATTTATTAAATGGCCAAGGGAAGGAGGAGGAAAAGGAGTTGAAGAAAAAGGAGAAGCAGCTGCAGTGGAAGAAGCAAACAAGAAAACGCAGGAACGTAAGAAAGTAAGAAGAAGAGGAAGCCGCTTCGAGTGCAAGAATAAAGTTTGCTAATTAGGAAAACGATGGCAACCCTGCTGTTGGTGCTGCTACTGGATGGCATTGGATTCTCGGAGATTTATGTGAGAAGCGCTAATTAGGAAGTTTTTCTTCTTGGAAGGTTTTTCCTTCCAATTTCTTTAAGTGCAAATTTTTGGTATTTTTCCCAATTTCCCTCCTTAAGGGGTGGCAACGCTGCCAGCGGAGATTTTTATTTGCCTGCCCCTCTTGGATGGGTTTCGAGGTGAAACTCTAGTTAAAACTTCGAGGACTTCTTACAGCCATAGATTTTTCAAGATTTTAGTGATTATCTGAAATCGATTGAATTGAAAAAATCGTACGGTTGGCAACTCTAATTCGTGAATTCTATTCGCTGAAACCTTCTATCCCCTTCTTCTGTCCCCTGCCCTTCTATCCTTCCTTCCGACCTTCCCTCCAATCTTCCTTTTGTTCCACTTTCCACCTCTGGAGCTTCACCTAATTTCTCATAAATTGTTGAGACTCCGCTAATTAGTTGTGTTTATCTCGCTCTCTGTCTCCATGTGTGTTTATGTGAGTTTGTGTACTGTCGGCAGTCAGTGTGTGTTTGTATTCTTGAGTGTCCGCCAGAGTTTGCCTGAGTCATTACGAGTCTTCAAACATCCCAATGTGGGCATGTGAGAGTCGTTGTGTTAGACTAAATGTCCTTGTCTTTGAGTGTCTAAATGTAGATGTGTTCGATGGAATATCGTTGTGTTTGAGTACATTTCGGTCTATGTATGAGCGTTTGTATCATCGGCCTCGCAATTCAAGATGTCAAATGGTTGTGGCGATGGATTGGTTGTGGCGGCCACACAATCCAGTCTGGTCGACATCTCCTTGGAACTCTCCTCGTTCGACTACTTGAATCCTCATTGACCTCCTTAAACGTCCCCTGGCTCGTCTCATCTTCTCCCATAAGCCGTCTTCTGGTGAGACGATGACCACGTAATTACAAATACACGAACTTGTCCAATAGTTGCCATGGGAATCAAAACGACTCCTATTCTCTTCTCGCCTCTTAACCTCCTCCTTTTCTCTAACCCACCTCCTTCTTTACTTCACTCCACCTCCTCCTACACTGCCATCTACCTCCTTCCGTCCCACTAACTCCCTTGTGAGTTCACGAAATTCAATCAATTATCGACAAATTATCGAATATTTAATTGATATTGATGAGTAATGATAATAGAGAACCGATTGCGATCCAAGTTTCAGCACCGATTACTTTGATGTAATGGGAAGGAAGGAATGAATGAAGGAAGGAAGGATGGAATGAAGTGTTGAGGAATAAAGAAAGTGTTAGGAAGAAGGACTGAGTTAAGGAAGAAGGAAAGAGTTAAGAAAGAAGGAAAAGGAAGAAATGAAAGAGTTAAGAAAGAAGTAAAGGGTTAAGAAAGAAAGAAGTTGCAACGATAGAAAGTTGAAGAAGGACGCCAAGTTTGATCCGTGGAAGGACAAGAAGTGGAATCAGGATTAAACGATGACGAGTGAATTAATTAGCGACGATGACAATTCGTGCTGATGATGATAACGAATGAGGGGAATGGACGTGGAAAGAGGAAAAGAGGGGTAGAAAGACGGATAGAGAGAGAGTGAGAGAGATATACAGAGGGAAGAAGAAGAATAGTGAGACAGAGAGGTCCATAATGCAATCCTAATTAAGCGACTCTTAATTACAAAACGCAATATAATGAGAGAGACAGGGCAAACTTAGAGTGAGAAGAAGAGACTATTGAAAAGAGAGGAAGAGTGAGAAAATGGAATAATTCCTTTGTTGACTCCACATCAAGTGTAATCAATTCTCATTGAAAGACAATGGACGAAAAGAGGGTGGAAATTAGAGGAGATTTTAAGGAAATTAGTGATGAAATCACATTAAGAGATGATTTACAAAACTAATTGAGGTGACAGAATTTAAATTAGAGTCCTGGAAAAGTCCTTTAGGAGATTCCTCAAAAGATTTCGAAACTAATCCGATACTTGACAATAACAACAAGCTACGTATAATGATATCAATCAACGACAATGATGACAATTACTATTAAAACAACAATGCCGACAACAACAATAATACCGACTACAACAACAACAAACTCATTGCAGTAGAACGAGAAAATACACTGCAATAACAACAAAATCCACTGCAACACAAACAAATTCTAATAAAAACAATTACTACTAATTTATTTCAATTGTTTGACTTCGCCTTCATTTGCTTTGTTTCCTCCAACATCTCGTCGTATCTTCTTGTTCCTTCTTCCATTCACTTGTCGTGGCTCTAATTGTTGCATTGTTTATTTCTTATGTTCTCTCTCCCTCTCTCTCTCCCTTTAACTGGGTATTTCATTCTTTCTCCGTCGCTTCCTGTTTCCGTCGATTTTTTCCTTATTTTCTCTGACATCATTTAGTTGAAGAGGTTTCCTTGAGGAGGCGCTTTTCTTGCTCCACTCGTCTCTTCATCGCTTCCGGACAGTGGGACGAATACGTGATGCTCGCGAATATGAGAAATTCTGAGAATCTAAGAAATTGTGCTTTGGTTCATTTGATGCAGAGGAGAAGGATTGAAATGAAATCAGATGAAGAAAAAGATGAGAAGAAAAACAGGAGAAGGACGTGAAGGAAGACGAGGAGAATAAAAGGATGCAAAATGAGTAGAAGAACTTGGAGAAAGACAAGGCCAAAAATAGAGAAAGAAGCGAGTGGATTGATATAAAATAACCTGATTAAAAATAACCAGGAATAAGAATCAAGGATCTCCTCGATGAACGACATCCTTCCGATTTATTTTATTATTTTATTTGATTCTGAACTATTTTCATATTCTTGGTTTTGTTGCCGTTAACTTGTTGTATTTGTTATTTGCCTTATTGCTGTTCTTATTGAGTATGTTGTTTTTATTATGAATATTCTTGTTGTTGTTCTCAGTACTTGTTGTTGTTGTTTTTATTACGCATTGCTGTCATTATATTTGTTGTTATTGTCGTTGTTCATATTGAAATTTCTTTCGATCCTCTTGTTATTACTTTTGTTGTTGGATTTTTCCCATAAGTAGAAGTTGTTGTTATTGTTGTTGTTGTTGTTTGTATCGCACGAAGTGCACAGTTTCCGCCTCAAAGCGTCGCCATTTTGAACGCCATTGTGGAGTCGCGGACGTTGTTGTTGCTGCTGCTGTTCCGCGAATTCAAATGAAAGCGGAAATAAAAAATCGCGAATCGAAGAATGGAAGGAAAAATTAGAGAAGAACGCGGAAGGACTAGAACACAAAAAGAAGTAGAAAAAGAAAAAAGCAACCAGAAGAGAAGAAAAAATAGTTGCCGTTGCCATTTCAATTTCCGTTTGAATTTTGCACTTCATTTCGTTCGTGCGAATGCAATTTTCTTGTGATTTCTTTGCGCTTTTCTGCAATGAGAACAACAAAAACAATAACAACAGCAACAACTACTACTACAACAACAACAACAGTCGTCAACAGCAACAACAACCAACCCGTTATCCACAACAACAATAACCTCAAAAGACTAGAAAATGAGAACGACAACAAAAATGAGTTGAGAACAAAAAAGTAATAAATAATATAAAAAAATAATAAAATAATATAAATCAAATAAAATAAAAAACCAAAAATATAAAGGTAAAAAATAAGGAACAAAAGAAATACAAAATCAAAAATAAATATAAAGAAAAGGAAATACAAAAAAAAGAAAAACAATACAAAAGATACGAAGAATGAGGTGGAGAAGGTGAACGCTGATGAGGACAAGCATGGAGAAGACGAATCTTCAAATCTTCGCTGAGAGAAAAATAAATTTGAGAGGAGGAGGTAGAATGTGAAGATTGTAAAATAAAAGCTTAGAAAAACATGACGAGACATGTGGAGAAAATGCAAATACTCAAGTGTTAAACAAAACAAACGGAAGCAGAAAGAACGACAGAGGGCGGAAAGACAAAGGTAGAGATGAGGAGAAAGGGAGAGAGAGGAACAAGGGAGAGGATGAAGGTGGAGATGGGAAGAAAAATAACGAGAAATAAAATCTAGAAACAGTCAGGCAGAAAGGAAAACAGGACGAGTTTAAAAAAGAGAAACAGACAATGAGCTAGAGAGACAATCAGCCAGAGAGACAGACAGAACTGTTAGAATCAACAGACGAATGTACAGATGAGGAAATAGACAAACGGAGATTCATACGAAGAGTAAATCGTAGACAGACAATTGGACAGAGTCAGACGACCAGCAAATCGATGATGAATGCACCGATGCATCTGAGGTCGATGATTCTGGTCAATGATGGTAAAGATGATTATAATTGTGATGATTATCATGATGGGAGTGATAATGACAATGATGAGAACAATATGGAAGATACCAATGCGAAGGACCTGGAATTGTTCCTTGAACTCAAGCTCAAGGACTCAGTTAATGAAGGAAATCGTGGAAAAGAATCCCAAACATGAGTAACAATGGAGATGATGAAAGCATGGAAAGGAAAAGTAGGAAGAAGAGGAGGAAAACGATGAAAAGGGATGAAAACCAGGAGGTGTAGGAAAAAATAAGTGACAGATGAAAGAGGAGACAAGATGAAATAGCACCAGGTGCCGACGAAGGAAGTAGAAATCGATGATGAAAGAAAACTCTGAACCAGGAGATGGAATGAGAAGCGAACACAATGAACCAGAAGAACATCTTGGAAGATAGGAACACAAAGATTAAAAGAGAGAAAGACTGGGATAGAGAAAAGTAGAGAGGCAGATAGACAAGGGAAGAAAGAGATAGAAGACTATGGGTGCAGATTGTCTGTTTATTCGACAAATAATGACAATAATGAAGTAGGTGCAAATGATTGCATTGTTTACTTGAGTGTGAAACGTAACAAAGCCAAGCGAACGCCAATGGAGCGAAGGAGACAACAGAGAGAGGCATAGAGAAAGAGAGAGAGGGGTGAGGAGAATGAAAAAGGAAGAAAGACGTAGACAAACGACAACAAAGGCTTAAGGATGAATTGCATAGAAAAGAAAGACACTGAGGGAAAGCTATGGAGTTGTATAGAGGAAACAAAGAAAGAGAGGGAGAGGAGTTAAGAAAAGCAAAGGCGGACGACAGTGGGAGGCGGAGATGAGCTGGAGAACACAAGATGGTAAGACAATTGTCAATCTCTGAGAAAGCAAAAACAAATAGCAGGCAAATTAGGGAGACAAAACGAGCGACAATTCAGAATTCAATACCAAGTTGGATGTTTGCATTGTTGTTGTTGCAATTGTTTATGTTGTTCTTATTACTATTGATAATGTTGTTTATATTATAGCTGTTGTTGTTATTATTATTCGTGTTGTTGTAGTAAATGTTATTTTTGGTAACTGCTTGATTAACTTTGGGAACGATTTATTGACATTAAAATCATGCAGGAAAATCAAAAGAATGGTGGGTTGTTGGGTGGGTGAATATTTTTAATACTCAATGTGTCTCAGAGAAAGAGAGAACTGCGTGAATGCCTTTTCTTTCCATAACTTCCCTTCCTTTCGTTCACCTCAACATTCACCAAATCGTACAACTCGATTCTCGTTCCATCATCCAAATCCACGCACGTTGTTTCCAACCTCAAAGAATCCACCGCCCACTTGACCCCCCACCTCACCTTGACCTCTCCACTCGACCCCGTCTCGATGCCTCAGCCCCCATCTGAATACCTGACCCTTACCCCTCAACCAGCCAGCTGTCATCATCATCTCGCCCCACCTGTCAACCTGTCTCGTTCTCCCGTCACGTCAGAATCTTTTTGAAATTGCCGCAAATTTCGGAAATTTCAGTCATTTCCTTGTCCTCTCCTCTGACAATCGGTGAATTTTCCAACAAAATTGTATCTGTTTTTTGTTCGCATTTCCACGGAAAATCCAGAGAAAGACCTGCCCCGCAGGATCAACCGGCAGCGGTCCCAATGTCCCGGCCGCACGTGTCCAAGGAGGATGCGATCAACAAACTGTATTCGACGATCAGGACGAAGTTCGAGCAGGACGGCGTCCTGCAGGAGGTTCGCTGCCTGCTGCAGACGAAAATGGTCGCACTGATGAAGGGCCGAAGTGACAACAGGACGCCGTTGGTGCCGCGTCACACGACAACGACGACGACTGGTTCAAGGATGACGACAGCGGCGGGGACATCAGCCGTTGGCGATCCCGATGGAGGCGGCTCCTCGGGCGGTGCTGGTGGCGACGGCGTCCGGGACGCTCGCATCCAACTGCTGAACCAGCTGATCATGGAATACTTCCACTGGCACGGCTTCCACTACACGGCCGAGATGTTCGCCACGGAGAGCGACGGCGAAAACGTGCGGCCGGTGCGCGACTGCCTCGAGGGCGCCCTCGGCGAGTTCCCCCACCGGAACCTGCCGATCCTGCTCGAGATCGTCAGCGATCTCGTCGAGCAGAAGAAGAAGTAGCAGAGGGGGAGAAGAAAGAGAGCAGCGGCAGACAGTGTGCAGGAGGAAGTGAGGGAAGGAGAAGAGAGGAACAACGAGAAAAATAACAAAAGGAGAAAATCACAAAATATACGCAAACCAGAGAAAACCCAGAAGAATAATAAATGAAGTACAATACTAACACAATAACAAGAGAAGGCCAACCAGACTAATGAAACATTGCAAGAAGAACCTGCTGAAGATTGTGAGATGACAAACGAATTAACTTTGTGCGATTTGTATGAAAATAAAAGAGAAAATAATGTAAAAAGAATAAAGGAAAAATTAAATACCGAATTTAATTTCATAATGGAAAAATACAAAACGCATTTAATAATGGAAAAATAAAATAATATTTTAATTTTAAAATAAATTCTGTGAATGCATATACATGTACATAGTATTTAAAAAATATTTTTTTAAATAATAAAAATAATAATAAAATAAAAATCTAAAATATCTAATAAAATTAAAAGTGTTGAAAAAAGGGTTTAAAAAATATAAATTAAACAGAAACAAGGTGAAATAAAAGAAAAATATCAAAAAATTAAATAATGGAATATAACAAAATATTTAATAAACGAAGAAGAACAAATTTTTAAATGGAAAGTTATTTTAAAAAATTAATTAAAGAAAATATAAAATTGATAAAATAAAAATTTATTAAACACTAGTACATGCTCGCTGCTTCGCAGCGACCAAGTACCTTATAACGACGATGCTTCGCATCGGATATCCATATTTATGGATTTTATGGATTAAAGCAAAACACTATATAACCACTGCTCCACCGAAGCGGACATATCATAATGAAATCAATGATTAATACAATGCTAACTGTAAAGCTATGGCTTGTATCAACTTGAATGTAAAAAACAAAGACAAAATAGAACCATTTTTACAAAAATAATAAAAAATCGCTCAAGTAAAATAATAATGGCTTCTGGTAATGCATTTGATCCATCTGAAGTCGACACAGTTACAGCGATTTAGAAAATCGAGAAAAAAAGTTATTCTTGATCGGTTCCACATCTCATGATTTTTAGTACAATCCTCAATACCCCACATTATCTGCTGTGTTATTTTAATTTAATTTTTTGTGCCAGTTGACTTTTTTTTTAATTTTTAGGCGTATTCATAATTTTTTTGTATTAATTTTCAAAAAATCAATTAAACCGGGGTTCAAAATCATGTCATTTTCTACATTTGTGGGCGGGTATATTATTGATTATATTCCGCCATTTTTAAATTATCCGCCGATAGGATCCACATACCAAACTACAAAAAAAAATTTGTTAACGGTTTCCACACCATGTCATTATAAAAATATTTCGGCGTGGCAATGGGCGAGTTTATTATTGATTTTAGTTCGCCATTATCCAATTATCCGCCATTAAGATCCACATACGAAATTAAAAAAAAAAAAAATCCGTTGAACGGGTTCCACACCATGACATTTCAAAAATTTGTGAGCGGGTTCATTAATTATTACAGTCCGCCATTTCTCCATTTTCCGCTATTAAGATCCACATACCAAATTTGAAAGTAATTGGTTGAAAGGGTTTCACACCATGTCATTTTCAAAATTTGTGGGCGTGGCAGTGGTTGGGTCCATTTTTAATTGTAGTTCGCCATTTGCCACCAATCCGCCATTAACATCCGCATAACAAAATTCATAAAAATCGTGGAAAAAATTGCACATCTTGTAATTTTTAAAATTTGTAGGCGTGGCAGTCGGCGGGTCCATCAATTTTATAGTCCACCACTATCCGCCTAACCGCCATTAAAATCCACTTATCGATATTCAAAAACATCGGTGGAACAGGTTCCACATCCTGTAATTTTGGCAGTGGCATTCTACATATTCGCCATTAACAGCCACATACCAAATTTGGTCAAAATGGGTCGTACGGATAGGAAATTATGTAATTTTTTATTTTTTGTGGGCGGCAGTTTTTTTTTTTTTGCATTTTCGCCTATTCGCCATTGAAATCTACATACCAAGTTTGAACAAAATTAGTGGAACAGATTCCGAACTATGAAATTTTGTATTATTAGTGGGCGGGGCAGTGGCCGTTTTCACCCTTTTTTGTTCCATTTTCGGTTATTCGCCTTTTAAACACACATTCCACATTCCACACGAGTTCCACACCATGTAATTTTCAATGTTTGTGGGCGACTCCACTATTGATTATAGTCGGCAATTTTTCCATTTTCCGCCATTAAGATCCACATACAAAATTTCAAAAAATAATTCGAATGTGTTCCAAAGAATGTAATTTTCAGATTTTGTGGGCGTGGTAGTGGGCGGATCCACTATTGATTACAGTCCGCCATTTTTGCATTTTCTGCTATCAATATAAAAGAAATCGATTGAACGTGTTCCGCACCAAGTCATTTTGAAAATTTGTGGGCGTGGTAGTGCCCGGGTCCATTATTATTTGTAGTTCGCCATTTTCCAATTATCCGCCATTAAGATCCGTATACCAAATTTCAAAAAAATCGGTTGAATGTATTCTAAAGATTGTCATGTTCAAAATTTGTGGGCGTGGTAGTGGGCGGGTCCATTATTGATTATAGTCCACCATTTTTCCATTTTCCGCAATAAGAATCCACAAAAAATTCAAAATTCCAAAATTAAAAAAAATTGATTGAATGGGTTCCACACCATCATATCAAAAATTGGCGGGCGTGGCAGTGGGCGGGTCCTTTATTAATTGTAGTTCGCCATTTTTAACCCATCCGCCATTAGAATCCGCATATCAAATTTCATAAAAATCGTGGAACGGGTTCTACATCCTGTAATTTTCAAAATTTTTAGGAGTGGCAGTGGGCGGGTCCATTATTTTTTGTAGTCCAATTCTGCATATTCGTCATGAACAGCCACATACCAAATTTGGTCACAATGGGTCGTACGGATTGGAAATTATGTAATTTTTTATTATTTGTGGGCGTGGCAGTGGGCGAGACGACAGTTTTTGTTTTGTGCATTTTCGCCTACTCGCCATTGAAAACTACATACCAAATTTGAACAAAATTATTCGAACAAATTCCGAACTATGAAGTTTTG
The DNA here is from genome assembly GCA_017309665.1 of Coelopa frigida. NCBI lineage: Eukaryota > Metazoa > Arthropoda > Insecta > Diptera > Coelopidae > Coelopa > Coelopa frigida. The sequence continues at coordinate 23,062,525 of CM029561.1, forward strand.
TACAATGCAAACTGTAAAGATATGTCTTGTCTTAACTTGAATGTAAAAAGCAAAGAAAAATAGAACTATTTTTGCAAAAATTATAAAAAATCACTCAAGTAAAAGAATGATGGGGTCTGGTAGTGCATTTGATCCATCTGAAGTCAAGAGAATTACAGCGATTTAGAAAATCGAGAAAAAATCGTCAATCCTCCTACAATATCTTCTATGTTATTTTAATTCATTATCCATTTTTTGTGCCAGTTGATTCTTTGATTCTTATAAATCAGTTGAACGGGTTCCAAACCATGTCATTTTCAAAATGTGTGGGCGTGGAAGGGATGTGATATTTATTGTAGTTCGCCAATATCCAATTATTCGCCATTAAGAACCACCTGCCAAATCTAAAAAAAATAGATCTCAAAATGTACTACGGACTATTGATTATAGTCCGCCATTTTTCCATTTTCCGCCATTAAGATCCACAAGCCAAATTTCAAAAAATCGGTTGAACGGGTTACACACCATGTAATTTTCAAAATTTGTGGGCGTGGCAGTGTTCGGGTTCACTATTGATTATAGTCCGCATTTTTCCTATTTTCCGCCATTAAGATCCACAGGCCAAATTTCAAAAAAATCGGTTGAACGGGTTCCACACCATGTAATTTTCAAAATTTGTGGGCGTGGCAGTAAGCGGGTCCGCCATTTTTTTGTGTACTTTCACCTTTTCACAATTAAAACCTACATACCAAATTTTAACAAAATCGGTTGAAAAGATGCCGAACTATGAAATTTTGTATTATTAGTGGGCGTGGCAGTGGGCGGGTCCGCCCTTTTTTTGGTCGACTTTCTGCTATTCGGATTTTAAACACACATTCCAAATTTCGACAAAATCGGTTGAACTGGACCGAAACTATGACCATTTTTTTGATAAGAGGGCGTGGCAGTGGGCGGGTCCGACCTTGTTTGGTCCACTTTCGTTTATTCGCCATTGAAACCTACATTCCAAATTTGGTCAAAATCGGTTGAACGGGACCGAATTTATGTTATTTTTGTTCATAAGTGGGCGTGGCAGTGGGCGAATGCCGACTATATATAGCCTATAGTTCCTTCCACAGTCCATATAATCTAAGTTCCAAATTTCATCAAAATCGGTTCAGCCGTTTAGGCGTGATTGCGTCACAAACATACAGACAAACAGACATACAGACAAACCAACACTTGATTTTATAATATTAATAGGGATTTGCTACTCAGGTGAGATTGAAATAGTGGTGAAGCATTAGCTTCAGAGAAAGGAGAAAGGGATATTGCAAGCAACCGGAAGCAGGTGCTTGAAACCGGAAGTGGCAGGAAGTTCGTTCGGAAGCGTCGAGTGAAGACATTTCATTAGCTGGTCGTCATTAGTTGAATCCTCTGGTTCTCTCGGGTGATTGGTTGATAGTTATAGCAGAAATAACAACAACAACAATGATGAAAACTGAGACGATGACAATATGATATCAATGAATTTTAATTGTATGATTGATGACTGTCATTATTTTATGATGTTGTTGGTATTGCTAATGTTATTATAATCATTGTTCTCATTGTCATTGTTATTGTTGTAATGATTGTTCGCGTTCTCCATGTTGTTGTTGTTGTTTTTGTTGTTGTAGTCATCGAACTATCATATTATTATCCGCAATAACACACATTGATACACACACGCACACATGGACGAGTTTCATAGCGACAAGTGAAAGTCATAGAAAAGTGAGCTCGCAGAAAATATTCGAATAAAAACAAAAAACGAAGAGAAATTGTGAAAACGGTGTAGTATCCACACACTAAGTGAAGAGTGTTCGCGTAGGAATGGTTATTGCACTCGAAGCAACAAATATCTTAGTTAAAATCGATATTATTTAAAAGTGGTCTGGTATCACAAGAAAATAAAAGTTAAAAAACAATAACAAAAACACTAAACCGACGTTCGACATAAATTTCCCGCCGTCGAAATTGACGTTCTCCTTTATACTATCCCTAAATACCTACTGTCACCTTCTACCTACTTTCCCACCACACCCACTCAAACAACCCCCTCCCACTGCGGAACCGATCCTGAAAAGTGTAAAAGTGACAATCTGTGCGTGAGTGAGAGAGTGCACTACACTATTACGCGATCAGTGGTCGTCCTCGGCACTCCCTCTAAAACTGCTGAAGTGTTTGGTTCGTGTCCGTGCTAAGATCGTACACCCGGTTACAGTGCCTCTTAAACACTCAGTCGGTATAGTCGCGAGGTTGGTGCCCTTGATAAAGAGGCGAAAGCTCAATACCCACCAGTGGCGCGAGCGAAGATCAGTGCCGTGAAAGCAAAGCGGCACGTTAAAAATAAAAATATCTCGGTTGGCTACGAAATGAATAGCGGCGTATCTCCAATGTCGACCGAAGATGAAGCGATACCCAATCCTTTTAAAAAAAGTGCAAAAATGGTCCGATCCCCTGTAGAAGCCCAGATGGAGCAGCCCAACCAGCCGGATCCCACGGAACCCATTTACTCTCAACCAAGCATTCCACATAGAGAACCTGGTGAGGAAACCATGGCGACCGTGAACCCACCGTTGGACCCACATCTAAAACTCCTGGGGACCAAAATAAAGCAGGTGTTAGAGATGATCAGTGGAGGAAGGCGAACCATCCACCAGCCATTCAGAAACCTAATCCACGATATGGCAAAACTCCACAGACGGATAATCAGGGCAAGTAATAGTTTAAACAACCCAATAAACCACCCAGAAGACAAACAAACAATTGAGGAAAGCACCCAAACCTCACCCTTACTGAAGCGGCGGACGGTGAACGAAACGCCAAAGAGGCCACGCAGAGACAGTTCTGCAAAACGCCAAACACCTACAAAGAAGAAAAAGGGGCCTAGAAATTCCCCTAAAGAAGCGCGAGAAAAAATAATAGGGCCAAAAAATCCCCCTCCATCACCAGCATTAGCAACTGAACCGCAAAAAGAGGACTGGATCCAAGTACGAGGCAAGCCGAAAACTAAACCAAAGAAAGCAAGAAATGATGCAATCATCATATCAAAAACGAGCGATAGGTCATACGCTGACATTCTCAGATGTCTAAAATCCAATTCGGAGCTCATTGAACTAGGGGAAAGCGTCAATAAAATTCGGAAGACACTCAAAGGTGATCTACTATTGGAGCTTAAAGGCGGAACCGGAAGTCAGACGGAAAAGCTCCGGGAACAAGCAGAACACGTCTTAAAGAGCACAGCCCAGGTGAAGAAACTCTGCCATGAAAAAGTCATTGAATGCAATGACCTAGATGAAGTAACCTCCGAAGAAGAAATATGTAGCGCCATTCAGGATCAATTCCCAGAAATAGGCAAAATCCCATCAAGCGCAATAAAATCCCTGAGAGCCAATAGAGATGGAACACAAACAGCGTTTATCTCACTTCCCGTTAAAAGCGCAGACATGCTCATAACAGTCGGTCGCATAAAAGTTGGATGGGTACGCTGCAGACTGCGGCCACACATTGTGCCAACGAGATGCTTTAGATGCTTAGATTACGGCCACGTAGCAAGACACTGCAGAAGCGACACGGATAGGTCCAAGCAGTGCCTAAGATGCGGGCAATCGGACCACATAATTATAAATTGCACAAATAAGCCACTCTGCATGCTCTGCACTAAATCCGGAGAAAAAAACTGCGAACATACAGCTGGCTGCTACCAATGTCCAGTGTACAAATTAGCGCTCAAGGCTGCTAAACATCGCAATAATTAAGTTCATCCAACTTAATATAAACCATTGCGAGGCGGCGCAGGAACTCCTCGCACAACTCGCACTAGAGGAAAAGGCGGACATAATACTCGTCAGTGAACAATACAAAGTCCCAGAGAACAATGCCAAATGGGTTGAAGATGAAAGCAAAAAAGCAGCCGTATGGACCTGTGGCTCCCTGCCATTTGAACGGAAAAGCACCGCCCAACAAAAAGGCTTTGCATACGCCAAAATCCAGGGAATTCATATATTTAGCTGCTACGTGCCACCCAGTGCACGTCTAGACGAGTTCGAAGAAACACTCTTCAGACTCTGTAGCGAAGCGAGAGGGAAAACTCCACTCATAATCGCAGGAGATTTTAATGCATGGGCAGTGGAATGGGGTAGCATACGCACCAACCACAGAGGACAAGCGCTCCTCGAAGCATTCGCAACGTTAGACCTCGTGCTACTCAACAGAGGAAATGAAAATACTTTTGAGAAAAATGGTGGAGGATCTATCATTGACCTCACCTTCGCCAACAGATCTCTAGCTAAACACGTTAAATGGACAGTGTCCAAAGCGTACACACACAGTGATCACTACGCGGTGTGCTTTGAAATAACGCACAACCGCTTCAAAAGAAGTGCAGACTTACCTAGGGCCCAGCGAAATGGATGGAAAACCAAGGACATGGACCTGGAAATCCTTATGTACATGATCGAACGCATGCAAGAAGCTGACGGCGCTGCAGAACAGCAAGCCACGGGTGTCATGCAGATGCTCCGTACGGTGTGTGATGCTGCCATGCCACGAAAGGGCAAAGGTAATGGACGAGTCCCAATATATTGGTGGAACGAGGAGATACGCAATCTAAGGGCTCAATGTCTGAGCTGCCGCAGAAAACAGCAGAGAGCGAGAAGAAGGGGAAATCATTTCCAGCTGCTAATCGACTTCAAAGTAAAACGGAGAGAACTGCGGAAAGCGATTGCAAGGAGCAAAAAGGAGACATTTGTTGCATTAAGAGAACAGCTACAGAACAATCCTTGGGGTGACGCGTATAAAATCATCATGGCAAAAATGAAAGGCATACATGGCAATGCTCCAATATGCCCGCAGGTTATGGAAAACATAGTGGTTGGCCTTTTCCCACAACAAACCACATTCGCAATGCCAAGAGAAATGCACGCGGATCCTGTCCCACAAGTCACAACTGCAGAACTCAAATCAGCAACTAAGAGAATGAAAGCCAACAAAACACCAGGATTGGACGGAATCCCGAATACAGTCCTAAAAGCGGCCATCGAACATAAGCCAGAAATATTCGAAAAACTATATACAACATGTCTTAGAGAAGGAAAATTCCCCAGGGCATGGAAGCGACAAAGACTTGTCCTCATCCCGAAGGGAGATAAGCCACCAGAACTACCATCGTCACATCGGCCACTGTGCATGCTGGACACAGCAGGTAAAATCCTAGAAAGAATCATCTGTACAAGATTAGAAGCACACACAGAGGGACCAAGCGGACTTTCATATCAACAGTATGGCTTCCGGAAGAACAGGTCAACAGTAGATGCTATAGAAGCAGTATGTGACATAGCCCGAAAGGCTATAGAAGGCAAGAGATGGCTAGAAGGCGACAAAGAATATTGTGCCGTAGTAACTCTTGATGTGAAGAATGCTTTCAACTCTGCCAACTGGGAACAGGTGCTGAAAGCCCTAAACACCATGTCTATACCAGACTATTTACTGCGAATAGTGGCAGATTACTTCACAGACAGAACACTTATATACGATACAAATATAGGCCCTAAGAATTACCGTGTCACAGGAGGAGTTCCTCAAGGATCTGTTCTAGGTCCTCTACTGTGGAACGCAATGTATGACGGAATCCTGAAAATTCCTATGCCGAGAGGAGCAAATATCATCGGATATGCTGATGACATAGCCATTGTGATTGTGGCAAAACACATTCCCGACGTCCAAGACAAATGTAACGAAACAATAAAAATGGCAAAACTCTGGTTAAACACGAACGGGTTACAATTAGCAGAGCAAAAAACGGAAGTGGTGCTGATAAGCAGCAGAAAAAAGGTCGAAACAATCAAAGTACAAGTAGGCGAACATACAGTACACTCTAGACCGTACATAAAATACCTAGGTGTACTTCTCGACCACAGACTTAACTTTCGACACCACCTCGCGTATGCGACCAACAAAGCGAGAAAAGTAGGGGTTGCCCTGGCTAGACTGATGCCAAACATCGGTGGTCCAAGGAAAACCGTTCGAAAGTTGCTGGCAAGTGTTACTTCGTCAATATTATTGTATGCAGCGCCAATTTGGTCAACACCAGTGCTGTGCAAAACGTACATCAAGGGGGCTGCTTCGACACACAGACTTATGTCCATCAGAGTATGCAGCGCCTTCAGAACCATATCCGACGACGCGGTCAACGTCATCGCTGGGAGAATGCCCGTGGATATAGCTGCACGCGAGGCTGCTGCCATACGTGCCACCAAAAAACAAGAACAAGGAATAGGCGCACACATTCTAGAAAACATACATACAAGGAGCATTTCAGAGTGGCAACGTAGATGGGATGCATCGACCAAAGGGAGATGGACGCACCGTATAATACCGACTGTAGAAGCGTGGACATCCAGAGCCGGCGAGACGGATCACTTCACGACGCAGCTACTATCAGGCCATGGCTGCTTCCGGGCGTACCTCCACAAGCACGACCATGTGCACGACCCACACTGCCTGTTCTGTGAGGGTAAAATAGAAAACGCCCTGCATGTCCTTACTGAATGTGTTAGGTTTAATGAGGAAAGAATGTCATTTGAAGAACAACTAAATGCACATATCACACCAGAAAACCTAGGACAATTCATGCTGCAATCCAAGGACTCTTGGAACACAGCGATGATCTACATAAACAACATAATGAGACGCGTAAGAAGAGACGAGGAAACGCGCAGACAATATGAACTAGCTCTTATAGCAGCCTCTGCAAATATAGAAGATAGTCTAAATTAGACTAAAACCTGCCCTGCGAAGGAATGCCTTGATTGGTGGTACCGCAGGGAATAACAGGCATGTGATGTGTGTTTGGTTGAGTTTTAGTACGTAGGCACTAGTGAGACTAGTGAATCGTGCAGGCCTACCGGACGGCCGGTAGGTTTCTATGAAGATCTCTCAACCTGGATTCGTAAATCAAAAAAAAAAAAAAAAAAAAAAACACATGGACGAACTCACACTTGGACCCACGCGTAATTAAGGCGTTGGTCCTCACACCCGAGTGTTGTTGTTGTTCCAGTAGTCATGGTTGTTGTTATTACACCGAGCTGGTTGGTAGGTGCTGACCGGAAACGGAAACAAATGTCATGTTTCCGGTATTGATTTCAATCATAATTGCATTTCTCTTAATTGCCCCAACGGATCCTGATTTGAATCCTTAATGCGAGAGCGAGGATATCAATTACACGAACTCCAGCGTGCGCCTCCGCGATGGTAGGAAGTGTGGGAGGGGAGGAAGAGATAGAGAGGAAGGGCTGCAGCTAGAGAAGGAGAGATGAGCACTCAGATTGGAGAAATGGTAATACACGAAATACAGGGTGCTTCAACACACCCATTGTGGATGATGATACGAGGATATCTTTGCACCAACTTCAACTCTTCCTCTGCGATTCAATCAGGCTCATCCTGGACTCTCTCTCTCAATATCTATCCTTAACCCTATCTTCCCCCCTCCTCCTTTTTCCCTTTCGCTCTCCCTTTATCCTCCTCTTGTCTTTTTCTCTCCCCCTCTTTTCTTCTTTTATTTCTCATTTCCGTCCCTCAATTGCAAATAACTTAAAAACTCATTACAAAAAATATCGAAATCAATTTTTATCCGATTCGCATGCAGGACCCTCTCTCTTCACGTGACCATTAACCCCTCTCTCTTTCACACGCTCACTCCCTCTTTCACCCTCGGTCGCTACCTCTCTGTCCCTTTCACACATTTCCTCTGGTGCTCTCTTAATTATGGTCAGAAGGGTGGACGCTAATGAAGCTCGTTAGGAAAATATCGATGTTCGAGTGAAAAAAATGCAAACGCCGCGAATGCCGTCTACGATGGACTCCCACAAATACATATATACACTCATACACATACAGACACTCTCATACAAATAGAAAAAATACACACACTGTGACAGACACATGGAAACATGCACACGAACTCATGGACACTTGGGTGAAAGAGGGATGCATATTCGGTGAGAGATCGACAGAAGGGAGGGAGGCAGACAGACAAACAGAAAGACTGACAGATGATGACAGCCCGACAGATGGGGACATGCAGCCATTTCGAGAGAGTAAGGTAGAGAGAGATAGAAAGAGAGGACACACACATTAAGAGTTCGAGTGAGCGAGACATCGAGATGGACGGTGAGACTAATTGCAGGCGAATTTCCGGTTAATGTTCAGACGTGTCTGGAAATATTCTTATTCGTATGTAAATATTGCACTCGCACACTCGTGTGTCTGTTAACATGTATCTGCATGTATGTTAGTATGTTTTTGTGTGTATATATTTATTGTACTCATGAAGATTATGCAAATCGCTTCAATCAACCATGTGGTTTGGGGGGAGAGAAATGAGAATGGAATGAGCAGCGACAACAGTTGCATCCAATGGGATTTTGGATGGTCCGACGAGTGTTGGGGAGGGACGAATATGGTATGAAGAGCACATTTTTCGCACTACTGTGGATATTTTGACGGCGATCATTGGGATCTTTCTCAAGCGACTCCGACTTCCAAATTTATTTTTATGGCTCAGTGTTCGATAAAAAAAAAAATAATTAAGGAAAAGATTAGAAATATGGTATGGTAATGATCTTAAGATTATAGACTTTTAAGAAGTAATAATTGATAATTTCAATCACAGAATTAGTGATAAGTTCCTTCGATAGACCCATGAAAGCCCTCTGATATAGATCTCCTATTTAATATTTTTCTCCTACCTCCAATGATTCTCCTTCCCCGAAAATTATTCATTCATCAACTTTTTCTCAAATTTATTTTTTTCTATAAATTTGACTCCTTCTACTTCAAATTTCTCGCCTCCTTCATATTTCACTCCTATTTTTTATTTAAATGTTTCTCTTTTTGTTGTTTTCTTTTCTCTCCTTTATTAATTTTTTTTTCTCCAGCAACCTCTAATTTCTCACAATTTTCTACTCTTCTGTCGTCCTCTCACAAACTCTAGCGAGTTTCTTTCCTTCTCCTTTTATCACTATCTTCTCTCTCTCTCTGTTTTTCTCCCCCCTCAGTTACTGTGATTTTCTCTATTTGCCATTCATGTAGAATGTGTTTTCCGAGAAAACACAAAAGTTTCAAAGTCTCTCGGATTCGGATGCGGATCCGACGACAACCTCGAGGCAAATTGAAAGGAAAATAAAGCAATTAACACTTTGTAGAGGGAGAACACACGATTATACTAACACACGCATTCACACACATACTATCTATACACATACACTACACATACACATACACTACACATACTAAAATAAAGCAATTAACACTTTGTAGAGGGAGAACACACGATTATACTAACACACGCATTCACACACATACTATCTACACACAAATCTCGCACTAACACGAACCTATACAAACAGCGAGAGAATCGTCCTATTAGTCTGAACCAGAAGCGGAAGTAATGAGTTAAGTTGAACCTCGTCCTTAACCTTATCCTCTGACTCAGTCTGAGCCTGAGTTTGATCCTTAACATTGGTGGAGCGAGAAAAAAATCAGGTCTGAAAACAAAATGGCACAAGTGGATGACGGCGATGACGTAAAACGACAGGTGGCGGAAGTGTCGGTAGGCGCCATTTTTAATTTGATGACACTTCCGAAGCGACGAGAGCGAACTTAATTGAGCAATAGTGGAAGAGAGACAGAGAGTGGTAACGAGGGAGAGAGAAAGTGTGATGAAGGGCGAGATGAATGGAGGGAGACGTCTGTTTTTTCATCGCCATCATTATGCTCTAAACTGTGTTCATTCAGCGCATTAGGCGGGTTCAGTGACGAATGGCGGCGAGGTGAAAGAAAAGAAGGACGAGGAAGGCGAGATGTAGGGAACGAGACAACAACATGGAAATTTTGCCGCGATCAAAACTCTGTAAACGAGACGACGACGAGACGAAAGCGACATAAAATGACATGAACAAAAGATAACATGAGAGCGAATGACAAGGTCGATGTGTAGAGAGAAAAGAGATGAAAATATGGTGAAAGAGGAGAGATAAAAGAGATCGTTACAGGAAAGAGATGGGTGGATAAAAGAGATATGTAGGGAAGGAAGTGAAGCCCAAACACGACGATGATTATGATGATGACTATGTTGTTGGAGCTTAATTAACAGTTTAACACAAACACCAGGGAAGCGAACACAAACACCCACAGACATCCACACTCTCACTCCCGGACTCACGCACAAAGGACTTCCGTTTCCGCCGTCCACGTTGTTGTAGTTTTTGTTGCTGTCGCTGCTTTCCACGCGCATCAAACCGTTTCTAGTGATTTTTAATGCGAAAGCAATTTTCGCAAAGTTTTCGCACGGCGCCAACCCGTGCGCCGAGTCGAGGGTTGCTCGCGATCCCTTCCGGAACAGGGCGAGTTGGTGAAAGGGAGAAAGAGGGACAGGGACAGAGATAGGTGATGACGGCGGAAGTCTCGGCTGAGGGTTCTAAATGCGGCTTAAGTGACAAAATGTGTAAATTGAAGCTCAGTCATCAGGACGACGGCAATGTTGATGATGAGGATTATAGTGATGATGAGGACGATTGCAATGATGATGTTGGTGATGACGACGACGACACGATGACGAAAACGATGATGATGATGACGACAAAGGTGATGATGACAAAGTTGTCGATTCGTTTAACTATTTGGTGACCTCCCGACCACGCCCACAATCCACCGCCCCTGCCCTTTGGCAGTGTCAGCTTGTCATCGTTTCGTTGGATCCGAAAACTTTATCGTGATTAACGAGTGAAATGAGTGATGAAATCGTTTAATTATCGCTCCAGGAGGAGCGTAATTCGCGGAGTGTTTTAATGCGAACGATAACGTCTAGCGGAAGAGAGGGAGAGGGACAAAGTGTGAGTGAGTGAGAGGGGGAAATGAATGATGGGTGCGAGAGTGAGTAGGAAAAAGGACAAGAGGCCATTGTAGTTTTGTTTCTTCTCCTGACATTAAATTCGCCGTAAAACCTTAATCGCTTCGGAGCACGTGCGATCGCTTTTAATTGAATGTTCGGCGATTAGTTTCGCGACACACGCCCCCCGGGAGAAGAGGGCGTGGCAGCGATTCTCATGAGCTTAGTTCGGCTTTTAATTATCTCGCATTTAAGTAAATTAAACTAATTAGTGGGAGTGAGAGTAAAATGATGGATTCGCCGGAAGTAATTGAAACTCGTCATTGGAAGTAATTACTGTTTGTGATTGTGTTCAAAGAAAATCTTATCACAAAAGATGAGGAATTAAGCAACATACAGTTTAATTTGAGTTTCTTTAATGAGTATTTCGCGCCAAAAAACCAACATAAAAAAATCAAAACCTAACTAATAAATGCGTTATCTTCGGCCGGGCCGAAGTTTATATACCCTACACCCAAAACTGCAGCCAGAGTACCTTTTTATGCGAATTTCACTGAAGGCGATTTTTTTGAAAAAAATCGTTCAACTTTGAAGTGCACACCATATTTTTTTCCGAATTTCCTTTTTCTTATAACGGATCTAATACATAAAAACATAATTAGATATATGAAGGTTATATCAGTAGGAAGGGTAGTTGATAACCGATTTCTTTTAATTTTGGCATGAGATGTGGTAATTATTTGCTGACGTAGGCGAGTCCATCTGGCAATATCTATTTTAGAAATGTGAACTCAAATTGTGAGGTGAGAGTGTCCGTTGGGTGATGTTTAGCATGTAAACTCGTATCTGTAGTAGATGACCACACACAATATATATCCCATAAATCCCATATTATACTTATGCGTTATATGGGAGGTGGGCGTGTCCGATGGGCGATGTTATCCATTTTTGGATTGTAATCTCGTATCGGTGGAACATGATCACACACAAAATTGCATCTCGATATATACCATAGTTCACCAAATATCCCATATAAACCTTTTGCTTTATATGGAAGGTGTTCGTGTCCGTTGACTGATTTCGCCCATTTTTACACACAAGTAAAAAGTAGTAATACTAAATCCATGTTTCAAGTCTTACCATTTCTTCAGAAAATATATTTCCACAGACAGACACACAGACAGACAGACGGACATAGCTAAATCGACTCAGGAGGTGACGCTGATCAAGAATATATATACTTTTCCGTACCTACGAGCTCTCCTTTAATGCGTTACAAACGGAAGGACAAAATGAATATACTCTTACCCACAGGGTGTAGGGTATAAAAAAAATAATATATAAACACTTATTTATTTCAAAACTATATACTAAGGTCGATAGAGTCAGCTTTCAGTTTCTGAATTATTCTGTTTAAATATTCTTCTCAAATCAAACCATCTGAACAACATCTTCTCACATATTTGTTTGTTCTGATTTCTATGTAAATTTGTGCATGCAACGACAAGTTTACAAGCGCTTGAGAGTTTAGCACGAAGTAGGAAGGAGAAGTGAAGGAGTAAGGAGAAGGGAATATGAGGAGAATTATTGCATCCTTCGAAAACAACCTCAATGTAATGATCTCTCAAGCAGGTCTTTTGTCAATAAAAACACGCGATCTCCTGCACATACACAGACTCCCTCACACATTCACTCATTTCAACTCTCAACACTCAAACACTCACATCAGCAAGTAATTTCTATTTTCTGTTTCTCTCTCTCTCTATCACTACTATCATCTTCCGACTTCCTTCTTATCTTTCATTCTCTATCTACCTCGCACGCTGTTTCCTTCTTTCGACCTTCATCTTTCCTCTTCCATCCTTCGTATTTCTTCTTCCTATGCATTGGCAACATTTTCGCGTTCGTTCGCTGCAATTTTAACAACAGCAAAAACAACAATAACGACAAGGACAGAAACAATTACAACAGCAACACAAATTCCAACAACTTCCTTTGCCAAAAATTGCTGCTGACGGTTCTGTCTGTTGTCGGCAGACGTCGCCCACCGACGAAGAACATTAAATAATAAACTTAAATGTTCCACAGTCGTTCATGTCTCTGTCTATGTCTATGAGTGTCTCTGTGTGTGCATGTGTGAATCAGTGTGTGAGTTTGTCTATCACTGCAAGTGCATGTGTGTGTGTTTGTGTCTGAGCTCCTTCGCAGGATGCGCCGTGACGCGTCCGCATGACATCCACGACATTTTCGCTGCTCCGTTGACATGCGATGCGATGACATCCCTGCCCTCTGTCAGGGCTGCCTCGTCTACCACCATGCATCTACCACCATTCTCTCTCTCTCCCTCGGACCCCACCATTGTCGCTATCTCCCTCTAAACCCTTTCGTTGTTGGCGCTTTCGCACATGTTGGTGGCAAAAAGTTCAACATTAAATATTTGGCGAAATGTTGTAGTTTTTGTTGTTGATGGTGTTGTTGTGGATGATGATGATGTTGTTGTACATCAAGTTGTTGTTGTTGCGATTCCTCGATGTTGTCGTCATTCCTCCTCGTTCTTGTTGTCATTCTTCGCTGTTGTTGCTATTGTTGCCATCGCCTCGTCAAAGCAACCGGAAATTCCGACTGATGAAATACGTGGCAAACGTACGGAAGAAGGGAGAGCAAAGAGGGGAGCGAAAAGAGATATGTGAAATTTCGCAACTCTCAGGTGAGGTGAAGGATTTAAGGAGCAACCTCAGTATAAATAGGAAATAATTACAACGATGGAAACATTATCGTCCATATATTATTTCTTTCTTTTCCTTGAGCACCTCCCTCGTTCAAATTGATATAGAGGGCTCGTGACTCTCGGTTCTACCTCCTTTTAATTTCCTTCCCTGCTTTCTTTCTTTCTTCCTTCCTTCCTTCTCTTCTTCCTTCCTGCCTTCTTCTCTTTTCTCCGCCCTTCCTTCCTCTCTTCCCTCCTACTTACATATCATCCGTTCTTCCTATCAATCTTCTCCCATTTGCCTTGTGAGTCAAATGTATACTTCCTGAACTTGAACCTGAAGTCGAAACCAGAACTCGCTCGCTCGATCCATTCATCGTTCGACCTAGTGATCAGCTGTCTTTCCTGGTTCCTATCTGTCCTACGATGTTCTCTGCCTTTGCATCTTTCGCTGTCTCTCTTTCCATAATTTCTCTGTCTGTCTTTCAAACCACAGTCCGTTTTCCAACCTCATCCAGAGGCATCGTCGGTCTCTCTTTCTCTCTCTCTCTCTTCCTCTCTCTACCTACCTCCATTATCTGTCCGTCCATCCGTAGCCTTTGGTTAAACACGAGGGTGCGACTCACACACAGACAAACACATTGTCTTTCCTCGAAGTGCCCACAGGCGGTCATCTTCTTTCCATCTCTCCTTCACCCCTCTCTCTCTCTCTCTTTGTGTCCTCCTCCCACTCTTTGCTCATCTGCGTTTTAGCATTTGAACCGACGTTGTTGACCAGCCCGATGATCCTCGGGCCAACTGATGATAGATACGCCCCAGCCATGCAATTGTATACCGTGTGTGTGTCCATTGTGTGTCTCTGTGTCTATGGGGCTATGTCCATTTGGATGTATGTATGTGTGTTTGTGGTTTATCCCATGTGCAAACAGATTTATTGAAATATTTAATAATTCTCCGAGATTACATCATGTTTCAGGGTCCTCCTCATCCTCCTTCTACACAACCTCCTCCTCTCTCACCTCGAGCTCTCACTCTATCTCTTCATATTTCGCATATCTTTGTTCCATTGCTTCCTTTGTCCCCACCATCCTCCCTTTCTCTCTCTCATTCTCTTGGGCTTGGCTCGTGTGTTTGTGTCCGCGGGACAAGTTCGTGTTCCCATGGCATGTCAGTTCCACTTCCACCATTCGCCTCTGAGGGTTCGTCCAGCGACTCACTCTTGCTATCCTTTCCTTTTTCTCCCTTCCTTTTCTACATGTCCCTCACTCAATATTTTCCTTCCCCTCACACCGCTTGTAGGTTTTTCTAAATTAGTTTTTCGGTTGGGAATTTTGGCAAAATTTTTGCGTTTCGGTTCGGGCTGGCCGTGTTTATTTCTCCGGTGGTATTTTATTTTCCTCTTCGTCTCTCACTCTCTCTCTCTCTACATCTCTCTCCTTTTCGCTCTTTCTTCCTAAATCAACTTGATCCCCTTTTTCATTAAAAAAAACTATATTTGTTTAATTTAAAATAAAAATTGTATTTATC
This sequence comes from Coelopa frigida, assembly GCA_017309665.1. NCBI lineage: Eukaryota > Metazoa > Arthropoda > Insecta > Diptera > Coelopidae > Coelopa > Coelopa frigida. The sequence continues at coordinate 23,077,653 of CM029561.1, forward strand.
AAAAGAAGACGACTAAGAATAAAAATATGTTTCAAAAATCCCCGAGAGATATCTCGAATGAATGTTTGTAATTAACATTTTTAATTTCACTAAATTCTCTATGAAACTCTCAGATTCTTTCATTCATCATCACCCATTTATTTGAAACTCTGAAGCAAGCGTCGTCGAAACCTCTGCAAAGTATGAAATGTCAATGGAAATTTTCAGATATTTGAGTATGTAAGCGTGTATCTGTTTGTGTTATTGGACTTGGTGCTGGTGTGAGTGAGAGTGTGAAAGCGGAAACGGAAACGTATGGAAATCACGGCCAAACATGGTTGCGACGACACGATGACGACGACAGCTGCAGGAGATTCCCACAAGCGAAATAATAACGTTGTTATTGATACAGATGATGTTGATTGTATTTCTCACTGTTGTTGTTTATGTTGTTGTCACTATTGTTGTTGTTTGTTCTGCTATTACTATAGTTTTGTTGTTATAGCTTTACTTCTTGGTGTTTATGTCCTAAAAGTGTTGCTGTTATTGCATATTCGATATTGTTTTTGTTATTGTTATCGTACAGGTTATTGTCTTTTTGTTGTTGTTGAACTTAAAGTTATAATACGATATAATGGTTGTTGTTTTAATACCCTACGATATTCTCTAGATGTTTATATTGTTGGTGTTTTAGGTGTTATTATTAAATTTGTTGTTATTATTGTTATTGTTGTTGTCTGGTCTCGTCTGCTATGTCTCCTCTACTTGTCATCGTTCCACATGAGAGCTTCATCGGCTCAAACTCCCTTTGGATGCCTTCGCCAAGCACTTTATTGCATTTCCCCTGCTTCACACTTCTCCCTCTCTTTTACTCTCCTTCACAATCTTTCCCACTCCTTCCCTCTTCTTCCTCTGCTTCTCTCCCTCCTCACTTCTCTCCATCTCACAAAATACGTTCATCTCCTGCCTCAACTTCCTCTTTCACCTACGATGCTTCAATTGTTTCTAATTCTTAAGATCATATTCCTCTCTATCTTACTCTCGGTATTACTATCTGTCTCACTCTCTCTGTGTCACACTTCCTGTCCCTCTCGCTATCTATCTCTGCCCTCTATCTCTCTCTGAGTCTCTTGGTTTCAACATATCAATATTGATGTTAAGTTGAAAGCAACAATAACAATTACAAAAACATCGTCAGCTACAAAAACAACAAGGAAAACAACTTAACCAACAACAAAGTAAATGCGATTTAAACATCAAAATATACAACAAGAACAACAACAAATAATACACAGCAATATAAATGACAACAAAAATATAACAAACAGCAAGACACAACAACAATATAACAGACAACAAGAGACAACAACAATATAACAGACAACAAGAGACAACAACAATATAACAGACAACAACAGCATAAATAACATCATAAACACAAGTAAGAGCAAGAGCCAAAAAATCACAATAACAATTGCAACAACCATTACACCAAAAACAATTTAACAAGTTTTATTACCAACCAAGCGAAACATATCTCTCTCTCTCTCAGATTTCCACCTTCTCCCTCCCTATAAAGCTAAGTGCATAGATGTCTTTTGTATGTTTGTGTGTGTTGGTCTATCCTCAGAGCTCTTGCATGTAGGTGTCTATCTGTCGTATAGGTGTATGTCTGCGTATGATATTGTCTCCAGCACTAACACAATAAAAATTCCTCAATATCTCACCGCATGCGTTTCCTCACTTCGGATTTGATTGAATTCACGTATCGTCCCTCGAGTTGTGCTCGACAATAAGACGTGGGAGAGAAATGGAGCCAGAGAGAAATATAGAGTGAGAGAGGGAGAAAATGCTTTGGTCAAAGGAATTCACTTTGGAGTTGTTCCTTGAGACTTGGACATTTAATTTAATTTCAATCCTCCAAGAAATAATGTTGAACATTCAATGCCAATAGGCATTGTTGTTGTTCTCAAGTGTTGTAATTGTTATTATCGTCGAAGGATACTAGATGAATATTTTGTGTGTTGTCATTAACCTTCTTCAAAGTGTCGATGAAGTGATGCAAAATCCACTAGGATTCCCTTCGACTTGAATGATCTTCTAGACGATTAAAGGAAGTGTTACGGAAAACTCTTCGGGAAGATCAAAAATGAACTATAACCTAGACGATTAAGAAAAGACTCGCAAAAGGGCCCCCAATAACCAGGATCTTCCAACGAACATCCAAATGCTAGCTGGGCATACACAGAAACCCACAAACCTATACACCCACACAGATTCATTACCATTCACTCGAGTGCAAAATAATTTAATGTATTTTAGTTCTAGTATCTTTTGTTATTGCTGTTTTTGTTATTCTTATTCTTTATTCTTGTGTTTGGTTATTTGGTTTGATTTGTTATTATGTTTATGGTTGTTGTTATTATTATTGTTGTTGATGTTACTGTTGTTGTTGAAGTAGGTTCCACCAAAAAAATAACATTTGTATCAAAATCAAAACTGAGAAGGAGAGAGAGGAGTCGATGGAGGACGAAGAGTTGGATAGAGGAGTGACTGAGAGAGAAAAAAGGAGAGAGAGACAAAGTGGATTACAAACACAATAACAGAGAGAGAGAAAGATGTGATGGAGATGGTAAAAGGGGAAATGTGGAATAATATTCTTCGCATGCAGCACTTTGTGAATTTACCACTAAAAGCACTGACATTCACAGAGAGAGGGAGAGGGAGAGAAAGAGAAGACAATCAGTTGCTCGCCTGGCCGCACACACAGAGCGTTTATTGAAAATAAAGCCTATGCCACGCCCCCCATTCCAATTGCTTCCCCTCCTTCCGTTTGGTTCTTGTTGACCAGGTGCTTTCGACACTCGTTCGTTCGGTTCTCAAATTTCTTCTCTTTCCCTAGTTCCCTCGCTCTCTTTACCTCACTCGCTTTCTTCTTCTCTCAATCCCTATCTCTCTCTCTCTCTCTCTCTGTCCCTCTCCTTCTTTTGCTCTGCATTTTCATTCTCTTGCATGTCTTTCTGTTTGTCCATCTTCATCTTCTTCTCGCTTTGGGAGTCCAGCTTGTGGTAGAGGGGGCCTCATTTTGTTGTTGTTACTATTGTTGTTTTTGTTGTTTATTACTGTCTTTTTTGTTATTGTTCTTATTGTGATGATGATTGTTGTTTTTGTCCTGTCGATGTTCTGTCGTGCCAAAGGTAAGCTCCTTAATATACAAGCAAGTGTGGTCGAGTTTTCTTCTTCACTCTCTCTCTCCCTCTTATGTTTTAAACAATTGCCAAACTGGGGAAATATTTGGAAATTTCGTCTCGTCCTGTGGACCTTTCGCAAATATCCTTTACAGCATAATGACACACATTATTGGATTTTCAATTTCTATTCCTATTTGTGGTATTGCACCCATTTACTTTCGTCTCGCTCTCTCTAGCATAATGTCTGTCTCTTTTCCTCTCCCTTTCCATCTTTGGGTTTCTCCATTTCCATTATCGACGACTACCAATTTTGCTCGATCTCCAGACTCTCTCTATTTCTATTATTCCTTCACCATCAATCTATCTCCCCATTTATTTTCTCCCCTTCATCTCCTTTTCACCCACCACCTTCTCTTCTTCTGTGTGAAATTTCATTGAGATCTTGAAGCGGTTCCTGCATCGGATTCTGATTCTATTGAGACTGTAGTAGTGTGAGTCCTGCAATTGGCATCGGTTTTTGCGCATTGTTTGAATCCTGTTTGAGGTCTGGTTAATTGCATTTGCTTCTTCTTCTTCCCCTATTGATCTATTTTTGCGCCCAAAAATTATTCTCCTTTGATTCCTCCCGCTTTGTCGCCTCTTGTTGTAAATTTCTTTAAGTATATTAAACTCTATCGATTTCGTTTAGAATTCTAATCTTTCTCTCTTCCTTTGAGTCTATCCCCTTTTTTCATTCGTTTGCCCTCTTTTTTCCTTCTATTTCTCTCTTTCCTTCTCTGTCTCTTTTTTCCTCTCTGTCACTCTTGGAAATGAAATGAATTGAATGAAAATGAAATGAAATTTCTCGACATTCATTTGTGGTCTAGCAATATTTTTGAAATTGAACTTTGCCTACATAAATTGGCCAACAATTGGATTTGTGGGCAGGTGAGGCGGTTGATAAGATGGGCGTGGCTTGGCCAAATATGGGTCGTGTATGTTTTGTTTTTACCAATGATTACATTCAATGCAAAGATCAATCAAAACCCCCGAAGTGATTAATTTTCAAGCAATGGAAACGAGGGAGAGAGTACGAAAAAGAGTAAAAAAGAACGATATAATAGAGACACGAGAGAGATAGAGTAATAGAATAAATATCATATGAACTTATTTGTCAAATGCTAAACTAATGAGAAGTTTTAAATTTTAATCGGCTCCGAATTCATCTCTAAAAGTTCCCGGAGGAAAACTCCTTTATCAGCTAACTTCGTCTTCCTCATTCGTATCCTCTTCCTCATCATCATTCTTCTCCTCTCCATCCTCAGCCTCCTTCTTACGACTCCCTTGATCTCCTTCACGAAGCCTCGTAGGAGACCGAGTCGACCTCACCGCGGATCTCATCACGGAAGCTGCTTACAGAAATATTAGCGGTTGATGGAAAGACGGACAGACCGAAGAAGAGAATGAAGGACAGGCAAATACAAAGAATACAAAGAACGGACAGACTCGCGGTAGGCCACGGACCGAAGATGGGCGGACGGACAAATGAGAGTTTGGTGAAAGTTCAGGTCGTAATTAATCCTTGCCACACATGCAAAAACACGCAACAACGAACGACTCATACACACACACGCATCTAGAGAGGCTCCCACACTAACACCATGAGAGCTCCTTACCAATACAATACCAAGATCGTGGCTACTAGAAAAACAACAACAGCATTGACTACTTTGGCCTCTTCCGGTTCCGCTACGGCTTCAGCTTCCACTCCAGTTTCCGGCACCGGCTGCAGGTTAATATTTTGACTAATAAATCAGTCTTAGCAGAGAAAAGGAAAGAGAGAGAGAGGGAGATATCTATTATAAGTCCGCGTGTGTGTATGTGAGGGGGTTGGTGCCACTAATACATATGCGCATAAATTATAAACTAATTTGTTTAGCGAATTCTTGAAAATTATTAAACTCGCAAAGTTTTCCAAAATTTCAAGGCAATAAATAAGGTGTGGCTGGCTATATACCAGTGTGTGTTTGTATATGTGTGTGTTTGTGTTTGAGGCTCCGGGAGAAATTGAGGAAAATTGGGAAACACCACAAAAACAACAACGAAGAAACCCCAAAGGAACAAAGGGACAGGTCGGAAGTCGAGGTTCCAACGACGGCTTCACCTTCGCACTCGCTGAGAGAAATTAGCGGTGAGTTTTACGCGAGAGCAAGAGGGGAGATGCAAGAGCGAGAGGGGAGATGCTATCGTAAAAGTAGAGTAAGCTGTGTGCGTGTGTGTGTGAGATTATTTTAATTGTTTTTGTTGTTGTTATTTTATTGTTTCTCTTGATATTGAAATTAGAAAATTTCCTCATTTCTTGTCGGAGCGACCGAAATCATAAATTTTCTTACCTCATTCTCCCTCACTACCTCTCTCTCTCTCTCTCTCTTTCCCACACCCGGATGGTTGGGTTTGCTTATTAAACCTAGCGATGTTTTCAAGTTATTAGAAACCTCAGCCGGAAACCGGAAGTCGGATGTCGGTTGCCGGATGCGGAAGCTTGTGTGATTAACTAAAACATCACGTAGGCGAATTTTAATTTGGTGTCGTGTTCCATGTTGTTGTTGTTCCTGTTCATCGGTGTTTAGTTTTTATTTCTCTCTATGTGCGTGTGGTTAAGCTCGATGGGATATTTGTTTGTGCGTGTTTGTGTTTGTTTTTGTTTGTGTGCCTTTGTGTGCGTGTTCTTATTTAATTTATAGTTTGCCATCAAGGACCAACAACTGCTGTGGCGGGGAATTAAGTTTTCGCCACCTTCCCGCCTTCACCATCCCCTTTTCCTCACTAGTCCTTCTCCTCCTTTACTCCGGCTCCTTTCTATTATATTTTTGGGTTCCGCATTCGGAATCGAATTCATTTGTCCGTGCTTAATTTGAAACCTTGGGCTGGCAAATTAATTCAAATGGAGGGAAACAATGGAGAGATGTTCAGAAAAAGGTGATCAAAGAGAGCGGATCAGAGAGAGGGAAACATAGAGTGCAAAATATAAAATAGATATATTTATAATAAAATATTCTATCACTTAAAATAAATTTGTAAATATATTTTTAATTGAATGAAATTCCCGAATATATTTTTTAGGTCAATGGAATTAAAAAGATTTCAGACTTTATAAGATTTCAAATAAATATTAAAAGAAATAATAATAATTTATAAAAAAATTATAATTTCAAAATTCTTGTTTTTTATGTTTTTTTTTCTGAAACTTTTTCTAAACATAATAATTTATGAAAATAATTACAAAAATAAAAATGATAAATTGTTTTTCCTTTTTTTCTATAACTTTCGCAATATTCTAATCTAATCTAATCTTGTAAGGATCAGAATATAAATGAAATTTATGGAAATATGACAACTGAAAAATATTTTCTTCTAAAAATATTATATTGCGTAAAAAGAATTATGGAAATATAATAATTAAATTATATTTTATTAATTTTTTGTATTTTACTAAATTGCTTTGATGTGATAAATTAAAAAAACTTATTTTAAATACTTGAAACTTCAGTCAAGCCGAATGCAATATCCTAAATGCCTAAATTATAGTCTTCTAAAATCCTTCCAACAACATTCCAACCTCATCTTAATCACTCGGAAGTGCATCAAATTCCACATGTAAAATAATTCTACTTCGACAACCTGAAATTAAATAATTCGAAGTGTAATTTAACCCAATAATTTGGTGTAATTTGTCCTTCAATTCCGAAGGATTCAATTAAAGCTTCCACTTCTTACACGCATTTCGTTTCTCTTCGATCCATGGAATGCTGTCTCTTGCCTTTGGACCGAAAACTTCATTAAATTGTTAATTGAAGTATTTACCGAGCAATAAACTTATTAAGTTCTGTAAAATTATTGTGGATTTATTAAATTAAGCCTCTTTAGTGCTCCGAAGAAAGCTCTTCTCTCACTATTTATCTTCCTCTCTCTATCTTTCTCTGTCTGTCTCTCTCTCTCTCTCTATCTCCCTGTTTATCTCGCTCACACACCAGCCATTTCCTCACTCACTATTTGATCCTCGGCCTCAATCTGTAATGATGATTACCTGTCTGTCATGCTCTGTCTCTCTATGTCTGTCCTTTACATCAATCTCTCTCTCTCTCACATTGTTGTCTCTGTCCCAATCCTTTTCTCTCTGGTCTGACACGTCCGTTGCGGCAACAACACTTTGTATCATTTAAATATTGATACAAATTTTAACTACAAAATGCATTCAATTGTGCAATTTAAACAAACCATATGAGTGAGAAGGGATGTAATAAAGAGAGAATGAGAAACATATAAAGGGAGAAAGAGAGGGAGTGTGCGTGAGAAAGAAAGAGACAAAGTCATTTCATTAAATACAACGCTCAGCATAGGAAATAATCTGTGCATTGACTGCAGACGCCGCTCGCATGAAACTTCGTGCGTTTCAATGGCAATTGTGGACGTCGCGGGGCGATGGGAGGGGCCGCGTTGTGAACCCCATGGCTAAGGGGGGGAAAGAACAACGACGACAATGGCGGCAAACACAGGATATGAAGGGCGCATTTAAATGTTAATAATGTGCAACAATAATGACCACCAGCAGCAGCAAAAGCGCCAACGACATGGAGAACCAAAAGTTGGTGGTGGCGATGCGAGGAACAATGGAATCGAGTAATTGTACTAACAACTACAACAATAACAATAACAACAACAACAATGTTACAACAACAAACATTATCCACATTATTCACTGCCCCGGGCCTCATCCGCCTCGTCCTCATCCTTCCTCCAGTTCGCTCGTTCACATTCGCGGCCACGCATCCTGGACGTCCGCTTGTCCAGTCGTCCGTTAAATATTTAAATTTGTACTTATTATGTGGGCCGTCCAGAGGGCGCTGTCTCGCCGAAGGAAGGGTGATGAGGAAGAGGATGATGTTTTTAATGCCTGCATTTACGACTTCGATGCCGATGATGAGGACGACGACGGCAGCGGCGGCGGTGGTCATTTTTATTGACATTGTTGTTGTTGTTTTTGTTGTCGGCGTTGTTGTTTACAATTGCGTGGTAATGAAAATAATGATGGCGTTGACAGAACTGAGGGACAGACAACAGACAGACGAACGCCATGACCGGATGTCGGTTGGTGACATGGCTTATTTCGCAATCTCCATCTCCGAGCTACGGAAGTCCAAACGAATGTTGATTTCGAGTATCTGCTGTTGGTGGTAGTGTTTCTGTTGTTGTTGGTGGTGATATTGTTGTTGTTGTTGCTGGTGCTATTGTTGTTGTTATTGATGGTAGTGGTTCTGTTGTTCTTGTTACTCATGTGCCCTCCAACAATCAATGGTCGTCGTCCTGATTGAGTGTCGGCCGCCGTCGTCGTCGTGGCCAGACTTCGATCAGCAGCCAAATCATTTAATCAGCCACAAGACTTCGACCGAAGTGTGAGGCTGGAAGTTGTGGTCGATTGGTCCCTTCTGGCAATTAAAAAAGTGGTTGAAATTATTGTATTTCGTCTGTGAATTATTTTCACGCACAATTAAACCCGCTAACGAACTCGACAACCACCCATCCAGACGATCATCCTGTGGCCAAACGAAGGAATGAAGAGACTTCCATTGCAAAATTCCTCCACCCGAACTTCTCGAGAGTTCTCTGACAGCTTCCAAATCCTTTGAATAATATTAATTTGATTGATATATTCAACGAATTCTTCCGGTCTTTTAAAGAAACTCTTTTTATTGATAGAAATGAGAAATGGTTTCACCTCCGGGAGGCCCCAGAATTTGGAGTTCTGGGGGTAGTAATTTTAAAGCATTTGTAAGGAATTACAAATCTTTCAATCGTATTTTTATCATATTAATATATGTACTGATAATATCATCCAGGATCATAATAATATCTCTAATCATAATATTTAAATTAGTTAATGTTGTAATAAATACTTTAATTAAATTATACTATAAATTAATTCATTTTAATCATTATAATCATAAAAACCTTTATATTTATAATAATAGTATTAGTTGGTTATGTGATTATAAATGTTATATAGTATGTTCAACTTAATAAATCCTGAATTATTGGCTTTGGAATTGTATAAACTGATGTGGAATGTGAAATACGAATTTTGTGGAAAATTTGTTTTTCTAACGAGAGTTTCAACAATGAACACAAATTATTGTTAGATTTTCAAGTCATTCTTTAGTTTGTTGTTTGGAGACAAGATTTGGAATCATAGTTTGTATCAGTAATATGGTTCTTTTTTGTTTTGTTTAAAGTTCAACAAGTGTTCGTCTAGTTGGTTATACATTTGTGTATATATATTCTTTCAACTGTTCATAAATATATACTATATTAATATATATAGTATCTCTATAGTATATATAGTATCTCTATAGTGGCTGCCAACCCTGTTTAAATTCCACCTCCCCCTGTATACCATCGCGTTACAAGTCCTAATCTTAATACAATATGCTGTAATAAGTTTTAAATATATAATTGTAAATGTAAATTTCTAATACATTGTCCGAAGACTATGTTTGTAGTAAAATATGCTAAATCCTAATCTAAAATAAAAGCTTTTATAAAATGACTAATATGGATGTATTATAGGAATATTAAAAGTAAAAGTAAAATTAAACATAAATTAAAGCATTTTCAACTAAGTCCGGAATGTCTGAATCGAATTAGACTCATTTATTCGCGTCCTCAGCCCTTCAGCAAGCAACGCGTGTAGAATTCGCGATCGATCGCATCGTTTGGTATGTAATTCGCCCACTTGAAGATCAGAGCGAGAATCTCGGGAGCCTGCAGGTGATCCAGCGCGATATTGAGGAAGCAGTTCCACGTGTAGAAGAAATGCCGATTGACATTCTCCACCGGCGTGACGCATTCGCAGTTCACGCACGCCAAACGGCCCTGCTGCAGCTCGACGAACTGCTCGAAGCAACGCGACCAAGCGACGATATTGAAACCTTTGCCCATTTCGTGAAGCAACTCCGGCTGGCCGTAGTTGAGGACGATCGGCAGGACTTTCTCGATCGTGTTCTCGGCCAGATAGAACTTGGCCAGAACGTCGAACAGTGCAGGGACATGTGTCAGGACATCGAAGCACTTGACCTGCTCATTGCGCGACCAATAGTAACGCAGCAGCACGGCTCCGAGCTCATGGAACTGACAGGAGTTGTCGAAGCGCAACGGAAACGCGCAGTTGTCACAGCGCACAATGTCCGCCGAGGAGTTCAGCAGCCGAAAGCCGTCGGCAATGAAATCTCGCGAGATGTCGTCCATCTCCCAGATGAGCTCGGGATTCAAGTAGTTGAAATACATCTCGTAGCAGTTCTTTTGCGCTTGCTCCTCACTGTCGCCGTGCTCCTGCATCACCAGCTGCAACTTCGATAGCAGACCAATGATCTCACGCGCCGAGTATTCGTCAAAGAGCGCCCGATAGCGTTCCACAAAGTTGGTGTTGGAAATCTTCGAGCTCTTGAAGATCAAATACAAATTGTACAGCGTCTTCTCCTCCGCGGTGATTTGCTGTGGCGGCTGACGTTTATCCTTTGCGGTGGCTTGTGTTGGTTTCCGCGTTCGGCACACAATCTCCTCGTCCTGTTCGTATATGGCCTTGATATCCTTGAAGGGTAACGATCGCTCATTGCATGGAATCAGATCGCGCACGAGTTTCTGTTGATCCTCGGCGAAGATGTTGAATTTATATTTGATGATGTTCTTCCCGAATTTCCCGGTCACAGTCAGCAGCGCATCTTTGAAGTGGCGCTCAGGACCTTTGTGTGACTTGAGGTTGTCGCAAAAGGCGTTCTCCAAAACATAAACGCCTTTGGGTGGAATGTGCTCCTCGTTGGTCTTGAACTGGAAGCCTCCGGTGGCGCCGATGCTGCTGCGCTCTGCTGTTCCAGAACTGCCTCCGCTGCTATTGTTATCGCCATTGCCTGAAGGATGAATTGATCAGAAGATTTATCTAATATTTTTCATTTAACTTCAAAAAACTCACCTTCGCACTGTGCAATTGCGTCGAAAATGACCGAGAGGTCGTTCAGCAGCTCGTACTCCTGGCGATCGATCAGGAAGTTCTTGATCTGATTCAACACATTCAGGTCGTAATTTTCGCGGGCCTTGTCCGCAAAGTACTTAACGTGTTTGCGCATCAGGCAGGCGCACTCGAGTAACTTCTCCTCGCGCACCAGGCGACAGGCGTGCGCCTGCAAGGTGAACAACTGGACGCTGTAGAGAGAACCCGTCTGCGTGAAGATGATGATCTCCTCGCCGACGACGCGGCAATCGACGATGCGCTCGAACTGATTGCACCACAGGACGACGCTCGAGGTGCGCACATCGAAGACGTAGAGACCCAACTCGGTGTAGGTGAGGAGGAAGTCCTGTGTGAGCATGTGGAGTTTTCCGAATTGGAGATTCTGCGGCTGATAGTTGAGCATCTCGTCGTTCTCCTCGAACTGGGCGATGGTCTCCGACACGTTGTTCACATTGTCGTCGTCTGCGTCGTGATTCAGTTTGTGTATCTTCGCGGGGGGCGTGGCAAGGGCGGCTTTGAACTGATGCGTCTGGATGACGTCGCCCTCGAAGTCGACTTCCCACAGTCGCGAGCCAGGACGGGCGCAGTATATGCGGGACGGCTGGGCGGATTCGTTCGCCGAGATGGCAAAGCAAGCTCCATACGTTCCATCACGTGGTCGGTTTCCGATCTGTGAGGGAGAGATTACAACAATGAATAATCTGAATGACATTCCGCCGATTAACCGCATCGCATGTCAATAAATGCGATAAGAAGGAGCAAAAAGAGGCGTTCACAGAGCATAAACAAATAGTAGATGGCATTAAATGTTGACGTCGACATGGCAGATCGCGATAAGAACGGAAAATTTTGTAACAGCGCTGTGCAAACACTTCCGTCCATGAAATCGCTGCATTCGCTGCAGCCTACCTGCTTGTAGTCCTCGTACTCCGTGTTGCAGAGAATGCACTTGGAGGAGTTCGAAACGAGCAACAACGACTCGAAGTCGTCGATCTGCACGATGGGCGACTCCAGGAAGAGAATCGGATGCACGGTCATGTTGAGCAGACTCCGGCCCTGGAAAGACGGGAAGAATGATTCATCGGTGTTGCTATGGATACAAACTGACTCACGATGAAGGACGAGAGAAGGACCAGGTGGACCTGGCCCTTCGTGTCGCCATAGTAGAACTGCTTCTCGTCCTGGGTCCAGTGGATGCAGGTGACCTGCACCGACTGGTCGCTGCTCAGATGCGTATAGATCACTTGGGGGGCGGCATTCGCTGACAAGTTGATGGCGTAGACACAGATGAGAGAGCGCTGCGTGCCGAAGGCCACGTACTTCTCATTGGCCGAGATGGCCAGGTGCGAGACCGAGCCGTGCTTGTTGGGGATCAGATGCAGAAACTTTCCCGTGCGGCGATTGAACAAGTACAGGGACCCGGAGGTGGCGCCAAAGATCACATAGTTGTCGGAGATGTCGAAGCAGGTGTACTGCGCAAATGGAATGGGGGATGAAAAGTGAGATCATTCTAAAATCCGTGAGCATTTGTGGTCCACTAACCTTGATGCGGTTGCTGTGCTTGAGGGGCTCGTGTATGGCAGGCGAATAATCGATAAAGTTGGAGAGACAATAGGAGTCTGACATTTTCGAGACACGAACTTTTGCTCTCGGGCAAAAGAACTCCACACCTTTTGAAATCAGTTGTGTTTTTTATTTATCACTTCGTTATCCGAATTTCACAACTTTGTCAATAAGAAGATAATTTGAATTTAAAAAACAATGTAATCTGCATTACAAACACCGCAGGGGGCGACAGAAAGAAATGAAAATAAATGACACAAGAGAACCAAGAGAATGACCTCCGTGAAGATAGCAACGGACATTTCCAGAAACGAATTTAGTTCTCAGAAAAAGCAGAGTGAATCAGAGTCACAAAAAGTAGTACAAAAATGATTTGTTAAACTTTATTTTGTTAAATTTTTAATAAATAACTTACTAAATAGCAATATAAAAATATTCAAAATCGAAAATTATTTAATTAACCAAAATAAACCAATTTTGGCCACCAGAATATTGTATATTTGGTATATAGGAGGGTTTTATAAAGAATTTAATTAATTGAGAACCAGATAATCTAGCGAGATTGATTAAGGATTGATTGATTGACTGATACTTAAAAATCGGTAAAATTATTCTCTGGTACTATATTCGTTGCTAACTTCCAAAGACATTTTTAAGGTTAGGAGGCGAAAGTGCATGTTCAGAGATGCAAGGCTTTGGTATATTCACCATTTCAACCGCATCGAATATGTTTCCCGCAACTAGAAATAGACCGAAGTTAACGCAGCGACAATTTTCAGATTGTCGTCGTGTTGCATTCAAAATAATCGTCTTTAAAATAATATATTGTGAAATGTATTATATTATGACGGTTACTATTATTTTATAATATTATAATATTATTATAGTATAATATTAATTTACAGTAATAATCAAATATTTTTCCCGATTTTTGAATATTTTGAATGTTTAAGGTAAATATTTTGTCGCGTTCACAAAAATGCACTCCCTCCGACGCCTTGTTGTCGTGGTGAATGGTGAACATATCAAATTATTTCAACATTGTACATACGGTTTCTCACCAAAACTGTAAAAATCCTTTGCAAGTTAGCAACGACTTTTCGTGAGAGGCTTCAAAAGTTATCTAGCGCTATGACAACTTATACGTATTAAAGATAATATTTTTACCGATTTTTGAATTTCGGTACAATCTCGCTAGATTATGTGGTTCTCAATTAATTAAATTCTTTATAAAACCCTCCTATATACTATATTCTGGTAGCCAAAACTGGTTTATTTTGGATAATTAAATAATTTCCGCTTTTGAATATATTTTTTATTGCTATTTAGTACGTTATTTATTAAAAATTTAACAAAATAAAGTTTAACAAATCATTTTTGTACTACTTTTTGTGACTCTGATTCACCCTGCTTTTTCTTAGAACTAAATTCGTTGCCGGAAATTTTCGTTGCTATCTTCACGGACATAAGAGAATGAAGAAAAATCTCTCGCTCTCTCGCATTCAATCAGCTGATCAGGGTTCACACTTGTTTTTACTACTTTTTCTACAACTTTCACCAGTGATCTACTACCTTAAATGTAGTTGAAAGATTTTTATGAAATATCAGTAGGGGTATTCAGACTCAGTATCGTACGCGTAAGTCTCGTACTCTCGACATGTCTGAACACCTGATCGAACGATGTAAAGTGATTTGGAGAGGTGTTGCATATTTTTGAACAGATTGCCCGTTTTTGAGAAATATTATAATAATTTATGATTTTTCATGCATAAATGTATTTAAAAAAATTATTATTAGTATAATTCTAAAATTATAATTGAAATGTGTGAACCTCGCACACAATTTCTTGCATTTTATTCAAAAGTTAAAATAAAACTATTTATGATCTAAATAATTATGTTATAGCGTGCGAAAAGGAGAAATATGAGCAACTAATAAAACGATTAAACAATGATGTGAGTATATCGAATGAAAGGGATTTTTCAAACTATAGTTGGACCAACTTTTATATAAAATGAGACAATTTTTGTTCGAGATTCACACGTTTTAATTATAATTTAATCAAACATTTCCAAAATATGCTACACCTCTTCAAATCACTTTACGCCGTCTGATCAGGTGTTCAGACATGTCGAGAATACGCGACTTACGCGTACGAGCCTACGAGACCGTAAAAATGAAAAGTTCACCTCATAGGGAATAAAAAATATTGAGTAAAAACTGTCAAAAATAAATCAAATTCGAGAGAATTTTGAGACAAATGTGAGAAAGCTGGAGCAAATAAATTTAATTTGAGAAAATATGACAGAAATAATGACATTCGAATTTATTTTGAAATGTTTATGTAGTGAATGTGAGTGGCTTAGAATTCTTCCGAGTGCCATCATCAATATATTGGCCATTAAAGTGAGTCTGACCATCAAAAACAACATCATATCGTCATATTAAGTCAAATTGTGTAATTTTGAGTTATTTTAAAGTGAGCAAGTCGAAAAAAATCAATAGAAAAGTGGTCGTTACTCGCTTATAACCTCCTCTCAGTGAGGAAACAATTTTTGTTCGTTTTTATTACGGTTTGTAGTCTTAATACGAATAGTTTCAAAAGTAACAATAACGAGAGCAAACACCGATCTTGTTACTATTGTGGCTTGTTACCAGGGTTCGTAAAACGTTTTTTGTTTTCAATCGCTCTCTGAAAGTACG
Source organism: Coelopa frigida (assembly GCA_017309665.1). Lineage (NCBI taxonomy): Eukaryota > Metazoa > Arthropoda > Insecta > Diptera > Coelopidae > Coelopa > Coelopa frigida. The sequence continues at coordinate 23,093,130 of CM029561.1, forward strand.
TCTCATGAGCCGTCATTTTACCACACACGAGCGAGTGGTATCAGTCGACTCGCTCAGGAGTGGTAAACATACGACTCACGAAAAGAATGGAAAGAATACTACTCGTGAGTGGTATATGCGTCAACAAGAATACCACTCCCGAGTGGTATCAGGCCGTAAAAGTGAAAAATGAGTGAAAAAAATAAAGGAATTTTGAATTATTTTTAATAAAAATCCAAGGAGTGTTATTTTTTGTATATTATAATGCGAAACTAAAAAACTAAATTTATTATTAGCAAACGCATATTGTATTAAAACTTCTTACAATGATTTACATGATTTGCAGTGCAACTGCTGAGCGACAATTTTCGAATTTAAATCTAATTAAAACTGATTTCTGCAAATCTTGAGCAAATCAAATGAGCACTAAATAAGCATAATTATGTCCAAAAAAAAAGAAAGAATTCTTAAGACTAAATAATTTATACTATTTCAAAAAAGTATTCTTAAATATAATTTATTTATTCAAAACGAAGACATCTTAACGAATTACAAATACAAATTATTGGTCTTTACAGCCCTCGATGGGCTTTGACCGAGCTGCTCACAATCATTGGTGTTGTGTGTTTCTAATGTTTTACACCAATGAAAGAGACCTTTTAGTTTAATGCCGAATCCGAACGGCTGGAGTGAGAGCTTACTCATGGCAAGTAATACTCTTGGAAGTTTTCCATTGCTTGCCGAGAGGAGGACGACGTAAAGAAACATTTATGTTGGCGGAGCCGGGTTCGAACCGGGGATCGAACCTCGGCCTCTCTGACTCATATGCAACGCACTTAACCCCAATTCCTTCATTGGGCCTACTACCCAAAAAAGCACCCTAATAACCCCTTCTGTGCAGCCAGAAAAATTATGCCTTTATTTTTAATAACGTCTATAGGATTCAAGAATTTATCATTTTCTTAGAAAATTCAAGATTTTATTATTTTCATGGAAAATTCAAAATTTTACAATTTTCATGGGAAATTCAAAATTTTATAATTTTCATGGAAAATTCAAAATTTTATCATTGTCATAGAAAATTATCATAAATAAAAACATGTTTTAAATAACATATTTTAAAAATCTTTTAATATGAAATATCCGTAGATTTTGGGAATTTTAACAAAAACATCCGTGTCAAAGGGGTCAAATTTCCGTAAAACAGGGAAATATCTGTGTAGTTGGCATCGCTGCATAAACCTATTGCTATTTACCGAATCTGAGTACTAATCCTGGGTGAGAGACAGAGATGACTATATAGGTATTCTGAATTAGTGCCATTTTGACAGTTCATTTTAAATTTTCGCACTTACCGAGTTTTTCTTCGAAGCCAGGGTTGTCGTTTCGTATTTTTCGAGCTAAGAAAAAGTGAAGTTGAACGGTTAAGTGAAGTGTTTTCTAAATGTTTTAATTTCATCCAAATTAAATTCGTCCACGGATATATAGAATATTTTACATGTCAGTGATGTCTGTTATGTCTGTCAGTAATTCTAACCTGCAAAGAATCTCGCATCTGTATGTTTTACAACAAATTCTAAGAAAGGTTAAATATTTAATACATTTTTGAAACATACATTTTTGAAAAACGAAGTGGAGTGCCGTAGTGTATTGGGTCAAAGTGATGTGAAACACTTCAATTTAAGTGACAACGACAACCCTGTTCGACGCAGTCTTCGTTCCGTGGTCTCTCTGTAGCACCGTTACAGTTTTTCCCTTCTCGCATTTAAAATATTTACAAATAATAGTTTTAAGTGTAAAGTGAATAAAGAGCAACATTTTCTCAAGGTCCGAAATTGAGAAGAACGTGGAATTTGCCCAGAAAGTTATGTAAATATTGATGAGTGAAAGCCAGTGCGAAAAAATTGATAAAAAGTTGATAGGCAGCCGAAAGAAAGCTGAAGAAAACCGTCATTGCATTTGACATTTCGTTCCGTTGCTTCGGCTCTTCTGCTTTCGCTCTCACCTATCATCTCTTCTATCATCGGGTCGCGCGCGCCGTTCTCACTCTTTCTTCACTTGTGTGTTGTTGTCTTCTTCCAACTTGCATACTGCGACTTTTTCCTTCGGCCTGCGGGAAAAATCGAAAGTTTGAAAAGTAATTTACTCATTAATTTATTTAACTATTCCATCGAACGTTCGTTCGCAAAACCAATCGAGCCAGAGGCGACGAACCCGTGGCCCGGACCAACCGCTAGTTTTCCGTGCGTCCGGCCGGAGCTCCTTGTGTCCGAAACGTCGTCGTCGTTGTTTTTCCGGCTCACTCGTGTGGAACTGATCAGCCTCGATTTCGTGGCTCGCAGGACTCCCCGCTGCTCGCTGACCTCTCCTCCTGTGTCCTGTGTGCGCTGAACCGGGTTTCAATCCTTCACCGGCCCAACCCTTTAGCGGTGCCATCGTCAATCGTCGTCGCCACCGCATTCCTCCTCCCGAGGGCAACCGGAAAACCGAAATCTATCCACATACAAAACAGAGCAAGCAGAAGCATGGCAGAGCGTCCGAATAATTTGTTTGCTGGTGAGTGAGTTTATTGATTTATCAATGCGCACCAAAGGCTTGAGTTCGCTTTAAAGCCGAAAGGACTTGTGCATTTGTAGTGGGTGGCGAGGGGCGTGCGGATCTAAAGTGCTATGGCTATAAATAGACACATGGAAACTCTTTGGCAATTCTATATGAGTTATTGATGTGCCATCAACGAATTGTGAATTCATTTTCTCTCGCTCCCTCATTCATTGACGTGCTTTCTCTTTGTCCGTATCTCTTGCAGCTCCCGGCTCGACCCGACCACGCAATCCACCCGGCGAACTCAATTTAAACAATCTCAGCATGCGACATCCGCCCTCTTCGCTCTCGTCCACCTCATCTGGCTCAGCCTCGTCCACCATATCCGCCTCCTCGGCCTCGAGTTCCTCGTCTCACATGTCGCTGCCGCGATTCGGGTCACCAGCCGCTGCCGGTTTCGCCGCCAGCGCCCCACCGGCGAGTGTTCCCGTCGCGCATCCAGGTAAGCACAAGAGACAACTCTCTATCCATTTGTACGATGCAGCTGCTGCAGCCACGACTGCGGCAGCTGGATCGAATACACGTGCCGAACAATTAAATACAATAAATTTTCAATTTCAAATCTTTACTGCCAAATCAACAACAACTTCAACTATAACATCTTATCCAATGATTACAACATTACAATCGCCGCATCACTCCGTGACAACCTCACGCCATCGTAAATCTTGTCACGTTCACCCATCGTACCCAGATCGCACACGTGAACGCATCAAACAACAGGCATGCGGCAAGCTCCAAGTCGGTCCCAGTCAACAAGACGTCTATCAATTCACGTCCGACGACATGGAAGACCTGGGCGAGATTGGACGCGGCGCCTTTGGTGCGGTGAACAAGATGATATTTAAGAAAATTGATATGGAGATGGCGGTGAAGCGCATTCGCTCGACTGTCGACGAGAAGGAACAGAAACAGCTGCTCATGGATCTCGAGGTGGTCATGAAGTCGAACGAGTGCAATTTCATCGTGCAGTTCTATGGAGCGCTATTTAAGGAAGGTGACTGCTGGATTTGCATGGAGTTGATGGACACATCGTTGGACAAATTCTACAAATACATCTATGAGCGCAAACACCAACGGATACCGGAATCGATCTTGGCCAAAATCACGGTGGCCACAGTGCACGCGTTGAACTATCTGAAGGAACAGCTGAAAATCATTCACCGCGATGTGAAGCCGAGCAACATACTCCTGCACAAGCGCGGTGATATTAAATTGTGTGATTTCGGGATCTCCGGCCAGTTGGTTGACTCGATTGCAAAGACAAAGGATGCTGGATGCAGACCCTATATGGCGGTAAGACCACGAAACTTTTGCATTCTTTCGTTTAGTAACTACAAGCCACTTTCTTTCAGCCCGAGCGCATCGACCCCGAACGAGCCAAGGGCTATGATGTGCGAAGCGATGTCTGGTCGTTGGGGATTACACTAATGGAAGTTGCTACAGGCACTTTTCCTTACCGTAAATGGGACTCAGTATTTGAGCAGTTGTGTCAAGTAATTTATTGTGAAATTTATTATTAGTTAAGTTTGAATTGAATCTGTCAACATTTGCAGGTTGTGCAAGGTGACCCGCCACGTCTGCAGCCGTCATATAATGGAATGGAATTTTCTGTGGAATTTGTAGAGTTTGTAAATACATGGTAAGTACATCAAATAAATATAAATTTAATAAAAAAAATAAAAAAAAGTATTTCCCATACCGGGAATCGAACCCGGGCCTTCTGGGTGAAAGCCAGATATCCTAGCCACTAGACCATATGGGATATAAGAATGTTTGGTCTAAAACGTGGTTAGGTTAAGAACAAAGCATGGCAAAATCATTTAATTTAAATATTTATTTTTCTAAAATATAATATTGATCCACATACTAATTCATTTTTTGTGTTTTCAGTTTGATTAAGAATGAGAGCGAAAGGCCCAAGTACAGTCGCCTACTACAAATGGCATTTATTCAACGAGGCGAATGTAGTCACACCGATGTCGCAGCCTACGTTGCTGATATATTGGAGTCCATGGAGAGCGATGGAATAACGCAGTTTACCACGAATCAGCCAGCAGAAAGTTAATGAAATAAATCAGAATCCAATTGTCGTCCTACGGAGAGTATCACAGATTTGCGACATCCGGGGATTTGAAATATTTAAACTTAAACATTTGTTGGTATAGTCGCTAGTTGTAAGAGTCCTAAAGTAAAAAGAAAGAAAATGGTAAGGTGCAAAGTTTTTACAATGATTGTAGAATTTTTGCTTTCTGTAAAATGTACCATAAATGTTGGCTAGGATTTTGAAATTAATTTAATCTTCAAGGATAACATTGTTGAATTTGTGTAGAAGAATAGATCACTTAAAAAGATCTGCAATTGAATATATTTTATCAGCATTTCTGTTACAACATTTAACTACATTGTGAGATGATTGCATTTTTAGTTTGTAAATTTAATCATTTATTGGTTTCTTAATGAAAGTAAATTCATGGAGCGTTAGGAATAAAGGCATATTGAAAAAGAAAAAAATATATATGGAATTTAAACACAAACAAAAAAAAGTCCGAACATAAGCAATATTTAAACATAACATTTGATGAAAACAATAGTATTTAAAGAATCCGTTTCTTAACAATAGCATAACGCACCAGCAACATAACACACCAATATTACTGCAAATTATAAATAAATAAAAATATTATAGGTTTTACAAATCCTGTTATCCTAAGTTATTCAAAAATCAAATAAGTAACGCATAGCAAAATGTTAAGCATATCGTTTTTGTATATAAATTTAAGCACAATACTTAGTACGTAATCAGAAATTGTTAATACAATTACATTTAGTCAAGTAATCAACTGATTTTGTTTCTACATAAATTGTGCTTATTTTAAGAATTATTAGAAAGCTACTAAGCCATTCTTTAGTTGCTGTTTGTAGTTGCTTAGTAACAACATTTAAAAACAAAAATTGATTATGTAAATTGTTAAACATTGAAATGAAAGTGAAACTTTATGTTAAACGAAATGCTTCACAAATAATGAAAACACCATTTAATTAAGTAATCAAATATTGTATAAATATTATATATGATATGAAAATAATTTATTGTGCCTGTAATTATTCCCAATAAATAAAATTTAAATTTCTTAATTGCACTTAAAGTTAAGTTTACAATGAAACAAAAATATATATTTTTTAAATGAAAACCAGTAAAATAAAAACAGACATGAATACATAAAATGTGAACCCCATTAAGCTTAAGCTTTGATACCACTATTTGCATTAATGAACCCACGAAACGTACTTACAACAACCAAGTCTATGGAAAACGCAGTATGAACTCAAACCGACCCATTGCTTCAGTTTGATCTTTCCATCCCGGTTCTCAGGTCACAACAAAAATTCTCTGCCGCAAATTTCAATCTCTTGAATATAATAATAATACAACATTTGCATATTATAACAAAGATCAGAAATTCTTCGCCAAGCCAAGAGGCAAATTTAAGCAGCGTCCACTATGAAATGCCTCAGAAAATTAATTTGCCAGTAAAATAACTAAAAATTAGCTTCAACGTTAATTAGCTTTTAAACCGACATCAAAGCTTAGAGTTGTTGGTATAGCTTTACATTAGATTAATTTTCGCTGACAAAGTAGACGAAAAGTCATCACAAGCATTGTAGAAAAATATCGAGTGTAGTATGTAAACAAAAAATAAATAAAGAAAACCAACCAATCTAAAACTACTTAAATAAATTGTGAAAAGGAAATCTCTTCAATCACATATTTAAAATGCAAATTGTATGAAGTAAGTCATATTTGACAATAACACTTTTAAATGAATCGTGGGTAAAAAAAACTTTTGTATGTGTCTGCGTTTGATAAATCAGAGGTCATAGAAATCACAATATAGAATAAAAATAAGAGACAATTGAAATGTCTATAAAAACACTGTCTGAGAACGATGTGAGGTGCGAATATTTTCATAAGTCTTTTATCAGTCTGTCCTTGGTCTAAACTAAATCGCTGTTAACACTTTATTCTTATTCTAAAACGTAATAACCAAATTTAGGCTTCCATTTTTTTAACTTTTTTTTTTAATTTTTTATGAATTCCCTTTGGATCTAAGATGTTTCTAGACATAAAATGAATACAAATTTATTACAGCCTGCACCTTTTGTGACAATGGAAATCTTTCGTCCAGAGATAAATTCTACATTTGCATTGAGATGAATTTTAGCACATGCTTTTTGAATAACAAAATTTCTTATTTTGATAAATCTTTTTTGATGCAATATAACTTTTATATACAACTTGTAATTGTAATCTAAGCTAAATAGAGAAGTATTAGAGGAGAAGAAGCAAAAATGGGACAAAGAAACTCTAAGAAAGCAACAGCAACCAAAACAAATTGTGAAAGTTGTGATGTAAAACTTTAGAACATATTAAATAGCGAATACAGTGATTATTAAAATAACAAATAAATTAATTAATAAAGGCAAATATTGAAAAGTTCAGTGGCAATAAGTTGAATTATTAATTTAATCTTTCTTTTTTATTGAGGAGCTCTGTTGGGAGAGTTTGTTGCGAAAGAGAGAAAGAAATTGGGCCTAAAAGTAAGCAGTGGAAATTAAATATAAAAAGTTTTCAAAAATTTAAATCCAAGCGCGTGGTTCGAGGTCGGCTAAAAATAAATTTTGAGGGAATTTTGTGGTGCGCAGCTGTCCTCTAGTGGAGGGCGTTGTTTTTAATGCTCAAAATGACTTTCGGTCGGTATTTCCGAATTCGCGAAATGCTAACTCGTTACTTTTGGCCAGCTCGTTGCTTTTTGTGGATCTTCCCTGTGGAGAGAACTCCTTAGCGGAGACAAGAACCGTCCATTTTGTCATGCGACCTCTCCCGCCAATCTTCTCAAATTTAGGAGCCCGCCAGGGAGGAAAAAAAACACAGACCGGCAACCGAAAATGTATTTGAAAAAATGTTTGTTTACACTTAACAGAGTGGCTTTGAGGATGTACAGTGGAGCATCTTCGACATCCGGGCACTATTGAAATAAACACGAGTGAAGTACGCAAACAATTTATTCGGAATGAAAATTTTCACTTGACTTCTCTACAGCTTTTTCTAAACCTAAACAATTTTACAAATGAATTTTGAACAAGTAGAAAAACATAAAGTGTTATTTAAAACTAACTTATTTTCTATGACTACAATACTTTCCCTAGTTAGTATATAAATAACATAATTCACATAAAATACTTAATCTAACACTAGACAATGGTTTAGTCATTATATCAGCAACTTGCTTCTCTGTTGAAATATGCTGAATTCCAAGTTTTCCTTCTGTTACCTTTTCTCTAATAAAAAAGTGCTTGATGGCAATATGCTTTGTCCTTCGATGTAACTCAGGATTCTGTGCTAGTCTTACTGCTGCTGAATTATCAACTTCGAGAATTGGAACCTCTTTCAAGTTTACTATTCCATTGAATAATCTGCTCAGCCAAATAATTTCTTTTGTTGCTTCATTTGCCGCTATTACTTCTGCTTCCGTAGTCGAAGTTGCAACCATAACTTGTCTTTGACTAATCCACGAAATCACGCCTCCTGCGTATTTTATGACAATTCCTGATGTTGATCGTCCCGTCTTTGTGCATCCTCCAAAGTCTGCATCACTATAGCATTCTAATATGCCTTTTCTTGTGTTCTTCTCATAATTTATTTTATAATTCAATGTACCTGCTATGTACCGGAATACTCTCTTCACGCGAATGACATCTTCTGCTGTTGGATTTTCGAGCGATCTGGACAGAAATCCTACACTGTAGGCTAAATCTGGCCTAGAGCCCAGCATCAGATACATCAGTGCACCAACCGCTTGTCGATATGGAAAGGTACACTTCTCTTCTGGTTCTTTCCCTGATTTTGAAGATTCATTACCTTTTAGCATAGGGGTGGAAATTGGTTTACACTCAGCAAAGTTGAAGCGCTCAAGAATTCTTCTTGCGTAAGCTTGCTGACCAATTTGAATTCTCCCATCACTCCTCTCTATTTCCAGGCCTAAAAAGTAATCTGCTTTCTTCGAAACTATTTTAAATTCTGTCTTCAATTCAATAAGGAAATCTTCTAAATCCTTGTAATCTGTAGCTGCTAGCAATCCATCGTCGACATATAAAACAAGTATGAGTTTCTTACCATTTTTCTCTCGCATGTATAAACAAGGATCTGCTTCATTTGGCCTAAATCCCATTTTGCACAAGAAACCTCCAAACCGTTTATTCCAACAACGTGGTGCTTGCTTCAGTCCGTATAGACTTTTCTTCAATTCACAGACTCTGCCAGAGCTATCGTCATATCCTTCTGGCTGCTTCATGTAAATGACTTCTTCCAGTTCTCCGTACAAAAATGTTGTTGATACGTCGAATTGCGCCAAGTGCATCTGCTCACTCGCAGCTATGCTTAAAACTGCACGAATTGTCTGCAATTTTGCTACTGGACTAAAAGTTTGACTATAATCTACTCCAAATCGTTGATTAAAGCCCTTTACAACTAATCTCGCTTTAAATTTGTCTATGCTACCATCAGGATTCGTCTTCACTCTAAAAACCCACTTACATGGTAACGCCTTGGCTTCTCTGGGTAATGTTGCCAATGTCCATGTCCGGTTTTCTTTCAAAGAAGCCATTTCCTTGTCCATGGCCTTCTTCCAATCAGCTCTCTGCTTGCTGTTGACTGCATCCTCGTAACTCTCAGGATTTTCTACTGCATTGACGAAGTCATCTGTGGCCATAGTAAAACCATACCTTTGTGGTTTTTGTAGTGTAGATCGATCTCTTAGACGTCGGCTTGAAACTTGTTGTTCTTCATCTTCACTCTCGGAATCTTCGCCAGTCTTGTAGTCTTCACTGCTACTCTCTTCTTGTCTTAACGTATCTTCTTCTTGATCATCGTTTTCTTGTTCTATATCTTCTTCTCGTGTTTCTTCTGTCTGTTGCTCTTTAGTCCAATCAATGTCTTTCAATGGTAATTTTACTTTTTCTGTACAATATCCAGGCTTCTCTTGAAATTTCACATCTCTTGAAAAGTATAATTTGTGATTTTCCTTTACGTAGATCTTATAACGCTCTTCTCCGTCATATCCTACAAGGTAGCCTTTCATTGCTTTCCGATCCATCTTTCGACGCTTCTGAATTGGAATGTGAAAATAACATGTTGATGCTACGATGCGCAAGTGTTTAATTCTGGGTTTCTTCCCCATCCATGATTCAAATGGTGTAACACCTTCCACTGATGACTTTCCAGTTCTATTTAAGACATATACTGCTGTTGTTACTAACTCTGCCCAAATGGCTGCTGGAAACTGAACATCTGGATTTGAATATTTGAACGTCCTAGACATCTCTACGATTGTTCGATTTTCACGTTCGCTGCCTCCGTTCTGCTCTGGAGTGTAGGGTGCTGTCAACCTCTGCGTGACCCCCTTAACACGAAGAATATTTCGAATTTCTGCATTATCGAATTCACCACCATTGTCACTTAAGAGCTCTTTAATTGAATGACCTTGAGCATTCGCATGTGCAATCATCTCCTTGAGCACATTCTTAACTTCTGACTTCTCTTTGACAGCGTAGCCATATCGATATTTTGTGTAGTTATCTTTAAATACTACTAAATACCTGTTCTTTCCAAATGACTCATCAAATGGTCCACATACGTCGGTTGAAATCAGCTCTCCTGGCTTCGTTGATTTAGTCCTTGTGCCAAATGGTAATCTGTGTGCTTTACCATAAATGCATGGCTCACAAAGTTCATTGTCAACCCTGACGTTGATGCCTAACTCTTTCTCAAGCATCTTCTTTATATGGCGCTTATCTTGATGTCCCCATCTCTCATGATAGAGTTGCAATGTCGAATCTCTCGAAAAATTTACCTCTTCTTTAGGTTCAACTATTTTAATATCTGCTTTATATAGCGAACCATATCTCTCTCTGACGCCATATAAAAGTACTCTGCCGTCCTTTTTTAGCCAACATTTGGTGGTTGTTGAACTGAATTGGATCTCAGTGTTTCGATCTTGAGTTGCTAGTATTGAAAATAAATTTCTAGATATTTCAGGTACATACCATACATCTTTCAACACCAAGTGAATCTTCTTTCTGTTAATAATGGAAAATGCCTTGATTGTCCCCTTCCCAACAGCTTTAAGAACTTCTTTTCCAGCTGCCTTGATACTGCATGGACTATCGAAACTCCTTGAATTCATCAAACATCTTCATTGAATTTGTAACGTGTTTTGTGACGTTATCAATCCACCAATCTTCTGATTCGGCTTCTATTGCTGAGACTTGATTGCAGGATAATACAGCTTCTGCGGCATTACTTTGTTGATTCACTGATCTCTGCCCTCTAGCTGGTCTTCCATCAGCAATCCACTTTCTGCAGTCTTTGATCCAATGACCCTTCTTTTGGCAATAATTGCAACTGTCATCCTTCTTAGATTTGTTGTAGTTGCTTGGCTTGCGATTCTGCCAACTTTTCGCTACTAATGCATCTTGCTCGACCATCTTATCAGCACCACTACTACCGCTTGTTGCGAAATTGCGTTGATACATGCACAACTGCGTCGTAAGTTCATCAAATGTTTTTGTCTCATCTCTTGTGAGCAACATCCAACTAGATTTGAATGTTTCGAACTTCCTCGGCAAAATTTGCAGTGTCTTGCACACCAACATAAGATCTGGTAGAACATTCTCATGCTTGGCCTTTAACCCTTCGTTCAGCTCATTCCAAAGTCCTCTTATTTTGGCAATGTGGGTCGAAACGTCATCACCATCTGACCAGGTGAAGGCGAAGAACTCAGTGCATATCTGGAACAACTGATCCCTCGACGTGGCTTCGAACTGCATCTTCAGAGCCTCCCACGCATCATAAGCTGTCTCTTGGTCCATGATTTTCTGGTAAACTGCATCCGTGACTGAGCTCGTTATCATTGACTTGGCATAGCTATTAGCCTCACGGAACAAATCGCACTTCTCCTTATGAGCTTTGATTTGTGCACCCGTAGCCCCTTCTACTAAAGGATCTGGCTTTACCAACTTCCTGTCGATGACTTCTAGCGCTCCCTCGTGGTAGTCTAATAAATCACAAATCTTCCTTTTCCAAATCGGCCAATCTGCATCGCCGGCTAGTGGCTTGATGTACTTAGCGAAATCCATTCCGCAATATTAATTCCTCTGACTTCACGTGAAAATTAGTGGCAAAAATTAATATACGATGTGTCACGTATCTGGGCCCATAACCTATTGAAATAAACACGAGTGAAGTACGCAAACAATTTATTCGGAATGAAAATTTTCACTTGACTTCTCTACAGCTTTTTCTAAACCTAAAAAATTTTACAAATGAATTTTGAACAAGTAGAAAAACATAAAGTGTTATTTAAAACTAACTTATTTTCTATGACTACAATAGGCACATCATTCGGCTTCGGACACAGGGATGGAGAGAAAGGAAAACGGAAAAGGAAAAACAGTTTAAAAAATGAAATTTAATTTTTTCAAAATAATTTATTTTGTTAATTTCCTTAAAAAGCATTTTGGCCAAAAAATCACAAATTGTCGTTTGTCTGTCTTCTGATCGCGAAGGAAGCTTAAAAAAAATTCAAATTTAATTTCTTTCATGAACAAAAAAAATTTAAAGAAATTTATTTAAATTATTAATAAATTATAAATAAATTAATCAATTTAATAAATAAAAATAAATAAAATTTAAAAAGGCTTCTACGAGGGTGTGATACGTGGAGTGTTCGAGGAGAACCGCCTCCTCTTGACTGAGAACTCCAAGTTACGCCGTCGACTTGGGGCTTTGCAGGTCAGAAGGCCCCCTATAATGTTTTGTTAACTACTCGAAGGACGAGGGTGGAGAAATCCATGACCAAGACAGCTCATCTCAGCCTGATCCTCGAAACCTCGGATCAATCGACACTCACTCAGCCTCAATTACGCCGACCACAAAGTGTTGGGTGCCGACCTGCTGCAGCAACAACTCGATTAAGCCCGCGCACATTCAACAATTATCAATTAATCCCGTGCCCTTCGTTCGAGTCCAGCCTTCGGTTGCGCTCAAGGTCAACGATGGCGGCGCCGTGGGGCCCGAGCGCCTTGGCATATGCAGCAATAAATTGCATCAACTCGATAACGAAATCATTTCACTTCACTTTCGAGTGCCTTCGGCTCGTCGTTGATTCTCGCTTTGACCTCCCCGTCGATGCACTTGCGGTGGCTAATGGGCGTAGCAGGGGCTTGGACGAAGGTTCACCCCATCCCCCTCCATCTTTCGATAATCGAATGGGCAGAGGAAGGCCAGAGTCGTTGTTGTTCTTGCTGTTGGGGGCGCGCATTTTAATTTGTGTCGCGTGGAAAATGGCCGAGGAAGCATTTAATTGGTTTTCCTCCCCTGGCCATCAACGCCCCTTCATCCTCTTCTATGTCCATTGCTTCGTTCTCTCCTTCGTCCTCTCATTTGTCTCCTCCATCATCCTTTGCTTCGTCTTCCGCTGTTGCTATTCCGCCAGTGGACGTTTTAATCAGGAATGCAATTAGCCAAAGGGGATCCTTGTCGGTGGCGAAGGACGTCGTCGGAACGGAAATAAGGTGGAAGGGATGGGAGGTGAATTATTACCAAGACCCAAGCAGGTTCTGGGGTGCGAAGGAGCCGGCTGCTGACTGTTGTTGACTCAGCGCTTTCAGGATACGAAATGGCTTTGAAATGCGAGGACGAGGACTAAATTAAGTAGTCATTGCAAGGACTCCTTCGGGCAGGAATCACTTGCTCTGAGGTCGGTTGCCCTCGCATCGCTACACAACGAGTGAACCGAGGGACAGATGGAGAGAGAGAGAGAGGGTCAAAGAATAGAGACAGAAAGAAAGAAATACAGACGGACAGACAGAGGGACAGACGGATTGATGGATTGCGATTCAAGAGGCCTCCTTCTGGTTTTCTTTTGTTTTGTTTTTCATTTCTCAACGTGACCTCTGTCTCAATCTCCTTCATTCTGTCTCAGTTACTCTCACTTTGTCTCAGTCTAATTCACTCTCTCTGTCTCCTCTCTCTCCCTTTGTCGTTCCCTCTTTCGATCACCCTTCACGAGAGAGAGAAAGCATTGAGTTTTTAGAGCGAGACAAGTTTAAAGTGAATTTTCTGTAAAAGCATTCGTTGGAATTTTTAACAAATTAATAGCAGTGCGAAGCGTTTTCACAAACACAATGAACCCACACACTAACACATACACACTCACTGTGGTCGACCGTGCGCTGCCCCTCGATCAAAATCCACTCCTGCCCCTTCAGTAGTTGGCTCTCGAAGCTGGAGCTGAAGCTGATTTGCAGGTTTGCGGCATTTAATTTAATTTAGAAACTCGTGGTTCTCATCTCATCTTCCACTCGCTTTCTTCTTCTCTCTCTCTCAATCGTCTTCTCCCTCCCTCTTTAGCAATTTCGAAAACACGTCACGTGCAGCGTTACGTACTTCGTGCAGGTTACGTTATTGGGCGTCACGTTATCCCTCATTCCCTCTCTATTCCACTCCCTCTCTGTTCAACACGTCCTCTCTATCCCACTCGCTCTCTTTAGCTCTCCCTCTCTCTTTCAATATCTCTCCCACTTCATTCGTTTCATTGCATTTTCTTTGGTCCATGCTACGGTCGGTTGAATCGGATGCGTCGCCATTGTCCAGATGCATGGCCTGCGTGATGATGTCCACCGATGTTCGGGTGGATTCCACTTGGGGTCGAATGTGGCGAAGAAGAGCGCAGCATTAGAGTGGGATAGCATGCGAGATCGATTGAAAGAATCCAGCACGTTCGGGACTTCGGAGTCGACTCCGGTGCATCACGAAGATCGTGCGAATTTCGACGGAGTCCTTCGTGTTCGGAGAGTGTTTGGAATTGCGAAGGGAAGATGACAGCGAAGGAACAGAGTGAGAAAAGGAATAAGAGAGAGAGAGAGAGAATGATGGGTCCTTAGAAGGTCGGTGAGACTGAGAATATTAAGTAGAAATCCTTTAAGATGACAAGTTTTGAAAATTTTAGAATTTCAATTTAAAGCATTTTATTTCAAGTCAAAGTCATTTCTTTTTCTCCCACTCCTTCTCTCCCTTCCTACAATTCTTCCATCTCTTACTCAAACAGATTAAATTGAAACCCTTGAAGGTATGAGTTTTTCTAATATTCTAATATTTAAAATGTTGATTTAAATTATTGCGATTTTCTTTGAAGTTAGGCGCGTCTCATTTTCTCTCGCTCTTTCTCTTCCTTCCACTCTCCCATCTTTCTCTCTCTCTTCTGTTATAACTCCTTCTTTCACTACTTCTCCCACTCTTTCTGTCCTTTTCATTCCCTCCTTCCAATCCGCAATGAATCCCCACTCCACACACCCTCATCTCTCGCTCTCTGTCTCTCTCGACATTTTAATTAAACTTCTCATAAACCTTTCATCTCCACTTCCACTTCTCCCACATTCACGTTATCACTCCAATTACATAAAGCTGAGGCATTAGTTACAACAACAACAGACACCGTTTCACCTCCCAACTGTTCACCACGCCCTCATCCGCCCTCACGCCCCTCAAAATCCCCCAATCCAAACAAAAACCCCAGTCCTGAACTGAACTCCATGTTTGCAGCTTTTCTCGAAAATGCATTCATTTTGTTCGCATTCCACCAACTCTCTTCCTCTTTCTCTATCTCCCTCTCACTCACTATATTGTGTCTCTTTCTCTCTTGCTCCCTCTGACTATTTCTCTTTCACTCTGCTGCTCAACTTCTTCCTTTTTTTCTGCTTCTCACTCCCTTTCTCCCTCACTACTTAGTTTTTTATCTTTTATCACTGGATTTCACTTTCTGTCTCGCTTTTCAACTCTTTCATCCGCACACTTTTTGGCGCCACGATTTTGTCGTTCAGAAAACAACAACAACAAAAGCATCACTATCACAACATCACAAGATCATCATTATTATCGTCATCATGATGATCATCATTATCATAGTCGTGAACGTGAGAGCGACGTTTACTCCAGGAACACGTACAATAAATGAGTTTCCGCGAAAACTTCCAGAGTTGCCATATGTTGCTGAAACTGATGTTGTTCCAGGTTTGCTTTTGTTATTGTTGTTTTTCTTGTTGTTGTAGTGACTACACTCATCACTGATAATAAATTTATTACAAGAACAGTAGGAAGACGAAAGGAAAAATAAACATGGAGAGAACGGAGCAAAATACCATGAAAATATTTTCGAAAAGTTGAAATTTTGTTGTTGTCAATATTTTATGTTGTTGTTGATATGTTGTTTTGTTAATTTCTATTTCTTTTGCTTTTTTTTAACCATTGGTCTATTCGTTTCAATGATGAATGCATCTGTCTAGTGTTGGTGTATGATGAGTGAGTGGTGACAAAATCCGAAAATATTCACATCGAACAAGTGACAATGATTGGTTTGGATGGGCGAGAAATATACATGGGTTCAAAATTCTCCATCATGCTGATGATGTCAATGAGAATCCTCTATAGTTTCATAATAAAGCAAGAGAAGGGCTCTAAGCCAAGTGAGTGATGAATTAATTAACTTTTGATATACTATGAATTTTTATAATGAATGAATGGATTTATAAATATTAATATTATAGGGATATTCAGATATACTGATTTAGAATTGTATGCCAATTTGTTTTTGTAATACAATTCTAAATTTATACAATTCTAATCGAGTTGAAGCCTGACTAGAATTCATTGACTATATTTGTATAAAAAATGTCACAATTGCCTTTGAAATTTGGTATAAAAAGCAATACTCAAAGGAACTAAAGAAAAAACGAATTTGGATGCTCAGACTTGAGAAGATATACAATTATAGATATACAATTCTAAATCAGTCATCTGAATACCCCTTATATATTGAGATTTAAATTGATTTATGAAACCATATTTAAAATAAATAAATTTTTGAAAACTTTTTGATATCAATGATTTATGAAACCATATTTCTTCAATTTATTCATTGAATTTGTCTACGAATACATGGAATAAAGTATTAATTGGTGAATGAATTGTTGATCAAATTTTTGATGAGAGTTCTTGTGATCAATTAGTTATGAATGAATCGATAGATGGCTGATGTACATGAAAAATTGTGTATGAATAAATTCCAGTGAATGTTGAATTAATTAAGAATAATGAATTAATGAACAAACAACTTATTTTGAAACTAATATCATTGAGCATATAATATTTGAATCGATCGATGAACCGGAACAATTTCATATTTAAATTTCTTTCACTCACTCACCGTAAATATTACTTCATTCCGCTGGTATTCGACTTAATCTATGAGTTATGAGTACCCAACAATCGAGAACAATACCGAGCGAAAACCATCGCAATGAAATAAAAACAATCAATGAATTTTCGATTCTCCTGCGCCCAATCGGATCGGATGCAATGAAATGCAATCAAAAATAAACCCGAATGACGAGTGATGAAAATTTATTCATGAAAATAAAACAGTGAGAAGAGGGAGGAAGGGGAGGGCGCCAAAGAGAGACAAAAAACAAAAAGTGGTAGACAGAGAGATTTCATTGAATTTATTGAATTCGTATGATTTTGCTTTTATTTCGAAAACGTTGTCCACAACATGCTGGAACAATTTAATTCTCCAAAAGCCCCCGAGCAACATCGCACCCGACCCCCACCAACCAGAGCCACGCCCACCAGAGCCACGCCCATGACTACCGCGGCGTGACCTGGCACAACGGATACTCGCGCAACTTCAACGAGATGGTGCCCTTCACCACGAGGCCCTCGAGGCGCGCCTCGGTGCGAATGCGGAAATTGCGAAATATCTTCACCAACAACACCTTCATCAGCATCAGGGCGTACCGATAGCCGATGCACATTCGCAGGCCGCGCGTGAACGGCACGAAGGCGAAGGCATGGCTCTGCGCCTGGGGCCCGAAATGCTCCACCGGATCGAAGAGATGGGCCCGAGGGCCCCAGACACGGTGGCTGCGCTGCATGTTGTAGATGTCGATGCCGATCTGAGTGCCGCGCGGCACGAGGCTGCCGTCGCGTAGCCGAAGATCCTCGGCCGCCTGGCGCAGCACCATCGGGACGGGGGCGAAGAGACGCATCGCCTCGTTGATGACCATCTCGGTGTAGGGCATGCGATCGAGGTGTTCGTGGCTCACGTGGGGCCCGATGAAGATGGTCTTCTCTTTGTCATCATTGCCACCATCGGCCTTGTCTTTGTTATTATTGCCATCGTCGGCCTTGTTGTTTTTGTCATCTTCATCCTTGTTGTTGGTGTCATTGCTTCGATCGTCCGGAAACAACTCGAGCAACTCCTCGTACAACTTCTCCTGGTGCTCCGGATGCATGGCCAGGCAGAGGCAGACGAGGTACAGAGCGGTCGACGTGGTCTCAAAAGTCTGTGAAGAGAAGGCGAGAGAAGAAAGAGAGAGCGAAGAAGTGAGTGAAAGAGAGAGGGTGTGTGAGTTAGTGAGTGTGAAAATGATTGAGAGAGAAGAGCTTAGTGTGAGCTTTCGTGTGAAACAATCCAAACAAACAATTGCTCCTTCACACTATTTGCCCCGATGAGTCAGGATTCAATTCTCTAAATGTGTGTGAATTCAAGCATGTATGGTTTTGTCTATGTGTTTGTCTGTGTGTTGATTTGTCTGCGTTAATTACTCACAGCTGCAATGGTAACATTGGCCTCATCGCGAACATCCTCCCAGGATAGATGTCCTTGATTAACATGCTTTCTCATTTGCTCCACGAAAATGGATTTTGATTTGCGGCCGCCATCGAAATCGCCAACATCATCATCATCCTTCTGTTGCTTCCCTCGCTCTGCCTGTTGCTCCGTGGCGGCGGCATCATGGGGAGTCTTTGTTTCCGTTTCCGCCGACGACTCGTCCTCTCCCTCCTCAGACTTCGTGGCAGTCGCTAATTTCTCGCAACGCTGCAGCAGCTGTCGGCGAGGAAACAATTTCGAGCATGAATTTCGGGCCATGAATAGTGAGTACGAAATGGTGCGAAAGAGAGAATGGTGGGAAATGGTGAAGAGAGAGAGAGAGAGTGAGTGAGAGAGGGAGAGACGATGTACAAAGAGCCGCCGTTGTCGGCTAATGGTATATGATTCGACCGACAGACAAACCGAAAGACAGACATCGTGTGAATGCGGCAGAGAGATGATGAATGCATGTGGGAATGGAATATTGAATAAAGGAATGAATGAATGTGGCAATGAAATAATGGAGGAAGAAATAATGATGAAAAATGAATGTAATCAAATAATGAAGAAATGAATCTAGAATGGAATGATGAAGAAATGAATCTGGGAATGAATATAATAATGAAGGAAGATTGGAAGGAAATAATCAAGAAATGAGTAAAATAATGGAACAAAATAATGGAGAAATTAATGTGGGAATGAAAAATTTAAGGAATATATGGACAAAATAATCGAATGAAGGAACAAAATAATGAAGTAATGAATCTGAGAATGGAATATTGAAGGTACATCGGTTGGAACGAAAAAATTAAGGAATGAATGTAAGAATATAATAATGAAGATATGTAAGAACAAAATAATACAAAGATAAATCTGGGAATGGAATAATGAAGGAATGAATAGAATAGAAATGAATATATAAGATCCGACGGATTAGGATAATGAAAGATTGAAAATGGCCGCGCAGGAAATTAGTGAATGCAGAGAGGGAATGATTGAGAGAGCGAAAAAGAAAAATTATTAAGAGCAACACAAAAGATGTGACTTACGTTTTCCACAAAGCCGAAAAGAACATCGACCACCTTCTGCTGGCGTCGAAAGAGAGGCGAGAGCCGGTAGAGGAGATCGGGATACAGCCACGGCGACAGCATGCGGCGGACGCAGACTTCAGTGACGCTGAGAGGCGGCGGGGTAGCGTGTCACGAACACACACACATCGACATACCGCACAAGCACATGCAACAGAGACAAAAGACAACGAGAACAAGAATCGGAGAGAAATTATGAAGCGGAGATGGAAAAGAAGGGAGGGAGAAGAGAGGGAGGGAGAAGAGCGAACAAATTATAGAGAAGAATGGTGAAAGCAAGACGAGGGATTGAGAAAAGGTGAGAGATTGGGAGAGACAGCGACAAAGAGAGACATCGGATATTAAAATTGGATATTCCATTGTTTTAATACAATTGGATTAAGTATGCGGAAAAAGGGAGAAGAAGAATCCACGTGGCGTGATTGTTGTTGTAAGCTCATGATGTTCCAATTTTTGTTGTAAACATTATGACTACTGTTGTTGTTATTGTTTTTGCAATTAACTAATGAAGAATAATGAACGAAATCAAAGGGAAAATTGATATTTTCTCAAGCCATTGGCGAAAGTGCATTGAACAGATTTCGGATTTAATCTCACTTTTATTTTTCTTTTTCGCTCTCTCTTTAACTCCCTCTTGCACACTCCCCTACTCTCATCTTTTCGAGAGAAAGGAATTCTCCTATTTACCCATTGTACGCGTCGAAAATTGCCGAAGAGCCGTCATTTTGAAAATTCATTTTCTTCCCCATTGTTGTCTCTGCAGGAGCAGCAGCAGCACCGGAAACGCAGCACCGCAACCGGAAATGAAAAGAGCACCAGAGAACGAGATTAAAATGAAATTCGAGGCAAATTAATTAATTATTCTCTTTATCATTCCGTTATGTTTTCTCCCGCTTTTCGCTTCCGATGATACTCACGACAGGCGGCCTCGAGCACGCTCTTCTTCAGCATCCCGTAGATCTCGAGCCCGGTGCCGGTGGCGCCACCTGCGGCGAGCTTTTGAAGCAAAAAGTCCGCCTCGGCGTTGAAGATCGGCAAGAAGTCGCTGATCACCTGGCGACTGAAGGCGGGGTTGATCAGGCGGCGGTGTTTGTTCCAGCGGGGCGCTGTGGCGGAGAGAAGAGTGTGGTGAATAAAAAAAAAATTAGAAAAATAATGAGGGGTTTTTCGGTGTTTTTTGTTCCCACTTCACTTACAACTCGATGTGAAGAGTCCATCTCCAATGGCGCTGGACATGAATCTGTAGAAGTCACCCTTGTTCGTACAGTGGGCCGAATTGAACACGGTCTCCACCGTTTCCGGGTCGTTGACGTAGAGGAAGCATTTGGTGCCCATCCACGAGATGAACGGAGTCTTGTAGCGTTCCGAGATTCGCTCCATGAATCCCAAAAAGGCTTGAAATTTAAACAAACAAAAAATATGTTAAAAAATCTAATGGCACACATTTTTAATTTAAGTTATATGGTATTCAAATAAAAAATATAAGAAATATATACACTCCCTCACAAAAGTTTCCGTACGATTTTGTTTGACGATTTAAAACCTAAAAAAACACAAAACGACAAAATCTGATGGCATATAATATATATATATATATAATATATATATACTAAATTACAACAACTGATCAAAAATACACTGAGAAAAATTAGTCTTCAATTCGTTTAATTCCCATTTTATTAACTCACAAAAGTATACGATCATTTGACTTGATAATTAACATTGTCATACACAAAATAATGCATTTAATATTATATTGTAATCGTATTCCTTTTGTTGTGTACCCCAACTGCAATAAGTATTTTAAACAAATATATTTTGTTATCTACTTTGAGTTTATTTAGAAAAAATGCGTATAGAAATGGCGTACGGGTACATACTTATGTGACTGAGTGTATGTATATTGAAAAATTTAAAATAGAAAAAATTTTAAATATAAAAAAAAAATTTTTATATTTTTCTACAACAAAAGAGTTTAATAACAATAAATATTCATGGATTATATAACAGAAAAATATATAAAAATTAACTAAATAGGAAAAATATTAAAAATAAGGTATTCAAATAAAGTAAAAATATAAGTAAATCTTTAAAAGAAAAAATCTTTAAAAGAAATAATTAAACAAACTGATCAATTCAAAATATAATAAAAAAAGTCAATAAACATTTTCGACCATTAACGATAAATAAATATTTTCGAAAATTAAGAAACTGGAATAAAAATGTTGCTCTGTTGTTAAAAAATGTTGGTTGTATTTTGTAAGCGATTCTGTTGTTGTGGTTTAAACATTAGAAATTTATAACCATGCCAAATCAAACATTAACAAAACACAAAAAAAGAAAAGAAGGGATGAAAGAATATCAGAGAAAGCGAGAAAATCAGAAAAGGAGCAATAAACTCATTCAGGCGTAGAAATTTATTGTAAAGCATCCGCAAAAATGACAATAATTGAATCGAGAAGGGCTCGAAATTATCGCGAAAAGCTTTCGGAATTAATGAAGGTTGAATAAAGAGATCGCTGCCATATCTTTATGGGGGTTTTAAAGAGGTCGGGGTTTCTTGAAGAAAATTTTGTAATTTGTTTTGTGTTTTTTGCAATTTTTAATTCCTTCAGTTTATATTGTTTGCAATTTTTTTATTTGGTATTTGTTGTATTTTCGTGCCATGTTTTATTGTAATATTTTGTTTGTTTTTATATTTTTTATTCACATTTTTTTTTAATACCTATATTTTTGTTATTTGTTCACACATTAACCCTTCCACTCACTTTCCGGATTCATCATCTGGAAGCCCAGCCCGACGAAAGGCAGCCCCAGAGGCCCTGGCATCTGCCAGGCGACCTTGTAGAAGCGTCGTCGTGACCAGAGGAACCCGAGCCACAGGAGCAGGGCGCACGTGCTGAGGACGGCCAGAGCGAAGGCCATGATCGCGAGCGAGAGAGAGAGAACAGCACAGAAATATAGAAAGTGAAACAGAGGGAATGAAAGTGAGAGTGTTTTTTCGAACTCTTCAATGAAACTGAAAGGAAACGTATTTTTTTATTTTTCTTCTTTTTTGGTTAGGACGCGAACACGAGGGGACGAATCGACGTCCAGAGACGAGTGTCGGATGAAAACTGAAATCGTTGCTGAGAGTCAACCAAGCAACTGACGGTTGATCTATCGAACGAAATCATGTCGATGTTTACCTTTTCTATTAACCTTCATCGCTCTCTTTCTGACTAACTCTAAATAGTCGTCCCTCTTTCGGCCTCTCTCTTTCTAATGTTATGTGTTGTGGATAATGGATTTCAACACTTGAATCTAGGTATAACAATTGCACTGATAATAAGCAGAGGAAAAGTAATGACGTTGAGTGACAACAACAATTATAATGTCAACAATAACAATTCTAACATCGACAGTAACAATTTTAACTGCAACAAAAACCATTTTAACATAAGCTATAATCTTAACACGAACACTTACTTACCCAACTACTCAGTTACTCATCTGCCCTGTCCAGAACTCTGACTTATTTCAGCAGTTTAATAATATGCCTCTGATAGGTCAATTGTTTTTGGATCTCTCATTTGAAATTTAACTGTATTTCATCACAAAAGTGAATAGTATAACAAACAAATTAAAAATAAAATGTAGATAATACAAAATAATAAATTTTACTTATTTAAAAATAAAAAAAAAATAATAAATGTTATTTTTCCGATTAAATATTTATTTTAATTTATTCGTGCTTAATAAAATGAGTACACTAATAAAATCTAAAATACTATAATTTACTACTTTACTACTATTTGTCCCTTCTACTCCCCTATCCACCCACTCTTTTACCAACTTCTTTGTCGCCGCTCGTCTTTTTCACCACCTTCATCTTCACCGCCTTCATATTACCACTCTTCTTCACCACTTCCCCTCCAACCATGCACCTTCACCATGCATCGTTTGACGCCTCAAAAGCACGAAAGCTTCGAAGTCACGCATCATATGTTGTTTTTTCTTCTTATAATTTTTTTCTTCCATTTTTTCTTACACTCTTCTTTTTTCTTTTTCATCTGTTTTGTAAAACTTCACAACAACAACAATAAAAAGGCGTGCTAATTGCCTCCTTGTGTATGTTAATTCGACACTTTGTACGCCTCGCCATCGTCGCAGCTTCACCCTTGGAAGCCAGCCAAGAGCGCAACGCATGGTGATGTGTGAGCGAGATAGCACAGAGAACACACAGTAAGAGTGAGTTGAGAAGAGAGGGAGGTGCAACAAAAGCCAGCGACGCATCACAAAATCGTCGAAGGCGACTTGAAAGAAGCCGGCGAGAGAACGATATGAATGGAATTGTGAAAGAGACTTAATGACAAACATACTAAGACAGGGAGAGACAAAAATACAAAGGCAGATAGAAATAGAAAGGGGTTTACTAAAAAATAGAAAACAAAATAAGATTTATTTTCAAAATGATAATTTATAGTTAAAAACCATCGACAACGTGTGAAAACATTTACAGGCGACGAGTATGTGGTTAAGTGTGGGAGGAAGAGGAAAGAGAGTAAGAGAGAGGGAAAGAGAGAAAGGTAGAGGAAGCGAGAGGGTGTAAGATGGGGGAAAGTGAGTTAATAAATATTGTCAATGGCAACAAAAGGCAATCCATTGACAAATACTCGATACTCAATCACAGTCAACGCACCGAAGAGAGAAGAAACCTAAACGAGATGGAACAGAAACGAACGTTGGGAAATCAGTGAATAGTCTGTAGAGAGGGGAGTGTGCGACGAAGACAGAAATGGGTGAAGAGGAGAGTGAGATCAAGTGGAGTGGAGCATCCCGGGATATTGAATTCATCACTAGAAGAAACTAATTTCCAAATAACATTTTGTGAATATTTATTTCTGAATAATGAAATTTGGAAATGAAATCATTAAAAATTTATATGTTTTTGATTTAATAATTATATTTTAAATAAATATGAAATTGTTATAATTTAATTTTCTATGACGCCTTTTTTTATACCCTACACCCTGCGGGTAAGGGCATATTCATTTTGTCCTTCCGTTTGTAACGCATTAAAGGGGAGGTCGTAGGTATGGAAAAGTATATATATTCTTGATCAGCGTCACCTCCTGAGTCGATTTAGCGATGTCCGTCTGTCTGTCTGTCTGTCTGTGTGTCTGTCTGTAGAGATCAGGTTTTTGAAGAAACGGTAAAAGCTAGAGACTTCAAATTTTGGATTTATAACTATTATACGTATACGCTGTTTGTCAATGATATTGATCAAAATCGGTGCACGGACACGCCCACCTCCCATATAAAGAAAAAGGTTTATATGAGATATCTGGTGAACTATAGTATATATCGAGATGAAATTTTGTGTGTGATCATGTATCACCGATACGAGTTTACAAGACAAAAATGGAAAACATCGCCCATCGGACACGCCCACCTCCCATATGAAGCAAAAGTTCAATATGGGATATATGGTGAACTATGGTATATATCGAGATGATATTTTGTGTGTGATCATATATCACCGATACGAGTTTACAAGACAAAAATGGAAAACATCGCCCATCGGACACGCCCACCTCCCATAAAAAGCAAAAGTTCAATATGGGATATATGGTGAACTATGGTATATATCGAGATGAAATTTTGTGTGTGTATCACCGATACGAGTTTACAAGACAATAATGGAAAAGATCTACCAACTGACAAGCTACAGCTCAGCTCAAAAGCTACAGCTCAATGTTGGATATATGGTAAACCATATAGACAGTTATTAGATTTAATATTGCTACTAAGAGTTCCCAAGAATCAAATGGAAAAGATCTCGAGCACATTCCATACAAAATTGTAGATCTACAAGCCAACCAACTACTTTATGGATGTTATTTCCTGATGAAAGTGTGGGAGTGAATGCAATAAGAAAGAGACCACATCCAAATGAACCTCAATGGACGCCCATAGAAAAATTGATTATATCCTTTCAATATAAACGTAATGAGCAGGTGTCATTACATTTTCACAACTGTGGTCTCTTTCAAAAAGATATATATATTTGAAACTATATTCGTTTTCCAAAAACCATTATACCCTTTTTTGCGGCGATTGTCTTTAGATCTATCTAATCTATTAATAAGAGTGAAGTTAGGAATATTACAGTGTTCTGTTTCCACAAAACGAAGTAGTTGTGATGTTTGAGCATTGTGTCATTGGTAACTCTTGGAAGTGCGCATTAAAGCTCTGCAATTTATGGAAGAATAATTGAATCGATGATTTTTTGTATGCCATAAAATCATAATGTGCCTTTAGTTGCTTTTCCGATTTTAGATGTTCATTTTAATGGGGACAAAATTTAATTCAACAAAAGACTTGGGAGGGTTGAAATTTCCAACAATATAAATGCCAGAAGTATTTGCTGCGCTACTATAAGCAACATATAGTGCCGCGCGACTGATTCCACTTCGAAGATGAACCGCCATTTGGAAATATGTAGCTCCCTGACTTTTGTGGATTGTGATCCCTTCAGCAGGTACAATTGGAAATTGTATTCTCTCAATCGTCACCTGCTCATTACGTTTATATTGAAAGGATATAATCAATTTTTCTATGGGCGTCCATTGAGGTTCATTTGGATGTGGTCTCTTTCTTATTGCATTCACTCCCACACTTTCATCAGGAAATAACATCCATAAAGTAGTTGGTTGGCTTGTAGATCTACAATTTTGTATGGAATGTGCTCGAGATCTTTTCCATTTGATTCATGGGAACTCTTAGTAGCAATATTAAATCTAATAACTGTCTATATGGTTTACCATATATCCAACATTGAGCTGTAGCTTTTGAGCTGAGCTGTAGCTTGTCAGTTGGTAGATCTTTTCCATTATTGTCTTGTAAACTCGTATCGGTGATACATGATCACACACAAAATTTCATCTCGATATATACCATAGTTCACCATATATCCCATATTGAACTTTTGCTTTTTATGGGAGGTGGGCGTGTCCGATGGGCGATGTTTTCCATTTTTGTCTTGTAAACTCGTATCGGTGATACATGATCACACACAAAATATCATCTCGATATATACCATAGTTCACCATATATCCCATATTGAACTTTTGCTTCATATGGGAGGTGGGCGATGTTTTCCATTTTTGTCTTGTAAACTCGTATCGGTGATACATGATCACACACAAAATTTCATCTCGATATATACCATAGTTCACCAAATATCTCATATAAACCTTTTGCTTTATATGGGAGGTGGGCGTGTCCGATGGGTGATGTTTTCTATTTTTGTCATATAAACTCGTATTAGTGGAACATGATCACCCACAAAAATTCATCTCGATATATACCATAGTTCACCAGATATCTCATATAAACCTTTTGCTTTATATGTGAGGTGGGCGTGTCCGTGTACCGATTTTGATCAATATCATTGACAAACAGCGTATACGTATAATAGTTATAAATCCAAAATTTGAAGTCTCTAGCTTTTACCGTTTCTTCAAAAAACTGATTTCTACAGACAGACACACAGACAGACGGACATCGCTAAATCGACTCAGGAGGTGACGCTGATCAAGAATATATATACTTTTCCATACCTACGACCTCCCCTTTAATGCGTTACAAACGGAAGGACAAAATGAATATACCCTTACCCACAGGGTGTAGGGTATAAAAACTGTCAAAAATAAATTAAATTCGGGAGAATTTTGAAACAAATGACAAGGAACTGAAGAAATTTGAGAGAATTTATAGAAATATGACATACAACTGAGAGACTTTTGTTTTGAAATGTTTATTGAAGTCAGTTCGAGTCGTTCAGAATTTGTTCGAGAGCCATCATCAAGAAATAGACCATTAAAGTGTGTTTGGCCTTCAAGAACAACAAAATATGGCCATAAGAAGTGAATTTGTGTTATTTGAAGTGATTTCAGATAATGTAAATCCAAAAAAATCAAGAATAAAATGGTTGTTACCCGCTTATTACCTCCTCTCATGGAGGCAACAATTTTGATCGTTTTTATTACGTTTTTATGGCCCAGAATACGAATAGTTTCAAAAGTATTAATATCGAGAGCAAACACCGATATTGTTACTATTGTGGCTTGTTACCTATTGGCCAGAATCAGGCCGTTAATGATACAAGTGAAAGCTTTTTCCTTTTGACGTTTCTCATTCATTCATAGAAACTCTACAGCGCTTTGTATGCGCGGCTTTATTCGCGTTGATTGAACCCATTGACCCGAGTTTACACATGTAAATTAAAGATGTTATTTTATTTAAAAAATGAATTTAAGAAATCTAATGTTTCTTTTGAATTAAATAATTCATTACCAAACAAATCCTGAAAACAATTCATGAATAATATTTTCAATCATTGAAAACTGAGTTCAAATGAAATTTACAAAGCGTATGATGCGAGAAAAGCTCATACGCATAAGCATGAACAACTTCGAGCGTCCCATAAAATGTTTCCTTATACTCGGAGTGTGTGTGTGTATACTCAGAGTATGTGTCAGAAAGAGAAAATGAAAATAATGCGCCTATAGAAGTTTTACTTCAAAAATTACGTTTGTCGTTTTTGTATATCTTTTTTATAAACAATATTTTAATATTTTTTCAATTAATAAGTATCAATTTTAATCATAATTTTAAAACGCATTTTTGTTTGTAAATTATTTGTTTATTTTATTATTTATCTACAGAGGTGGTCCAGTATAACGAATGAAAATTCGAAAATTCATTATATCGAAATACGTTTTTTATAATTTTTGAACTTATTTAATTTTATCTAGTCATCTAATGTGACAAATAATAAGACGTGTGCCAACTTCCTGAGAGAGAGAGAGGGAGGTTGTGTTGTTGTTGGCTGCTTGTGACATCTCAATCCCATCGCAAACGGCGACAATGAAACAATTAATGTTCTTGTGTCCACCATGAACAAATTAAACGAACGAAATGGCACGCGATGCACTTGACAATATGATTGAGAGAAAGAGATAGTCAAAGAGACAGAGATAGATAGAGTGAAAGAGAGACAGAGATAGTCAGGGAAAAAGAGTGATATAGAGTGTGTGTTGGAGGAGAGAAATAAATGAATGAAAGCGCCATGCGTGCACGAGAGAAATAAACATTAAAACTAGTGGGAAAAACGCGATGAAAAAAGTGCAGAAAGGATGAAAAAATAACGCATACAGAATTATTTATAATCGAGTGTTATTTTCAGGAACCTATTGAAGTATGCGGAAATAATTGCCGGAAGTCTGTGGATTTCTGTTCAAAGGATTTTAATAGCAAAGTTTATGAGTTTTTAAAAGCTTTTCCGGGCTTTTTTTGGTTGGTTTTTTTGGAGCTTGGATGTTGATTGGTTTTTTGTCTAATGACACAAAAACAGACAAACGTCATTGTTCACACATACACAGATGAGTGTGAATTCGGTATTTAATCGATCGTGACATTTAATTCTTTATTTATTTGTTCCAATGAATTTGTTGTTATTTTTTATTTGTCAATCGTGTGTTATTGTGGTCGATGTAATAGATTTTCTTGTTACAGTTATTGTTTCTGTTATTGAATAATTTGTTAAATACTTTTCGATTTTTTCAAATACTTAACGAGATCTTACTTGGCAGAAAAAACTTTAAATGAAAAAAAACTTTATATGTTTTCTGAAAATTTCCATTCTCCGTTCATCTTCCCCATTTATCTTCTTTATTTAATAATTTCTTATAATTTTCTTTCTTCAAGAGAAGCGAAATATTCATTCTCAGTACTTGTTCCATTGAGCTTTCATCAACTGCCACGCCCCTGTGCGCCTCTTCTTGAACCACTAAAAGCACTTGTCGTCTCCTACCCCTTTTCTTCTCTGTCTCTACATCCTGTTCACTCTCCATAATTTGGTTAGAGAGCAATTAATTTGTGTTGCACGAGACCACAACGAGATAATTATATGTTGCTACAAGAACAGCAATAACAACAATATTGATAATGTGATAGGATGGAACAAAAACAACAACAACTACAATAATGATGTTAACAACAACCAATGTGCATAATTATAATGATAATTACATCAAGAACAATAATGATTTCCACCACAGCATAACACGACATCGATGGTTTGAGAGTGTGTGCATATGTCTATGTGTGTATATATATGTGTAATAATCGTTCATTAACTGAACAACACAAATAACCACAAAGGGAACAACTACAACCACAATAATAACAACAACCAAAACACTAATAGCAACTCAATAATCAATTAAATATCGGATTTCATCAAACGACATTTCTATTACAACAACAAATACCATAAAAACACCAATAGAAGCAATAATAAAAACAACAATAGTATCAACAATAAAAACAACAATAGTATAAACAATAGAAACAACAATCAAAACAACAATAAAATCCACAATAGAAACAACAATAGAATCAACTATAACAACCACAATGACAACAAAAGGATAACCACAAAAATAATAACAACAAAAACACTAACAACAACACATCTTAATTAAGTGCTTTCAACGCAGTTAATTGATTATTGCTCATGAATATTCGATGAACTATCTCGCTCTTCTTTCGTCCACTCCGTTTTTCCTCTTTTCTATCATTTTCGTCTCCTTTTGGCTTACTCTACTCTTTTCCCCTTCCGCCTCACTCCCTCTATTCCTGTTTCGCGTGCCAAGTTAATGTTAATTTTATTAATATCCTTACAACAACAATCGATAGAGAGAATCTTGCCTGCCACCCTTTTTCTCCTTTTCACTTATCGCTCTTTTCTCTTTCCGTTGATATTTTTTCTTGACAAGCTCTTTATCTTTAGCACACTCCATATCACTCACTCACTCTCTCTCTATATATATCCATGGCTTCGGGACAATTAATCGGACGATGAAATTGAGTGCATGGTTTTTTGTCGTTTTTTGCACACGCATAAATTAGAATCGCAAGGACATGAGGAGGACAGGGACGAAGGACATTCGAAAACCCATCGGTATTGAGGGCACTGAAGATTGATGTCCGAATAAGGAGCACCGAAATGAGAGTGAATGATTGAACATGGAAGTAAAGCGAAATATCTTCGAGGAAATTCTCATGCGTGGAGGACATAAATTTCAAGGCGTGGACATTTTTACAACTCTCTCAGGCCATCTGGAAACAATGGGAAAGAGAAGGAAGATTGGGGAGAGAGGGTCAGAAGAGGAAAAATATTGTTGATAACGGACAATATTTAACAAATTATTGCCTATTATCAGAAATTGTGGACATAATTTTTGAATTTAAAAAAATTGGATTCTTGTTTTTCGTCTAAATAAATGAATTATGAATACATACATATACATACATTGTCAAAATTAAAGTCAAACTAATGAAATAAGGAAAAGATAAATAAGAAAATTAAAACAAACGCAATATTATCAAAAATAACTTCTTAAAACTTTTCAGCAATCATTTTCAATCCAACAAATATTTTTGAAAAATATTGTATTAAGAAAAAAAAATTAGAAAAACATAAACTGTTTTTAATACTAGGAAATTTTTACATTTTATTTTATGATAATAATAAAAAGGATTTAACTAAGAACACTTTATTTCCGATTACCAGAAATACTAAATTACATTTTAATGAATTTCAAATTTTAATGGAATTTAATTTTTTTTAATGAATTTTAATATCAATGATAGAAAGACATAATTTTATATTTGGATTTTTTTTATTTTTATGATATTTTATTTTCAAAATTATTCCGTCCCTCAACTTTGCCGGGTTCGCAACAGGGAGCCAAACGGCAAATGATTCCTTCGTACGCGATTCATTCGGACTCGTGGCAAAACACGTTTCGACCACAAGCGACATGGCACTGTTGCATTCGATGAACAGAAGGGTGAAGGGAAAGGGTAGTTGAAAGAAGTGGGAAACGAGGGGTTGAAGAGGAAGGTGGAAAAAGTAAAGGTAAAAGCGCCGATGGTTGGGTGTAAAATCAAAACGCCATCTCATAATTGCATGAAATTAATGCGTTTAAAGGCAAAAGGCGAGAGAACAAGTGGTGAGAATAAAGGAAGAGAGAAGGAAGAACGTGAGAGAAAGAGAGCGAGAAAGAGAGATGGAGAACGCAGCGGTTGAGAATATACTTATAAAGGAAGAGAACGAGGTTAACGAGGAAGTTAATTGCGTGAGATTCAAGAGTTAACAAATCGCAACAAATTGAAATGGCCTCGAAGAGAGTGGGATGGAGTGAGTGCGATGGTGAGAAGGGTAGTGTGATAGGGAAATGGGAGAGTAAATGAGATTAAAATAAAATAATATAACCGATGAATGAGACAGAAACCGAACAATATTAAGAAAATAAATATAATATTATTAAAAATCTTCTTATATATTTTGAAATTATTCCCAAAAATCTTATTTAACTTTGTTTTCAAAAATATAGTTTAAGAAGAAAATATTAGAAATAAAAAACAAAAAATCAATTAATTTAAAACTTAAAAAAAATATATCTAAAAAATGTTGTAATTAAAAAAAAGTTGAATTAACACTACTTATAAATAAAAGAAAAAATAAAATTAATTAAAACACAAAATAAAAAATTTATTAAAAATTAAATGAACTCAGTGAAATCCTTCGGTAGAATTTGTAAGCCAGGAAAATGAACTACATGGATAACACTAAAAACAATCGAAATTCCGCCTCAGAATGTTTCGTCCTTTAAATTCCCAGACGAACCCGAATCCTTGGACCGAATCTTCAACTGAATCCTGAAGCAGGAAGAAGAGGACGACGACGACGAGGCTGAACCTTAAATCGTCCTGCCAAAAATAATTTCCTTACCAAGAACCACAACAACAACAATCGGTCGTCTTGTGGATTGGTATCCTTTGGCGGTCGATTATAATCTTTTAATTCACTTAATAAAATTATGCAGATTAAGGACATGCAAAGGACACGGCCAAAGGAAAGCGGCGCTCGTTAGCTTGTATTTAATTCATATACATATAATCCCCAATACAACCCAAGCGACAGCAAACGAAAATAACAACGACAACATGAAAAACAATTACAAAAAAAAAACAATTACAATAAAATGAAATATTCAAAAAGAACACGAAAAATAAAACTCAGGCGTCGACTGAGAAGGCCGAAAGTTTCGTTCAAGAAAATGCTGCCAAAGGAAGTGCCATCAAAAACGACACCCAAGAAAAACAACAACTCCAGGAAAAACATCAACAACAACATGAAGAATACCAAAAACAACAAACACCATGAAGAACACCCAAAAGCGAGAAAATCTCTGCAAGAATTTGTCTCTCGTCGCTTCGACTTCGTGAAGGTCCTGATTTTACATTTATGGATTTCATTCCCTTCGTCCTGGCGATTGCTTTAACGGAAACCAATAGCTGAAAAAAAAATAACAACAACAACAAGAAACTAGCGCACAGGGGTCGATTCGCTCCCCGGTTTGCCTTGTCCACGGCCAGGCCAAAGTTTACATACCCTACACCCTGCATACAACGTTTGTTAAAGGTGAAACAGTGAATTTCTATCAATAATTAGTGAAAATGCGTCATTATACTTCAATGCTATTAACTCCATCGTGCAATTTTCTCAACTGTGGTCTCTTTCAAAGAGAAATTATATATTTGAAGCTATATTCGTATTCCAAAAACCATTATAACCTTTTTTGCGTCGATCGTCTTTAGAACTATCTAATCTATGAATAAGAGTGAAGTTAGGAATATTATAGTTTTCTGTTGAAAGGGCCAATGTTTCCATAAAACGAGGTAGTTCTGATGTTTGGAGCATTATGCCATTGGTAATATCTTGGAAGTGCGCTTTAAAGCACTGCAATTTATGGAAGAATAATTGAATCGATGATTTTTTGTGTGCCATAAAGTATTAATGTGCCTTTAGTTGCTTTTCCGATTTTAGATGTTCATTTCAATGGAGACAAAAATGGTTGTAATTTCCAACAATATAAAGTCCAGAAGTACTTGCTGCGCTACTATAAGCAACATATAGTGCCGCGCGACTGATTTCACTTGGAATATGAACAGCCATTTGGAAATATGTAGCTCCCTGACTTTTGTGGATTGTGATCCCTTCAACAGGTACAATTGGAAATTGTATTCTCTCAATCGTCAGCTGCTCATTACGTTTATATTGAAAGGATATAATCAAATTTCTATGGGCGTCCATTGAGGTTCAGTTAGATGTGATCTTTTTCTTATTGCATTCGCTCCCACACTTTCATCAGCAAATAACATCCATAAAGTAGTAGGATTTCTTGTAGATCTACGATTTTGTATGGAAGGTGCTCGTGTCCATATACCATAGTTCACCAGATATCACCTTTTGCTTACGACCTCTCCTTTAATGCGTTACAAACGGAAGGACAAAATGAATATACCCTTACCCACAGGGTGTAGGGTATAAATATTTTCTCAGCAAGGACAACAGTGAATGTACGGAAGGAAGACAAAGAGAGGAAAAAGGAGAAAGAAAGACAGATGGAGAATGGGAGCGATTTTATGCCTTATTATAACAACAATAACAGCATACAAGAAGTATGCAAAAAAGCAGCAGCAGCGGCCGTAATTCGAGCATCCTTTGGAAAGTCCTTCTCAGCAGAAACAAAAATCGTATAAGAAAATAGATAAAATTTCATTTTATGATTTTTTTTTTTTTTACTTCACTCAACTTTATTTTTCTTCATGGTCTACGGGAAAAAATTGAATTTTACAATAATGATAATGGTAACAATAACAACAACAATAGAAACAACAACAAGAATAATAACAACAAGAATAGTTAAAAACAACAACAATATACATATACTATAACATAAGGACCATATAACATAAAAGCCAGACCTGGATCAGGATCAGAGGATGACAAGAAGAAGTGGAAGAAGTTGGTGAAGAACAAAAATATGAAGCAGAACTGAAGAATCAAGAAAACTCAAGAAGAAGCAGACACTAATGACTACAGCTAAGCAGAAGTAAACTACTTCGCAGAAGAATAACAAGAGGACGACAACAAAGTACATCATCCTATTAGAAGAGGTTCCCCGAAGCTTTTAAAATGGTTTTTTGCGTCCGAGTGATGGAAGGATGAGAGAGTGGGGAAGGGGAGGTTGTGTTGGGTGACTTCTCTGGAGTAGGGATTGATTGGCGTGCGTACGAAGTACGGACGATAGTCGATAATCTAGGGATTAAATCGCTGCCACGTCCTCCATTTCGATGTTTTAACTCTGATACTGGTGCTGATCCCGATTCTGAATCTTTTCCTGATTCTCGTTCTGGTTAATTCAACGAATTTTCTTCAGTCCCAGGTTTAGGTCTTTTTAGCTCCTTCTACTCAACAATGACATTTTAGTGTCGGTCATATTCGGGTCCTCCTTTACTTTTGCTTTAAGTCGTCCTATTTTCCTTGTTGGCTCATTTACCTCTTCATTAAAAACATTTTTTATTCGTCTTTTCGTTTCCTCATTCTAATCGTAAAGGGTCTCTTCACTTTCATATTTCGCCTTCTTCTCTCTTCTTCCCCCTTAAAATTTTTGCTACTTGTTCCTTTCTTTATCTTCTTTATATTCATTTTCCTTCGACTTCTTCGCCTACTTCATATTCTTCTACTTCGCCCACTTTAACTCTAGGACTTATTTAATTTTTCTATTGATTCTACTTTTTCTCTTCAAAAAGAGGGACTTTTTCTTGTATTGATTTTAATTTAGTCTCTTTCCTATTCTTTCTTTTCCGCACCTTTTCTTTATTTTTATTTTTCTTTTCCATATTCCTTCTTCCCTTTCCCTGGCTCATCCGTCGTCGCACTTTGCATAATTTCCTGCGACGAGATTTGTGGACTCGGCAGAGAACCTTAAGGACCTGGATTGCGACGGGGTTAGGACGGATTTCAGGAGCAAGAAAGACAGAAGGGCAGACAGAGCAGAAGGAGAGGACAGAATCCAGCTGCGGAACGTTAGACTCTTTGGTATCTTTGGTCGTTCTTCTCTTTGTCGAATGCGACAGGAATACAAATGACTCGCAAGCTAAGAGAAAGAACGAGGAAATCGAAAGGGCGGGGCAACGATGTGGCAGTGACATTCAAATTCATTGCCCATATCGGTCATGCGTCGCCGGGGTGACGGGGTGGGAGGAGATAAAGGTCAGGAGGCCTAGAGTGGGCGTGGTCAGGGGGAGGATACAACATGATGGGGAGGCCTCGAGGATACCGAAGTCAGGTGGAGTCTTAAATGAGCCTGGTAAGGGAATGGAAGAAAGTCTATGTGGTCGACATTAGAAGTATTTGTGATCTCTATTGGTAGTTTATTCTTCACGACCCTTTTGCGGGGATCCGTTTGGCCCATGTCCAACGGGTCAAACTGACCAATGTTGAAGGCTCATTTGGAATCAGTTCCATCACTCATGTGAAATCAGTTCCACGGCTCATATGACATCAGTGCCACGGCTCATGAGGAATCTCAAAGACTCATGTGGATTTAGCTCAAGAACACATAACACGGATTTAACTCAAGGATTCATGTGAAATCATCACAAGGACTCATGTGGACTCATCTCAAGGACCCATGATGGCTCAGGTTGATGTCTTGCGTTTGTTTCAAAATTGAATCAATTTGAAAAGAACTAGAATAAAGTGAAAATAAGCCTATGGTCATTTAACTATCGATGTCCCTCAATATTTCTCATTCGCACTCATTCATTTTATGTCTCTCTTTCTTTCTAAACTTTCTCTTTCTCAATACCTTTTTCTTTGTTTCTCCTTCTCAAACATTATGTTGATTTGTTTCACCTTTAAATTTCCACCTTCAATTCATTCAAGCCTTCATCATCAAAACGAAATTCCTTTCATCGATTCGCCTTTAAATATATATTTAAACCCTACACCCTGTGGGTAAGGGTATATTCATTTTGTCCTTCCGTTTGTAACGCATTAAAGGGGAGGTCGTAGGTATGGAAAAGTATATATATTCTTGATCAGCGTCACCTCCTGAGTCGATTTAGCGATGTCCGTCTGTCTGTCTGTCTGTCTGTGTGTCTGTCTGTAGAAATCAGTTTTTTGAAGAAACGGTAAAAGCTAGAGACTTCAAATTTTGGATTTATAACTATTATACGCATACGCTGTTGTCAAAATCGGTACACGGACACGCCCACCTCACACATAAAGCAAAAGGTTTATATGAGATATCTGGTGAACTATGGAATATATCGAGATGAATTTTTGTGGGTGATCATGTTCCACTAATACGAGTTTATATGACAAAAATAGAAAACATCACCCATCGGACACGCCCACCTCCCATATAAAGCAAAAGGTTTATATGAGATATCTGGTGAACTATGGTATATATCGAGATGAAATTTTGTGTGTGATCATGTATCACCGATACGAGTTTACAAGACAAAAATGGAAAACATCGCCCATCGGACACGCCCACCTCCCATATGAAGCAAAAGTTCAATATGGGATATATGGTGAACTATGGTATATATCGAGATGATATTTTGTGTGTGATCATGTATCACCGATACGAGTTTACAAGACAAAAATGGAAAATATCGCCCATCGGACACGCCCACCTCCCATAAAAAGCAAAAGTTCAATATGGGATATATGGTGAACTATGGTATATATCGAGATGAAATTTTGTGTGTGTATCACCGATACGAGTTTACAAGACAATAATGGAAAAGATCTACCAACTGACAAGCTACAGCTCAGCTCAAAAGCTACAGCTCAATGTTGGATATATGGTAAACCATATAGACAGTTATTAGATTTAATATTGCTACTAAGAGTTCCCATGAATCAAATGGAAAAGATCTCGAGCACATTCCATACAAAATTGTAGATCTACAAGCCAACCAACTACTTTATGGATGTTATTTCCTGATGAAAGTGTGGGAGTGAATGCAATAAGAAAGAGACCACATCCAAATGAACCTCAATGGACGCCCATAGAAAAATTGATTATATCCTTTCAATATAAACGTAATGAGGAGGTGACGATTGAGAGAATACAATTTCCAATTGTACCTGCTGAAGGGATCACAATCCACAAAAGTCAGGGAGCTACATATTTCCAAATGGCGGTTCATCTTCGAAGTGGAATCAGTCGCGCGGCACTATATGTTGCTTATAGTAGCTCAGCAAATACTTCTGGCATTTATATTGTTGAAAATTTCAACCCTCCCAAGTCTTTTGTTGAATTAAATTTTGTCCCCATTAAAATGAACATCTAAAATCGGAAAAGCAACTAAAGGCACATTATGATTTTATGGCATACAAAAAATCATCGATTCAATTATTCTTCCATAAATTGCAGAGCTTTAATGCGCACTTCCAAGAGTTACCAATGACACAATGCTCAAACATCACAACTACTTCGTTTTGTGGAAACAGAACACTGTAATATTCCTAACTTCACTCTTATTCATAGATTAGATAGATCTAAAGACAATCGCCGCAAAAAAGGGTATAATGGTTTTTGGAAAACGAATATAGTTTCAAATATATATATCTTTTTGAAAGAGACCACAGTTGTGAAAATGTAATGACGCGTTTTCACTAATTATTGATAGAAATTCACAGTTTTTCCTTTAATAAACGTTGTATGCAGGGTGTAGGGTATGTAAACTTCGGCCTGGCCGAAGTTAACAGATTTTGCCTGGGTGGACCAGACAGGGGGAGCGAAGCGACCCCGGTGCGCTAGTTTTCTTTTCAGTTTTCCAGCCATAAATTTGAAATTGTCATTTGGGAGGACGGCAAAGAAATGTTTCGTAAATAATTTCAATCAAAGCCTTGAAACTTTGAAAGTTTCTCCCTGTGGCAACGAGAAATTGAATCGCAAATCAACGCGAGAAACTTTTTGACTTCCTGTTTGTGCTCGATGTTTTGAAGTTCTTGATGTTGTGTTTGTTGGTGACCTTGTTGTTGTTATTATTCTTCCTGTTTTCTGTCTTTGGTTATTTCCCTTGGATCGCTCTCTTTCTATCTCTATTTTATTTTTTTAGTTGTTTTCCTGTTCTTGTTCCCACTTTTAAACTTCAAACGACTGAAACTCTCGCTCACGACAAACATATACAGGGACACAATATTACACACATTCACGCGCACACGCATCGCATTTCCCAGAGAAACCTGTAATCAGAATGATTGAGCCTAATAACGGTGAAATGTGAAAATATGGCAGCCAACGAAGTGGAAACGGAAATGAGAAGACGTTCACGGCAGCGTCGGCAGCCAGGATCCACACATTACGGTCAAGCGACAGAGAATAATTGAGTTTTCCTCCATCGCTCTTTCTTTCTCTATCTTTCGTTCTCTCGAACTCATTCTCACTCACTTTTTCTCTGAATTTCTGCATCTCCCTTTCCGCCTCGACATCTGCTCTGAATTAATGAATGACTCAAGCACATCCTTCTTTTGCTCCTATCATCTCATTTCACTTTTCTCCCGTGTCTTCACTTCTATCTTCTTCTCTTGTCTTCACTGCTCTCTTGTCTTCACTCTTCTCTTCTCCACTCTCTAGTTGGCATTCTCTTGTCTTATCTATTTTCTTCATTTCCTCCAGCTCTTGATCTCCTTCCCTTCTTTCATTTTGATCTCTCTCGTTTCGTCTCTCATTCCATCTCACTCGAAACCACGTCGATGTCCTGTCGTGCGAAATTAACACATCAACAGTTTGTTTCCGCAACTCGATGGAAGACTTTTCCAACATTTTAGCAAATTCCATTAAATTTCAATTAATTCATTTCCGCCTCCCACTGTCAGCAATCTTTCTCTGTCGCTCTCTATCTCTGTTGGTCTCTCTGTAGCTCTTTCTGCCAATTTCACTCCCTCCGTCACTGTTTCGCCCCTTCGTCTTTCTCTTCCTCTCAAGAGGAGGATTGTGGCAAATTTTCAAGTGGCCACAAAGTTGCGGGTCGCCATTGTCCTCATGTCTCTCTCGTTCTTATGGTTGCCGTCCTAATGTCTGAATTCCTAGTGTCTGGATTCCTATGTTTGTCCTCTTTATGTCTCTTGTCCTCTTCTCTGTCATCCTCTCCATCCTCCTCTCCATTCTCTTCTTCGCCGTGTCTTCTCCTAATATTAGAGACATTTTTGTGGGTGAACTTTTGCCCGTTGCTGCGATCCTCGACACATTTATCCAGAACGTATGTCCTTATATCCACCCTTCTCCTTCTCTTTTTTACTCTTTCTTTTCCTCTCCCTCTCTCTTCATCTCTCCCTTTCTGTCTCCTTCACAACTAGCAACTCGTTCCAGGCCGTCGCCTCTGGCTTCGACCCAACGACATCGGACTCAGTCGAGCGCAAGTTGTTTACAAAATTGCATTAAAAAGTTTTGTCGTTTCTGTGGTTGTAGCTCAGGTTGTTCTTGTTGTTGTGATTTTTGTTGTTGTTGCTTATTGGCCCAAAATCTTCACACGCGAAATCCCAATCGGTAGAGATGGAGCGATAGAGAGAGATAGACATAAATCACTCCGTCTGTCGAGGAGAAAACAATAAAATAAAAAACATTATTCGCCTGGAAGCGTTTACCTTGAGTGAATTGAGAAGTTTTATGTCCCTCTCTCGCTCTCTTTCACTCCTCTCGATAGTCCTCATGTTCATATTCTTTTTGAGGTTTTCATCGTCAGTGATGTATTTGTTGTTTTTGTTGTTGTTACTTCAGTTGTTTTGAAAATAAGTTGAAATGAAAATCACTTCGTTAACGAGTTGTCGGAAGCGAAGATGGAAAACTTTCTTCTGATTTTTTAACTTTATTTTTTTCTCTTTTATTTTTGACTCTTGTTGACTTGCATTGATTTCTCTTTAATTTTGATTGATTTATCAGTTTCGTTGGAAATTGAAGCGATTGAAATCAATTCACATCATCAATCACATCATTTACCTTGCATATTTTTTTTGTTATTTTCCTCTTCTACTTGCGAGGATTTAAATTTTCTCTGAATGTTTAAATTAATTTTTCTCATTCTCACCATGTGCTATTGAAAAATATATTTTGTTTTGTATATGGTTTCTCAAAGCTTTTGTATTTTTTCTCTTTTCTCCTTCTTTCTGTTTCATTCCCACACTTTCCTTTTCATTCTCTGTCTTTCTCTCTTTATTTCTTGAAACCTCTCCACACATTTCTTTGTCGTTTGTTTGAAATACCATTTAAGCACTTTGTTTTTAATTTAATTAAATATTAAATGTTCCTTTCCTGCTAATAGTGAATGTTTCTTTTCCCTTTTTCTCCCTCTATCTCTCTCATTCTGTCCTTTTATTCACTCCATTTGAAATAGATCCAAAGTTTTAGAAAACAAACAACTTTCCATTTCCTTCCATTTTCCATTTTCCTTCCATTCTTTTTAACTCGTTTTCTACTGTCCTCTCCTCCATGTTCTCATTTATCTCTATCTGTTCCTTGTCCTGCACATTATCTCTCCCTCCCTCCCCTTCTTCTTCTTCCCTTCGCCCTTTGGCATTTTAACTTGTTGGAAACTATATTCAGGAACTCGACATCAGGGTGATGAAAGTGCAATAAAATAATAAAAACAGCACCGAGTAATGACATCAAAACGGAAACTAAAACATCGGCAGCAGCAGAAGAGTAACAAGAAGGACGAGAAAAAGCAAGAAGGGAGAAATAACAAGAAGAGTGAAAGAGCCAGAAGGGAGAAAGAGGAAGTGAAAGCAAAAGTTGAAGTGGAAGCAACAAATGGCTGTCATCAGGAGCAGCCCAGCCTCAAACACAATGTCAATTGCCAGCTTCGTCTTTTGTCTCTTTTACACTAGTTCCAACTCCCTCTCTTACACTCTTCCTCTGACAATCCCTTTCACTATGGTCTTTCGAGAAGCCTTTGGGCCACGTTAATTGGTTATATTTTAATTTATCTTCTGTTTTAGCCCGTGGTCATGTTTCTGCCATTGTTTTTGTTATAGTTACTTTTGTTGTTATTGTAGTTTTGACTGATGTTGTTGTTCTTTTATATTTTTATTATTCTCTTTCTGGTTTTCTAGCTGTTGTATGCTTTTGATTGTGGTTGTTGTTGTCACAGCGGGAGAGTGCTTTTATAATTGTTGTTCTTGTTTCTCTTTTTTGTTGTTTGAAAACTCGTTGAAGTTTCAAAGTGCATCGAGTTAAGCTGTTGTTGTTACTGTCATTCAGTTGCTAAAGTCTTATTAATTGGTTGTTGTTTCTGTTGCGACTTTTCTATTATTGGTCGCTGTTATTGTCATCTGGCAGGATGCAGGAAATTATAATGAAGTTGAAAAACTCAATTTTATTTTTTTTTTGAGAAAAAAATCAAATTACACAAAGTTAAAACTTGTGTTTACGCCAAACATCGAATCACCGCCGTCAGGTTTAGATTCATGTTTGTCTACATGTTGACAAACATTGTTCAATGTTTTAGGGCTTTGTGTAGGTGCATATAGGAATCGTCGGAAAAGTCTCCACTTTATTGTGTGGAAGGGTCACGAACTCATCCGAAGTTTTCCGACGATCAGTCACTTTTTAGATCACATAGGTGATACACGACTCACTTTTTAGATCACATAGGTGATACATCAGTTTTGGATCTCACCAGAAAGAGATCACGTTTGCGTCACATAGGTGAACGACGACTTAAGTTTTGGATCACATAGGTGATTATCATATTGTGTAAATAAAGAATATTTACTGCTCCAGAAATTTACAGTGTTTTGATTTTCTGCGACATCAATTCTTCACGACGATTTTGCTGCGGAACGAGTTTGGTTGCCGTTTTCAGTTGCCGATTTGCCGGACGGACAATTTTGGTTTTGCCGACGGCATTTCACTGCGCGAAGCATCCACCCCCCAGACCCGCTATTAAGCCTAGAGCACCAGCGCCAACTTTAATTATTTAGAGGCCAGCGCGCTCAACATTTTGGTCCTTCGAGCCGGATCTTCGCTGTCACACCAGTCATCAGTTCCAGAGCCAGCAGCAAAAAAAGGTGCGTGGAACATATATAGTTTGATTTGGTGTCCCCTCTCGCGTTTTTAAAAATAATAACAATAAAATATTTGTTTATTCAAATTCGCAAACTTGAACCCGAACTCTCCGCGAAAATTGTCAATTCGCCGCAACTCAAAACGTTTGAGTCGAAAAAGTGCGCCAAAAGAGTGTGTGAATAGTCACACACATCTTTCCTCTTTTTCAACAGTTGTGCACAGTGGGTCATAGAGACCAAATTTTACTGTCCAACTGGTTAGCGGTTCATAACCAATAGTGGTTATTTAAGTTTTCCTCGCGATCTTGACAATATGCTGTGTTTATTTTGGAAAATTGAAATTCCAACATAAGCATACAAATTGTGCGAGAAAACAAAAGCCCCACTGTAAAACTGCTCGATATTCGATCGCTGCAAACAAACAGTGCAACGAGTTGCAACGACACTCGTTCCCTTTTTACGCACTAAGCATAGTGCAAGCCACCCGCACACTCTCCAATTTCGTCTTCTATCTCTGTTTGTCTCACGGGCACAACAGAATAAAAGACAACGAGAGTCTACGCGTCGCCAGAGGCACGCACAACAACAACAACACAGAAGAGAGTGCAAAAAGTGCACACACCCAGGGTTGCCGCTAAAGAAAAATTTTTGCGACCAAGTCAGGTTATGAAAAGTTACCAAAAGTTACCAATGAATTAAAACTTTAAATTTCTCCTTAAAATTAAAGTACATAAAGACTTATTAAAGTTTATAACATTTATTTTCCATAATTCGTATTTTTCAATCAGGATTTTTTTAAATTAACTGGAAAACTGCGCATTGTTTCAAACCCGCAGAAAGTTGACAACAACGTTGAAAGAATCAAGTGATGCCACTCATATAAGCTGTGGTAATATTATTATATATTTCGCATGTTGCAAATGTTAAATATAATGTATTGAAATATTAAAAATATGCAAATATTCAAAAATATTAAGAATACAAAAAAGTTACCTCAACTAAAAATAAGTTACCAAGCTACCAAAAAAATGTAAAAGCAAAAAAAGTTACCAATTTTGGTAATAAATTACCAAAACGGCAACCCTGCACACACCGTACAAAAAACGGACGGTCTGCACAAGCGAGTGCAGACAACAACAACCACACTGCGAGCGGTGCGCAATAAGAGAGCGTACCCCCAACACAAAACAATTAGGCAAGTGGCCTTAATTTTGTAAATACACCCAAGCGAAAAAGTTAGGCAAGTCGCCTGAATTTAATATAATATATTTGAAATATATTAAATTATATTTTTAATTATATTATATTTGTTTTTGTGTGCGATATTTTTGTTATTTTTTAATTACAAATATAAAGATTTTTGTTTGGTCCGTGTTTTTAGTACTAACCCAAGTTAAATATGTCCTCATATGAGACTTTCATTCGGGTTACCGATGATGTTGTCGTTTTCGAGTCTGAATTTGATTCAACTCCATTGTCCGATCACTCTCCTTTCACACTTGAAGTTCAAAAGGATGAGTTAAAATCTTTGTGGCTAGATGTCAAGTCGTCATATGAGACGATTTTACATCGACGATCCACAACCAATGCCGACGATGAGGCAATGGACTTAACAACGCTTAAAGTTAAGTATCGTGTTTGCTACGATGCATATGTCCGTTGCATGGGGAAAATGAATCAATTGATTCACGAATTTAGTCAATCAATTTCCGAACCAAAGGAAATTGATCCCCTTCCCATGTCTAGTCATACCATCAATCTGCCTCCGGTAGATATAGATGTTTTTCATGGTGACTATTTATCCTGGCCGTCTTTCCGAGACATGTTCACCGCGATTTATATGTCGAATCAGCGGCTGACCCCAGTAGAGAAGCTCTACTATTTAAACCAGAAGACTTCTGGAGAGGCGAAAGACATAGTTAAGAAATCGCCTCTCACACATGACGGTTTCGCTACCGCTTGGCAAAATCTTGCTGACCGGTACGAAAACAAGAGAATCCTCATAAACAGTCAACTTAAAGTTCTGTTTAATCTCCCAGTGGTCCAGGTGGAATCAGGAAGTTCCATTAGAAAGCTGCAGCGGGACATAAATAATTGCATTTC
Organism: Coelopa frigida; assembly: GCA_017309665.1. Taxonomy (NCBI): domain Eukaryota; kingdom Metazoa; phylum Arthropoda; class Insecta; order Diptera; family Coelopidae; genus Coelopa; species Coelopa frigida. The sequence goes on from CM029561.1 coordinate 23,137,661, forward strand.
GACGTTTCAATTGTATGATATGGATATCAGCAGTTGGGACGCCATATTTGTTTATTTATGTTCCACTCGGCTACCTGAGGCTACGCTCTCATTGTGGGAGCAAAGTATTGTTTCCAAGTCCGAAATCCCACGGTGGGCGGACATGGACAATTTCTTGACGAGTCGTTTCCAGACGTTGGAAACAGTTTTAAACATACGAAGTGCCACAACTTCAAGGGCGTCTGTGAAAGTTACGGCTTCTCACAATAATTTCGACACAAGACGCATAAATTCCCACTATGCAAATGTCAATAAGGTGACATCTTGCAGACTTTGTTCTAATGCACACGGTATTAGAACATGTCCTAGATTTTTTGAGATGACAGCAAAAACACGGTTTGCTACAGTTCGACGACTGAACTTGTGCCTGAATTGCTTGTCGTATTCTCATAAAATTCGAGATTGCAAAAGTGCTTTCAATTGTGGAACGTGTAAACAACGTCACCACACGCTTTTGCATCGCGATGCTTCCACTCGGTCGACTTCGGAAGAGTCCAGTCGACATGGAACCTCGCGCCCGTCTACCTCTCAGGTACACAGCCCTGAAGGTAGCCCACAACAGTCTACCTCCGATAGCTCTGAAATAGTTCAGAGTGACGTGCGGGGGTCCCCCAAGGTGCTTCTGGGTACTGCGATGGTGACTATTTGTCACAATGGAGTCGAGTACGAAGCTAGAGCGCTAATAGATCCTGGTTCTGAAGGAACCTTCATTTCAGAACGTCTGCAAAACGTTCTCAAAATCCCCTACACTCGAGATAGTGCACAAATTTCGGGCTTGAATGCGAAAGTCGCCGTTCAAGTCTCGAAACGGTGCACGGTGGTGATAGGTTCTCCAAAGGATTCCAACTTTAGAATTAAAGTATCGGCTTTAATTCTCTCGGAGTTGACCGGAAACCTTCCAACCACTTCGATCAATCCCTCCGTGGTTGATCAAATACCGAACCACAATTTAGCCGACAAGAATTTCCATCAGAGTGGAAAAGTCGATGTCTTGATTGGTGGGGATCTGTACCCACAAATCATTTTGGAAGGTGTTCGACATCAAGTTGTAGAACACTTAATAGCCCAAGACACGGTCTTTGGATGGATTCTCACAGGCCCTCTACCGTGTCAAACATCCACCAAAACCATTATGTCTTGCTACACAGAAGTTTCGCTTCCTGCTCGACTATACTACCCATCGGGGATCAGTCGACGTAAGTGGAATTCCCCAACACGCGATTCGAGAGTTCGGGTCGCGGAAAACAGAACCACTGGATTATCGAAAATCCAGCAACCGTCGAGCAATGTTCAACATGGTGTTTGCCATCTGAAGCGTTGCACTGATAAGTTCAGATGCAACCGCAAACATCACTCGATGCTGCACGGGCATTCGGATGAAGAAATAAGGCACTTAGAATCTTCGTGGGCCGATGAGAGTCTCCGTGAACTCAGGGAAAAATCTCCTGAGTCACGTGATCCCCGGGGTGACGGGGTCGAGGGCGGTTTCCTTTCGGAGAGAGAGTCAGTGATCCAGAAGCGATCGTGGCGTTCTCTCCGGGAAGAATCGACCGGGGATGAAGGGCTGAAGATCGAAGCGCTCGTTGAGGAGGATCCTCACCGTCCCGCGGAAGAGCAACCTTCTCTCCCCCCTCCATGCACCGAGCTCGTGAATGCTTCTGCGAGTTCGGTGCGACGAAACGATGGCGCCAGTCACGGGACTGAGTCTCATTGCTTTCGTCCCTCTTTACACGCTGACCGCAGGAGAACGGAGCGTTTGGATCAGCTTTCGCTGCGCCCTCGGAGACAACACCCGCACAAGACAGTGCCAGAGCGAAATGAGAAGCCTCGACGGTTTGAGGGCAAATCACACAAGCGCATTCATCAGGACGGAACTTCCCTGAGCATGCAAGAAACGGTGGCAGGAATGATGCCCAGAATGGTACCGCACCTGGTTGCCCTGACAGCAAATTAAGCTGGACCACCCCGGAAATTACAAGGTTAACCACCCCATCTGACACCAAATCAAACCTATATGTACCACGCCCTATCTTATTATGAATTATTATGTATTTTATGTATAGTAGGTACTGAATTAATTCGTTTGCAGTGATGCTGCAAGGTGGGCGGAATGTTTACGCCAAACATCGAATCACCGCCGTCAGGTTTAGATTCATGTTTGTCTACATGTTGACAAACATTGTTCAATGTTTTAGGGCTTTGTGTAGGTGCATATAGGAATCGTCGGAAAAGTCTCCACTTTATTGTGTGGAAGGGTCACGAACTCATCCGAAGTTTTCCGACGATCATTCACTTTTTAGATCACATAGGTGATACACGACTCACTTTTTAGATCACATAGGTGATACATCAGTTTTGGATCTCACCAGAAAGAGATCACGTTTGCGTCACATAGGTGAACGACGACTTAAGTTTTGGATCACATAGGTGATTATCATATTGTGTAAATAAAGAATATTTACTGCTCCAGAAATTTACAGTGTTTTGATTTTCTGCGACATCAATTCTTCACGACGATTTTGCTGCGGAACGAGTTTGGTTGCCGTTTTCAGTTGCCGATTTGCCGGACGGACAATTTTGGTTTTGCCGACGGCATTTCACTGCGCGAAGCATCCACCCCCCAGCCCCGCTATTAAGCCCAGAGCACCAGCGCCAACTTTAATTATTTAGAGGCCAGCGCGCTCTACATTTTGTTTTTTTTTTTTTTTTTTTTCTGGAGCAGTAAATATTCTTTATTTACACAATATGATAATCACCTATGTGATCCAAAACTTAAGTCGTCGTTCACCTATGTGACGCAAACGTGATCTCTTTCTGGTGAGATCCAAAACTGATGTATCACCTATGTGATCTAAAAAGTGAGTCGTGTATCACCTATGTGATCTAAAAAGTGACTGATCGTCGGAAAACTTCGGATGAGTTCGTGACCCTTCCACACAATAAAGTGGAAACTTTTCCGACGATTCCTATATGCACCTACACAAAGCCCTAAAACATTGAACAATGTTTGTCAACATGTAGACAAACATGAATCTAAACCTGACGGCGGTGATTCGATGTTTGGCGTAAACATTCCGCCCACCTTGCAGCATCACTGCAAACGAATTAATTCAGTATCTACTATACATAAAATTAATTAAATTAAACAATTAATGCAACAGAAACAACAAGTTTAAGTTTTAAATTTTGTTTTTATTGCTGTTATTAATTTTTTAATTATAATATTAAAAAGCAAATATAATAGAAAAAGATGTTCATAAAATTTAGGATTAAATTAAATATATGTACATACAGAAATATATAAAATATTTCGATAAATTGTTAAATATGAAACAGTTTATTTTTTGGCAAAATATATCGCTACTATTAGTATAACTTATTCAATTATTAATATATAGTTAGTAACGTAGAATGAAACATTGTCAAAGAATGTTAAAAAAATTTATATACAAACACAAAATATAAAGCTTTGAATAATTCTTACAACACCATTCTTACCCATAAAAAAGAAGTCCTAAGTTTATACATCAATTAACCAGAAAAGGGGAATCTATCTCGATGTTTAAAATAAAAAGCTTTCTGTCAACGAAAAGGAAACGATGGAAAAAATAAAGAAGAAGAAATGAAAAGTCTTAGAGGGAATAAGGAAAGAACTTGATTTATATTTAAAGTTGCCAAAGGAAAGCACTTAGAATTTCTTTCTGTGAAATTAAAAATTTAATACCACTCGAGGTTTAGATACATTTCAGTCCTTACGACTAGTTCAGAGTCTTTAAAAATTCTCAATTGGCTTTAATAGGGAGAGGGAGAGAAATAGCAGAAGAAGCATTCAAAGAACTTCTATATAAAGATTTTAATACAAAGTAAAAAAAACATATCAAACATATAAATTTGATCCAAATTATAACATTTAATTTAATTTTAGTAATATAAAAAACTCTTTTTTTTAAACGTTGAATTTATGTTAATACTGTTTAACACATTACTTAAAAAAAAAATAAATTTTAACATTACGGGGAATAGTTAACAAGCCACCATAGTAACAATTTGGGAGTTTGCTCTCAATTTTACGACTTTTGAAAATATTCGTATTCTGAGACATATGAACGGTAATAAAAACAAACAAAAGTTGTTACATATCTGAGAGGAGGCAATAAGCGAGTAACAAACATTTTGTTATTGATTTTTTCGATTTTCATCCTCTAAAATCACTTAAAATAACATAACTTTACTTCTTATCACCATATTATGTTGTTCTTGGCGGCCAAACACAATTTAATGGCTTATATGTTAATGATGGCAGTCGGACAAATTCCAAACGACTCGAATTGACTTCATAAACATTTGAAAACAAATTCGAATGTCATTAACTTCTATCAGTTGTTTGTCATATTTCTATAAATTCTCTCAAATTCCTTCAGTTTCTTCTCATTTGCTTCAGAATTCTCCCGAATTTAATTTTGTTTGACAGTTTTTACCAAAGAAAGTTATCTTTGGTTTTTGCTCCATATTTTGTATTCACCACGAGGTGAACTTTTCGTTGTTACGATTTCGTCAGAATACGAATTCATAGTGTTGGAAACAAAACGAATCAACAGTTCGGTAATATATTTTCTTGTTACCTATTGTTACCTTTTCACCAGAATCAGGCCTTAAATGTTTTTATTATCATTTTAATTTTTTTTTAACAAAAATTTAGTATATTTGATTTCATGATTAGATTTCCAAAAAATCATATTTTTTATTTAGTAAAAATACAACATCGCAATTCACAGAAAAAAATCACTTAATAAATGCTACGGAAATAATACGGCTAATATTAGAAACAAAACCAATTCAAAAGAGCCTACGAAAAAAAAAACAAAAAGAAAAGCAAGAGAAATAATAGCAATAAGAAGAAGATTGCGTAACAAAATAAAACAAACAAAAAACATAAACATAACATAAACAACAATAACACACAAACAAGCACAATAAGACAAGCAAACATAACACATCAATAATAACAACAAATCCCATAACATGTGTTCGGTAATTAGAGTTGAAATGTATGTAAAAAGTAGATAAGTATTTTAATGTGCTTGTATGAATTATGCAGATATATATACATAATATGTATGTAAAGGGAAGGGAGCAAGTTTGAAGACGCAGAATATGAAGAAATCAGGGCAATTGTTAATTATCCTAATTACCCTAATGTCCCTAAAGATATTTAAATGTCAATTACTTAAAATGTTATTCAGAATTTTAAATCAAATCAACTGAAAAAATTTAGAAACAGACAGAAACACCAATCATCAGAATGGAAAAGATACATGAGAAGAGAATGAAGAAAAAGGAATCGTTAACATTTAATTTTAATATTCATCTTTGAAACCAACTGAATATACCTCGATTAAAAAAAACTAAGAGCATTTAAAATTTAATTTGAATTGTTGGAATTTTCTTCAAGTGTATCTTGGCTTAAAACCTCGTCCTCCGCCCACGCAACCACAATCCACTTGAGAGGCATCGGTTGCCTGGCCTTACTTGCGGACGATGAAACTAAATCCAACAATTAAGCCATTAACGATGGTAATTAGATGTGGGTGTCGTTGTGGGTGACGGGATTTCGACACTGCAAGCCCATGTCAATGGAGGGGCGGTGACAGGAAATTACCTTTGATCACCTTTCGCGACGCAGTTGTTAAGTGGTCAAGGGCGAAGGCGGGACGGATGTGGATCCTGATGGTGGCACCTAATGAGCCTGATGGGCCATACAAATAGGAGTCGCTTGCGTCAGGCCGCTTAATCGCGATTTGTTTGTTCAAAGGACTTCTGCAGAAGAAACACCTCAGGAATCCTTCTTCTCTTTTGTCGTTAAGATCATAATAATTGCCGTCATCATAGTCGTGGTCACAGCCATAGCCGTCGCAATGCCTTCATCATCCTCGTACCACGGAGGCAACCCCCACGTTCTGTACTCGGCCTCAGATCGTGGTCGAATCAGTTCGCTCTTCAAGGTCCAGATGTTCTACATGATGCTGATGGGCCAGGTACCGATACCACTGCATCGATGGCTCCCCTCGCAATGGTCCCAGCTCGGAAAGCGCATTGCCCTCTTCTACTCGCTCTTCGTCTGCTGGCAGACATCACATTTGGCCCTGCTCTACACGAAAACCACCTTCGACAAGTTCGCCGAGGGCCAACTCGACGAGATCACCGACTCCCTGACCATGGTCATCATCTACTCGTTCTCGGCCTTCGCCACCATGTACTGGATGTGGAAGTCGAAGCAGTTGGTTGCCTTCATGAAGCGCATCGATCGCGAGTATCGCCACCACTCGTTGGCCGGCCTGACCTTCGTCAGCTCGTTTCGATCGTTCGATTGGGCCAGGAAGATGACGTTGATCTGGATCACATCGTGCTATACAGGCGTCGTCACCTGGGGTCTGGCGCCGATCATCCTACGATCGCGGACGCTGCCTCTCAAGTGCTGGTATCCCTTCGACCCGCTGGTGAGTTTAATTTGACCTTAAATAATCTTTGATTGATCCTTGATTGACCTTTAATTGCTCCTTGGTTGATCATGATCATCATGATGGCAATTACTCCTCCCCAGCAACCCGTCATCTATGAGCTGGTCTACACCATGCAGCTGCTGGCCCAGGTCAACATCGGCACCACCTTCGGCATCACCTGCGCCCTGTTCGTGTCCTTCTGTGTGATCATGTTGGGTCAATTTGACGTTCTCTACTGCAGCCTAAAGAACTTCGAATTCCACGCTCGCCTTCACTCCGGCAAGGATATCCAGAAGTTATTGTGAGTTACACAAAGTATTTGGGATGATCCTGTTAATTTGTCTCTATATTCAACTTTCCTTAGTAAAATCCAAAAGCAGATGCCCATGGGTATGGATGACGAACTAAATCAATATCTTTTTGCGGAGGAGCACAAGACGGACCTCGCCGCCCTGGACAAGATCCCTAAAAGTAGCGACAACAAGCGGCGACAACACGAGGCGCTGGTCGAGTGCATCCAGCACCATCGCTTTATCCTCGAGTGCTGCGAGGAGCTGGAGACTCTGTACAATCCCTTCTGCCTCATCAAGTCCTTGCAGATTACGCTGCAGTTGTGCCTACTAGTCTTCATCGGGGTGGCGGTGAGTTTGTGATTGTAGTGAGTGGGATACGAATACTTGATTTTGATTTGATTTTGGCAGGGTGAGCGATCCATGGTGCGTACCATCAACCTCCTGCAATACCTCAGCCTCACTGCCGTCGAGCTGATGATGTTCACCTACTGTGGGGAGCTGTTGCGGTCGCACAGCGTGCGAGGCGGCGACGCCCTTTGGCGTTCGAAGTGGTGGAGCCACGCCCACCACATCCGCCAGGACATTCTGATATTCCTTCTCAACAGTCGCCGCTCTGTCAAGATCACGGCTGGGAAATTCTACGCTATGGACGTGGAGCGGCTGAGATCAGTGAGTGAATAATACATTTGGAAGAACAATTAATAAAACCATTGCATACTTATAGGTGGTGACGCAGGCTTTCTCTTTCTTGACTCTGTTGCAGAAGCTGGCCGATAAAAATGTGTAGGACCCTTACAATTAAATTATTCACTAAAACACCCAAAATTAAGCAGTAAATTCTTTAACCTTTATGTCAACAGCAAAGTGTCAAAGTGTTCTTTCTTGAAAATTAACAATCGGATCGACCTGAAATTTTTAAATTGTGTTTTAAATATGTTGATATAAAATAACATAATACTTTCATTAAATTAAAGTAAAGTTTAAAGTAATTCAAGAGTATAAAACTGTATAATAAATACAATAAATTAACATTGAACAAGAAAATAATGAATACATTAAAATTGTTGTCACGTTCTCCTCCTCCTACTGCAGCCTCCATTATGAAGAGAGCGCCGTTCATTGCCTCAATGTCATTGTGTCACAATGTCATAAACGGCTCAACCGATTTTGATTAAATTAAGAACTTGGATTATATGGACTGTGGAAGGAACTATAGGCTATATATAGTCGGCATTCGCCCACTGCCACGCCCACTTATGAACAAAAATAACATGATTTCGGCCCCGTTCAATCGATTTTGACCAAATTTGGTATGTAGGTTTCAATGGCAAATATAAATATATATATATATAGAAAGTGGACCAAGAAAAGGGCGGAACCGCCCACTGCCACGCTCTCTTATAACAAAAAACAGCATAGTTTCGGCCCAATTCGACCGATTTTATCGAAATTTGGATTTTTGTTTAAAAGGATTTTTGCCGAAAGTGGATAAAAAAAGCGGAAACGCCCACTGCCACGCCCACAAATAATAAAAATTACAGAATTTCCAATCCGTTCGACCCATTGTGACACGCCACGCCCACAAATAATAAAAAATTACATAATTTCCAATCCGTTCGACCCATTTTGACCCGCCATGCCCACAAATAATAAAAATTACATAATTTCCAATCCGCTCGACCCATTTTGACCAAATTTGGTATGTGGCTGTTAATGGCGAATATGCAGAAATTGACAACAAAAAATAATGGACCCGCCCACTGCCACTCCTACAAATTTTGAAACTTACAGGATGTGGAACCCCTTCAACCGATTTCTTAGAAATTTTATATGTGGATCTTAATGGCGGAAAATGGAAAATGGCGGACTACAATTAATAATGAATCCGCCCACTGCCACGCCTACCAATTTTGAAAATGACATGGTTTGGAACCCGTTCAACCGATTTTTTTTTTTAAATCAATACCAAAAAAAGATGGATACTCCTAAAAATTTAAAAAATATCAACTAGCACAAAAAATTAAATTAAATTAAAATAACATAGCAGATAATGTAGGGTATTGAGGATTGTGCGAAAAATCATGAGATGTGTAACCGATCAAACATAATTTTTTTTCTCGATTTTCTAAATCGCTGTAACTCTCTTGACTTCAGATGGATCAAATGCATTACCAGACCCCATTATTTTTTTACTTCAGTGATTTTTTATAATTTTTGCAAAAATAGTTTTTTTTTTTCTTTGCTTTTTACGTTCATGTCTTGTTTTAATTGTATTGTTTGCATTGTATTCATTTAAATATGGTCTACATGTTTGCTTCGGTGGAGCAGTGGTTATAATTATTTGCTTTAATCCATAAAATCCCTAAACAGGGATATCCGCTGCGAAGCAGCATCATTATAACCATGTATTATATATATTTCAGTTTTCGCCAGTGGTTCACTGAGTTGATGAAGAAACATCCTACGCCGGTGTGGGTTGTTCTCCAAGTTAATTATGTCGTGGCCGGGGGCCGTGGCTCAATGGATAAGTGCGGTTCGATACCAGCTCTACCAACATCAATTTTTCTTTATGGCCTCCTCCTCTCGGTGAGCAATGGCAAACTTCCGAGAGTATTATTTCCACCAACATCTTATTTTTATCATAACGACATGTCATTTCCCATACAAAATGCATACGTATAATTTTTCTGCTGTTGACATAAGGGTCAAACACAACACATTTTTGTTTTCTTTAAATTTTGAAATTTATAAAGTTTAACAAATTTTTGAATTCCAAAGCATTTTTAAATTTGAGCAGTTGTGAATTTCAAAGAATGTTTTAATTAAATGAATATTAAATAATTATTGAAGTTAGCTATAGCAAATGAAAAAAATAATTCTCAATTTGTCATAAAAATATTGTTTCGATTGAATTAACCATCGTCTACTGCACTCGGATTAGATCTTTCAGTCCCTTTTATAAAAAACATTTTAAATGGTTCTGGTTCATTAAAATGTTATCTGCCCTTTAGAATTTTCTGTCTGTCTTTTCTGATCCACCTTTAAAAAGACAGAAAACTTCTCAATTTCGTTACCTGAGCCTCGTTCGCTTGGCACTTTTTCTCTCAGAGAAGGACAGTCCCAAAAAAGTGACTCTCCAAAAAAGAAGAACCAACCGTATAATTAAACATTTTGAGTTAATTATAACATTTTAGTCCTACGAAACTTGAGAAAAGCAAACAGCTCGGGGAGAGTTTGGTAGTTAAAGTTGAGCAGTCTAGTTGGCGTAAAAGGGAATATTGTGGGCGGCAGGAAATTGAGACATTCAGGCGATTGTTAATTACTCTGTTGGTAATTGTTTTGAATGGACTTTTTCTAATGCTTTACACTTTCAGTTTGAGGAAATTGAAGAGAGGAAAATATAATTGAGAAAGAATTTAATAAAAGGACTAAATGAATATTTTGAAGTTATCTTGAATGAAATAAATTTTGATTTTGATACATGATGTCTTACTCGTATATTCTTAGAAATAATTAACCAGAACATGGACCAAGTTTTGAGTTTTTCTCTCAGTGCACACAACTGTCAGCCACACGCTTCGTGAAAGTTGAGTGAAGAAACTCAACCGACAATTAAGTCATTACACCGGGTAATTAGAAGTTTAAAACTCACACATTCACAGACACCTCACAAAAAGAGGTGTCGAAATTCTCTCGAAATTTGTGAAAGGATGAAATTGTCAAAAAACGAAAGTTTGATATTGTCGAAGGTCGAATTTACTCTAGTGTGAAAAGAAAAAGGGTTACCGAAGTATTTAAAGGGTAAGCTGAAGAGATTTCTCAGTATTCTTTTACTGACCAGCGGTGAAAAATCGTGTACTATGTCAAAGGATTTACATCATGGTGGTGAGGTAACGGTTCTCTACTCTGAGCACGACCGGAAACGGAAACGCTCGTTGTTCGCCGTACAATTGCTGTTCATGCAGATTCTGGCCGAATTGCCGCCCAAGATACATCGATTGTTGCCGTCGTCGTGGCGCGGCTTCGGCATCGCCGTCGCCCGCTCCTACTGCATCTTCATGGGCTTCCAGACGTCGCATTTGGCGCTGCTCTTCGCGAAGACCACCTTCGACAAGTTCGCCGTGGGTCAGCTGGACGAGATCACCGACTCGATCACAATGGTCATCATCTACTCGTTCTCGGCCTTCGCCACGTCCTATTGGCAGCTGCGAGCGAAGCGTCTAGAGGCGTTTGTGGACCGCATCGAGCGCGAGTATCGCCATCACTCGTTTGCCGGGCTGACATTCGTCAGCTACCATCGATCGTACGACTGGGCCCGAAAGTTGACCATCACCTGGCTCTTCTTCTGCGTCCTTGGCGTCGTCATGTGGGGCCTGGCGCCGATCATTCTGCGATCGCGGACGCTGCCGCTCAACTGCTGGTATCCATTTGACCCGCTGGTGAGTTGAGTTTGGCTTTAATTCATCTTTGATTGATTCTTGAATTATAATTGATTGTTTGTTTTTTGAATGCTCCTTAATTGATTCTTGAATATTCCTTGATTGATTGACATTGTTTCCCTCCAGCAACCCGTCGTGTATGAAATGATCTACACGCTCCAGCTGCTGGCCCAGATCAACGTCGGCGCCACCTTCGGAAACGTCTCCGCCCTCTACGTGTCCATGATCCTTGTGATGCTTGGCCAGTTTGATGTTCTCTACTGCAGCCTCAAAAACTTCGAGTTCCACGCTCGCCTCCTCTCCGGCGAGGATATCGTAAAGTTGAGGTGAATTGTGACAAAAAGTTATCGTATTTTCTGTTAATTTTTTGTCGTTTTATGCCGAGGTTTTTGCTGATTTTGATGTTGAATTTGTTGTTGAATTTTTCGTTATATTTTTCGTTGAATTATCTGTGGATTTTTTGTTTAATTTATCTATTATGGTTCTATTTTTATGTTGAGTACATTTTTATGAGTATTACATTTTTTGTCGTTATCTGTCGAAGTTTTGTTGAATTTTTTGTTGAATTTAGTGTTTATATTTCTATTATTTTTTTTCTGGACTTTTTTTTTACCGGATTTTATTTCTTGTATTGTCTGTGCCTTTTTTGTTAAATTTCTTTAGTATTTGATTGTATTTTTTTGTTGAATTTTGTGTTCAATTTTTTGTCGTCATCTCTCGAGTTTTTTTTAGTATTATATTTTTATGTTAATTCTTTGTAGTTTTTTTGATTAAAATTTCTGTTGAATTTTCGATGAATTTTTTGTAGAGCTTTCTGTAGAATTATCTGTTGATTCTGATTATTATCCGTTAAATTTTTTACAAATATTTTGTTTAATTCCCTGCCGAATTTTCTGTTGAATTTATATTGAATTTCTGTTGAATTTCCCTTTCTTTCTCTTTCAGGGAGATCCAAAAGCAGGTGCCGATCGGCGTGCAGGACGATCTGAATCAATACATCCTGGCGCAGGAGCATAAGACGGATCTCTCTGTCCTCGGGAAGTTTCAAACCTCTCCCAAGGTCTTCGAGAGGCATCTGCACGATGCGCTGGTCAAGTGCATCCAACACCATCGCTTCATCCTCGAGTGCTGCGAGGAAATGGAGGAACTCTTCAATCCCTTCTGCCTGATCAAATCTATACAGATTACGTTCCAGTTGACTCTGTTGGTCTTCGTGGGCGTGGCGGTGAGTTTGCGATCGGTGAGTGTGGCAAAAAAGTACTTCCTTCTTTGATTCTGGCAGGGCGAGCGATCGATGGTGCGGACGATCAACCTCGTTCAATATTTCACCCTCACCGCCATTGAGCTGATGATGTTCACGTACTGCGGGGAGCTGCTGCGCGGTCACAGCGTTCGGGGCGGCGAGGCGCTCTGGCGCTCGGAGTGGTGGAGCAACGTCCGGCACATCCGCAAGGAGATCCTAATCTTCCTGGTGAACAGTCGACGGGCGGTCAAGATCACGGCTGGGAAATTCTACGCCATGGACGTGGAGCGGCTGAGATCGGTGAGAGGAGAATTTAGTGATGATTGGCGTAAGAGAAAAACTATAAAAATCCATTGCATACTTCCAGGTGGTAACGCAGGCTTTCTCACTAATGACGCTGCTTCAAAAATTAGCCGCCAAAGATGGGAAGTGAAGCGAGGTGAAGAATTATTGTAAAATCGTATAAATTTAATAACACAAAACATTTTATCGACATAAAAAGCAAATCACTTGAAAACGGAAATCGCTTGGAAAAGGGAATCGCATAAAAAGAGAATTCACGTGAGAAGGGAAATTACTAAAGAAATGAAATGTAGTCCATGAAAAAATGAAATATAATCACTAAAAAACTAATAAAAAAATGAAATCACTTGAAGAAGAAGAATTCACTTTTAGAAAAAGAATAATCAATAGTAGAAGAAAATTGAAATCACTTAGAAAAAGGAAATGACTGGAAAAATATGGCATCACTTGAGGCGGCCTCGGAAGCACCTAAAACCATGTTACATATTTTTGGGGCCCCTGGTAGATTTCTTTCCCTGTTTGTCCGCCTCTTTCTTTCTCACTACAGCACTCTATCGCTGAGTGTGAAATCGATTTTTATCGCGCGACCCGGTTCCTTGGAATCGGAAATGGAAATCAATTTAGAGCGGAAATAAAACTAAACGATTCAATTTCAACTTTAGTAACAGCAAACAACAACAACAATGACTTTGGCAATAAAAACATCACGAGCGGTAACAAAGACAACAACAGTAAAAAGCTCAATAAAGCAACAGAATAACATTCATTACAACAACAATAGCAATAACAACAGAATAGCAATAAGAACAAGAATAGTAATAACAATAAATACAACAAAAATAACAACATCTGCAGAGAGTGCGTTCGACACGCATTTCGACGCTTTTTCAACTGTCAAAAAATTTTGCATTAACTTAGGAAGGTAGAACAAGAACAAAAATAACAAAAAAAAAAAAACAAAACAAAAACCAACAACAACGTCTACATGAAGAAAAACAAAAATAAATTTCAACGTCACGATTTGGAAGAAGAATAAGGAAAACATAAAGAAAAACGAAAAGAAATAATAAAAGAACGAACAAAATACTAACTGTAATAAAGCAGCAATAAAGGAACAAATGAGTTCCACGATTTCACAAACAAGCGCTAATCTATTAACACTGACACAAATACAACCACAGACGTGGGGACAGACACAGACACATTTACTGCGACAGACACCGGGACAAATATCGAGACCAAAATAAAAACAAACACACTTTCACACTAAATCCATTCGCATTCTACCCCATGCTCACACTTATGCTCACCCATTTACACAGATACAATATTCACAGATTAATACATATAAGCATGTGTGTTTGTATATTAAATTAATAATGGAAACTGCAAAGTTGAGTTTAGAAACTTTTTCGTATCGTTTTGTCAATATATCAACGTGAAACGTGAGTGTGTTATGGGGGCGTTTACCGTTAAGGTAACTTTCAGCGAATGTGGGCGGCAGGAGCGACAGCAGTTCAAACAAACCGATAACTTGGAAAACAAGTCGCTCACGTAACGACATCGTGCAGATAACGAACGAAAATTTTCTTCAGAATTAATGAAAATTAATTCTTTCTTTTTGATTATGGAAAATTATATACATATATGAAAAAATTTGTTATTAAACAGAAATCAAGAAAAGTTTTGCAAAGAAGTAAACAAATGCTGGAATCTAATTTCTGGAAACCAAAGGAGATTAAATTCAAGTATATAAGCCAAACTTTATCTAGGAAACTGAGATTCACGAGCATCTAGAGAATATATTTTCGAATTTATTTTTCACGAAACCATTCCTCGATACCACATAAGATTCTCGCGGGATTCCCGCCAGGCTTCATCGAAAACCTCACACACACAAGACGATTTACATGTTTCCAAAGAAATTCGACATGTGAGAAGGAAGAGTTTTGGGTGAAATTTTCGTTCGAGGAGGATCTCGTGTGAGGAAAAACAATTACAAAGTCGACTGCAGGGGAAGAAACAACCGGGAATTATATGTTGTTTTCTTCTCTGACACTCGTTTCGTTTTTTCCCTTCGGAATTTCCTTTCTGAATTATCCATAAGTTTATTTGTTCTCGTATCTAGAAGTCAACTTCCAACGCCTTGGGGCTTTTCTGAGAGGAGGCTTTGAGTAGGTCGGATCTACTACTGAGTGGTTGCTAATTCGAGACAAATGTTTTTTTCTTTTTCTCAACTTTATTTTGTTGATGACCTGCTTTTTTGGTTGTTTTTTCGTGGTTTATTTTGTTGTTATTCTTATGCTTCACTTTGTTTTCATTCTCATGCTACACTTTATTTTTGTTGTCTTTCATTTGGTTGTCAAAATATATCAAAATATTTTTTTGTTCATCATACATTTTGGCCTCAAGCCAAATGTATCTTTTTGCATAACAGAAATTAAATTCCTTTGCATTTGGGAAACTTCTTTGATAAACAGAATTTCTCCCCTTTCCCGCTGGCATTATTTTAGCTTCATTGAGCGACATTTTCGACTGCTTGAATAAATATTCGAATACCCTTTAAGCCTTTTATCCATTTAATTCGAGGCAAATTCCTCATACGCCATGTGGTTTACATTTAAGTTATGAACGAGTTGAGGAGAAATTTTGCAGCTCTTCTTTTTTTCTCATGTCAGTCTTCAATCTCCCTCCCTATTACCTTCTTCTTTGACTGCTAACTTGTTGAGTGTCCCCTTTAACTGTGTTTAATTTTTTTTTCTGAGATCATTATGTTGAAAATGCTTCTTTATTTATTTATTACGCAAGGTTTACACAAGTTGTGGGGTTGTGCAAAAACTCTTCACAGATATGTGGATATGTGTGTTCATCTACATTCGCAGCAACAAGATGAACATTCATATGTGTGCATTCTCAGTAGTGGAGAACGTAAATCACAGACAATTGCATTCTACCGCCCGCATCTTTTTGCTGTTTATTCTTCAGCCATTCGTCCTGGATGTATTTATACCTTTTTTTGTATTTTGTTCATCCTATGCTTTTGCCTCTGTCCCTCCTTTAAACCGCTGACTGCACATAACAAACGTCGTGCATAACTTATGTGAAAACTAGGAAAATGAGGTATAAGAAAGAGAGATAGAGATCGAGATAAAAAGTGGAAGACAGTAAAGCAGAGAGAATTAGAGGTCAAGAGAGATTACAAGAGAAAAAATGTTGTTGTATGTAAAGATAAATCTCAAAATGATGTTGAAGATTTATAGTCTTGTTAAAAAATATAATAATAATAATTACAAGTATAAAAAAGACATGGGGTGCATTTGAAATATTAAACGGAAAAAATAGAAAAATAAAACTAAAACTAAGGCATAGTAAAAAATGATACAACTATTGTAAATTGAAAAAATAACAATTGAAACAAGTTAAAAAGTTAAAAAATACAATAAAGTGAAATAAAAATAAAAAATAGTAAATAGAAAAGAGTGAAAAACAAACCCGCAGACAGAGAAAAAATTTTGCCCCTAACTCTGACACTGAAAGAATTTAAAAAGTTTTCACACACACACTAATGTCGCTTGTGTTTCACTCGCTGCCGCAGTGTCTCCTCACATACTTGGCTTTATTTTTCTGTATATGTGTTATTTTTATGTGTGTGTGTGCACTGTTTATGTGTGTGTGTGTATGTGACACAGGGCATGCGGACCTTCCGAGTCCCACAATCGCGCTCAGAATTAAACGGCCTTAACAAAGTTGCGGTTGCGAAGCCAGAAGTTAAATGGCTTTCAAAAGGGAGACAAAGATAAGGGGAGAATACGTGAGAGAGGGAGAAGGTGAGATAGAGAGAATGTGAAAAAGGGAGAAGGTGAGAGAGATTGAGGCTAAGGTAGATAGAATTACATTGGTATGTATGGAGATTTTACTGTCTAAGAACAGTAAAAGGAGAAGAAAAGTCAGAGACAAATATATGGGAGAGAAACAGAGAAACAGAGAAAGTGAAAGATGAAGATATGAGGCTGCAAGGAGAGAAAAAGTCTATTGAGAAACTTGACTTCAGAAGGAGAATATTCAGAGAATATTTATTCAGAAAGAGAATAAAATTTAGGTGAGACAGAGATTGAGAAACAAGGGAGTGCAAAAGAGAATAGAAGGTGTAAAAAATAATAATCGAGACATTGCAAAATATAAACAAGAGAATTGAGGGAGTAAAAATTGAAAAAAGGAGTGTAGAACGAGAAACAAGGGAGTGAAAAGAGAAACAAAGGTAGAAAAAGAGGAATGAGGGAGTGCAAAAGAAAAACGAAGGAGTGAAAAATAGTAAAGGGTAAAATAAGGTAAAGAGGGAGTGAAAAGAGAAATGATGGGCTAAAAAAGGGATGGAGGAAGACGATTGATGATAATGAATGAATGATAACGAGGATATGGAAGTGGAATATCTCCTCGAGAAAGAGAACCAAACAGGACCTCAAGGATCAATTTTGAATTCGTTGAGATGAGATGGAACAAAGCAAAACTACTTGTTGTATTTTTGGAACAAAAACCCATCTCTATTAGGACAAATGACAGGATGACGATGGAGAATGAGAAGAAAGGAGGAGCAGCTCAAGGAGGATGACTGGAGCATGAACAGATGAACAGAATGAGAAGCTAAAGGTGAAAGGGGTGTGGAATGAACATATTGGGAAACAAAAGAAGGAAACGAAATAGTGCGGTTTAGTCCTGACGTACTGCTTTGCGAATTAATTTGCCTCTAATTGAATGCATTCTCCTCTTTCGACTCGACTCATTCCACGTTCTTTCAATTTATTCCAGACAGTGCCTGGGAGCGCATGTAGAAGCACTTAACAATACTCCCCCTCTCACTCTGGCTGCTGGGTTTGAAATTAATCTGAAATATTGTTCCTAATTGGTTTTCTGAAAACTTTTCTATGACCACCAAAATAAAGCCAAATGATCGAAACGTGAGCTCAAACAAAAAACTCATGAAAAAACAAATATCAGTTCTCGAATTTCACAATTTCCCGGGAAACTTTTAAAAATTGTCAAAGTTTTTTTTGTTTATTTGGACTATGAGGAGCATACCAATAAAATTAACCATTTCAACCATACTCAACTGATCAGCTTTCTAATGAAGAGCATTTAATTTTTACTATGTCGATTTTTTTATTTTTTAATATATTTTTATTGTATTGTTTTATTTATGTATTTATAATTTTTATTCGTATTAAATTTGTATTTGATTTTTTGTGTAATTATTTTTTTATGTATTTAATATTATTATTTATTTATTAGTATTTATTATTATTGTAAATATTTTTTATTATTTGGTTTAGTTTTTGTTGCTTATTATTATTATTTATTCATTTTTTCTTTTATTTCTATTTATTTGGTTTTCAGATTAAATATTTCATGCTATTGGGATAGCTATCGAAGTTTTTGTTGATGTTTTCATCCAAACCGTCAATAAACACATCGATAGTTCATTTGGTTGGCAACACAAGCGATTCTCATTCGCATGCTTCTATTTGTATTTGTTTTGCATGCACGATTTTGCGTTATTTATTCATTTTGTTTGTGTCAAGTGTTGGAAAACGCATTAAGCACGTGACCCTCGTTTGAGCATGTGTGTGTGTGATCGTGTGAGCTTGTGTGAGTGTGCGTGCAACAGTTGTTTTAACCGAAATCTGATTTTAACGGTGTTGAATTAGTCCTTGTATGTTTTTTGACCGTTTTTACTGATATGATATTTTTATAAAGAGCTTTGGAATTGTCAACCAAGAGAGAGTTTGTAATTAAAGCTTACCATGTTTATAATTAAAGCTTACCATGCTGCCTTAAAAATTGTTGTTGTTGTTTTTTAATTTCTTCATCCTTTCTTAAATACTCCCGTCTATGGCTCATTTGTTTGTTCATTAATTTAGTTTTTCCTCTTCCATATGTTTTTGTTCTATGCAGCGATTTACCATATCCATCTTCGACACGATTTCCTAGTTATTTTTCCGATCCTCATCTTCCTTTGCATTCGCAGAACGGTTTCGTCTCGTCCTCCTCCTTATATTTTTCTATATTTGATCTCTCATCCTTTGAACTAATTTGTTGTCCTTTTGTTCCACTCTCTTTATCTCTGCCCCTCTCTCTCCCTCTCATCCTTCTTTCTCCCTCTCCTCTCTTCACTTCCCCACTTCTCGCTATTGAGGTCACAAGATGGGAGGTTTCTCTCAATACGTCATTCAATATGTTCGCCAGCTAAAATTATCGCCATGCTCGGTCATAAAAGTCATGCCTACACACAAGAATAAAGAGAAGAAAGTGTGCTTCAGAGAGAGAGAGAGACATGTCCTTCCGCGGCCCACGTCCGCTGTCCACTCTTAAGTGAGCCGTCGTATCGAGTCTCGCAAATCAACCGCAATTCAATTTGGGACCACGTTTTGTCTTTTGCCATCTCCCTCCTACTCGTTCTCCTCCATCTTATCCTCCACCTTCTGCCCATTCATAACGGATTCTCCTCCTGCTACGCCTTCCGCCTCATTGTTCTCTTCAGTTTCATCGTCCTCCTTGGTATCGAAGTGCAAGCAGACCAAAGTTTACTTCTTCCCATCTCCTTCTATTTCTCAACGTTATTTTCCTCTCCCTCATACCTCCTCCCCGCCCTTCTCTTCTTCTCCTCATACTTAACACCGTCGTTCTTTTTTTCCAGTAGCGTTTGCCTCGTGTTTTGGTCTTGAATTGAATTTTCTTTTCCTTTTTTGTTATCTTGTTTTATTTTCCGTTGTTATTATTGTTACAATTCCCGATGTTGTTGTCATTTTGTTATGTTGTTGTCATTTTTTTTGTGTTGTTGTAATTTTTTTGTGTTGTAGTAATTTTATTATGTCGTTGTAATTTTCCTATGTTCTTGTAATTCGTAGTATTTTTATTTTTGTAGTTGTTCTTTTTTTAATTCGTAGTTCGACTTTGTATGCTCTTTTAGCAGTAAATGTTGTTGTTATTGCTGTCCACCAGACTAAAAATAAAAAAATTTTTGCTGCCACATTTCGTTTCGTTTTTATTAATAAGTTTTTGCGGTTAATTTTAACCACCGGAATGCATTAAATTGACGGAAATGGTGTAAAGGATATAAATAGTTTTTTATATTGTGAAATAAAGATAATTTTTCGACTGAAAAAGTTGTTTTATTTCTATTTATTTATTATATTTTTTACTTTACTTATATTTTAATATTTAAAAATTTTGCAAATGTAAATTAACAATTTTAAAAGTTTTTTTAAATTTTGAAAATTTTATGATATTTGTAAAACTGATTAATTATTACATATAGTGTTTCTTAAAAATAAGTTATACCTAAATATATAATTAAATTATAAAACTATAAAAAGTATGTATAGATAAATGCAAAATATGAAAAAATATTGCAATATATAAAAAAAAATGTCTCATAAAACCTCAAACTTATGAAATCAATTTCCATAAATTTAATAAGGAGTAGAATAACTCATTAATTCAACTAAACTCAAAATATAAAAATATAAATGTTTTCTTAATAACACAAAAAAATAAATAACGGAAACACCAAGATAAATCAGAGAGTTATGAACAAATTGCGGTAAAACATAAAGAACGAGAAAGTGGAAAAAAATCGAGTTTACCTTGAAAATCATCATACTCTCTTCTGTGTCTGAGAAGAAAACTCCCCACCTCCGCAGGGGTTTCAACTAATAGCTACTTAAGCCACTCAGCGGTCACTTTGGTCCATCCTTCCACCCCACGGTCTGATGTCTGGCACTCGAAGTCCTTCCTCGAATCCTGCTCAGCTTGAATTTCCACTCGCCGTCGTCTTCGGGGTCGGCGTTGTCACCACAAAGACTTTCTTCACCACTCCATCTCTTTGTCACCCTCTCTTCGTCTCTCCCTATCTTTGTCCCACTCCCTTCCCATTCTCCACCCCATCCATCGGATGCAATTTCACACAACATTTCCGCTTAACGGTAAAGTAAGTGTACGTTTTAAGCTGCCATGAAAAATGTTGCAAGTTTCTCCTTCCCTTTTCGTTTCCCTTCTTTACTTCCCTTCCTTGCTTTCCTTTTCGCCCTTTCCTTGCTTCTCTTTTCGCCTCTTCCTTCCATTCGCCCCCTTCAACCGACTTCTTGGGTTTTCCATTTGCAGGAACGATGGACGCCGAAAATTTAGTTCGAATTGTGAGGTTTCTCGTCGCGGTTGAGCGTCAAGATTTATGCCCCAGAGGTGGTTCCATTAGACAGTAATAGAGGGCGGGAAAGAGACAGCGAGAGAGAGAGAGAAAGGGAGTAGAGAGATAGAGAGAGAACGGGAGTAGAGAGATACAGAGAGAGAGGGCATAGTACGAACTTCTATAAAGGGTTTAGCGAACTTCAAGAGCAACAAAGTGATTGAAAATTGAGGGTAAGTGGAGAAAAGCAAGGAAGCAATTTGGTAAGAAAAGATAGAGAGAGCGATAGGAAAATAAAGAGTGAGATA
Organism: Coelopa frigida; assembly: GCA_017309665.1. Lineage (NCBI taxonomy): Eukaryota > Metazoa > Arthropoda > Insecta > Diptera > Coelopidae > Coelopa > Coelopa frigida. The sequence continues at coordinate 23,158,965 of CM029561.1, forward strand.
GAGAGAGAGAGAGAATAAGAGATAGAGTGATAGGAAGCGAAGGCAAAACCGCCTCTGAGAAGTTGATGGATTCGCTGGCGGAATTTGAACGACGAAAGTATTTTAATTGAAACCGTTTAATAAAGCGACGAAGTCGATGAGGAATGCGAAGGAAGAGGGAGAAAAAGGAATGGAAAAATGGACGAAAAAAAAGAGAAAATGCGAATGGAGGAGAGAGAAAGTATGTGTTGTGGTGGAGACAGAGTGATAGGTAGATCAAAATAGCAAGGAATGGAGAATAATTTGGGAATGTTTCGATATAATAAGAGGAGGAGACAAAGATAGAAGGAGAGATACAGCGACAAAGAGAGATAGAGAGACTTATGGAGAATCGATTTTATGATATGGAGCCCATCAGAAATCCAATCTATAAGTTCAATCCACTTCATCTCTTGAAACCTCCCCCCATATTTCTTTCATTCAAAGATCATAAGTCGTCCATGAAGTGTCGGAGCGAGAAAGAGAGAGAAAATGTCAAGTCGTGCACTTCCTCAGGAGACAAAAGCTCACTCCGATGACTAATTGACAGCCCGCACTAGAGTGAGGAGAGCAAAAGGCAGAGAGAGCTAGAGGAAAATAATCCCTGGAGAGTGAAAATTAATATTAGTTCGAGTTCACTCTGACAGTGAGGGGAGCGAGGGACGAAGAATTTACAGAGGAACTAATGGAAATGATTTGAAAAAATCATTCAAATGTGTCAATGGTGCACTAACACACACACACATACATCAACTGTACCCTCACATATACATAAAACACTCACTTAATCACGCTTCTCGAGTGTTCGCTAGCATTTCAGATTCGAATCAAATCGATTTTTGCGCAATTGAGCAGCGCGTGCATGAAAAATTGGCGATCGAAGTGAAGAGTCAAGAGGAGGAAGAGAGAACCGAATGCATTCGAGAGGTTCAGTGTGAGGGGCATCATTGAATGGGTTCAACAGGCCTCAGAGGCCTCTCTCACACACTCACACTCACACTCACTCAAACTCAAACCCACTCATGCACATGCACTTGTGCCCTGATTCACACGAACGCGCATTCGCATCGATTAGAGTGAATACCTCAAATTCAAACGGCTGCCATTTCCGTTCGCCAAAGCGGAAGTGGCCCCGAAGCTGAAGAGAAAAACAAAAATATCCCAAAAGCCCAGTGAATTTCGAGTTAGAGGTGGACAGGAGTGGGCGGAAAAGTCTTTCATTGAAACTTAATTAACTCGATTACGCAGCTAATTTATCGAATTAATCGCTTTCCAGTGGATGACAACTACAAGAACAACAATTCCACCATCTCCACCAAACCACTTTCTCCTACTTATCCTTCTTTTACTCATTTTCCATCTGTTTTCCCCTTCCGTCCCATCGACCAATTTGATTTCCTTGGAAAATTCCTCAAAACTTCTTCAGTCGAAAGTTGCCGGCGACCTTCAATCAAACAACCAGAAGAGAGAAAGAGAGTGGTTGGGTGAGAGACAGAGATAGCAACAAAATGGTATTAAGAACAACTTTCTAATGGGCAACGAAAATGGCGAAATCGAGGACGAGGAAATTCGAGGAGGGCGATGAAGAAGACTTTGGTGAAGAGGAAGGCGTTGGCGAAAACGAAGTTAAGCGTGAATAAACAAAATCTTGTCAGACGCTAATGAAGATTATCGCCTGTGATTAATGACGTTGGTCGCCCAACAACTCGTCTTCCCGGTGCTGGTGCTCGGATACGAGGGCGTGGCTGGGGGGCGTGGTGGAAGTGATTTGCCGTGATGAGTGAGGCGAAAAAGTGAGGCAAAAACTTGAAATTTACGCGCAGCATAAGTTTTTGCTGTGGAGAAACCCTTGGGGAAAATGCGAAAAGTTGTAATAATTATTTTTACGATTATCTACTTTTTATGAAGTGTTTAAAGGAATTTTGAGAGAGGGATGCAGAGAGAAACAAACTAACGCAACAACTTTGCGTAAAACTTTTCCTATCTTTTTCTACTTCTCTATAAAAAAACAGCATTTATTTAATGAAAGTTAAGAAAAACGATTCAGTATATTTTATTATTTTATTTTATTTTTTATGGTTTTCTCTTTTTGGTTTTTAACAAAAATAAATACAATTCTACTGTACTACCAAATCGTAGAAGTAATAGATCTAAATCAGTTTCGACTCTGTTATTCCAAAACAAATTCCCAAAACCCATCTAAAACGACCTCTGGTGACGCTTTCTAGAAGTAACTTTGATTACAATTTGTTTACGAATTCTCTACCGATTTTCTACATTTTAATTCCCTATTATTTCCACCTGTTTTTATATCCACTATCATTCCATTCTCTAACTATTCTCAATAATTTTTCCATCATTCCATTGGTTCATGTCCAACATAAAACTAATCTCTACTTACATTAACAATATCATATGATCTTACACAAAACTTATTTATTACTGATTTTTCTACAAAAGCTAAGCTATCGAATTATTATTTGATTTTTTTCTACATATATTTACAACTATACAGAGAGCTCTTCTCGCATGATATAAACTTGTTATCCTGGAGAACGATTCCCCAGCAAAAATCTTTGCTTTAAACCAGTCTTTAAATAATGAATTATTCTAGCCATTAGAAGAATGTGGTACCCTTACGAAACTTTACCCTCCTTATGGTTTCTTTCCAATGAGGATAGCTTTCTGCATTTCTTGGTTTTATTCTACGTACGCCTTTATATTCATTTATGCGATTTTTTCATGGAATAATTTTTATAAACTCTTTGTATAAGATAAATTTTACATATTCTTATTACAATTTTTTGTTTTTTCAATAAATGATGATTGTTTCTTCTTGCGATATTGTTTTCTATTTTTTTTGTATATTTTTCTGTATTTACATTTTTATTTTGAATATATTTTTTATATAATGTTTAATATAGTTTTTTATATATAATCAATATTTTCATAATAAGCTGCTTACAAAATCATTTCCTAACTTTTAAAGTTTACACGTTTTTATCTTATCAATTTTACCTAATGCAATTTTAATTAATAAAACATTTTTTTAATCATTTCTGTTTTCATAAACAATTTTGTACAATCAAGATTTTACATTATCAGTTATTTAGATAATTCATTCAAATATTCTATAAATATTTGTGTTTATTGTTATGTTTAATATTATTTAACATTCACAGAAGATATACCTTTTAACATATATAATGAATTTAAGTACTATTTTTACATTGATTTTTCCTGTATATATTGGAAACCAAAATTCAATACCTCAGTTTTTAGTACAGTGGGCTAGATTGGCTCAAGTAAACTTGTGCTTTCAACATTAACTCTAAATATACATAAAAGTTCATATATAATTTTTGGTTTTTTGTATTTTTTGTGATTTTATAATTTCTTTCCGTTTTTTTTTTATTTTGTCGAGTTATTTTACATACATTTTTCATTTTCTACTTGTTTAGAAGCGTTTTGTAATATCTCCCCTTTTGTTTCGAAAGAATTTTTTTTTACTTGAATTTTATTCAAAAATATATTATGAGTTTTGTCGTCTTTAAAGAAATCCTCATTTTAAAATTTTCCATCTTATCCGTTTTACTTTGCACCCTCATCCTTTTTCCTTAGCACCCTCGTCCTTTTTCCTTGGCACTCCTGTCCTTCCGCGATCTCACGTTTGTCACCCTCTCATGCCGAAAGCGTTCACACGTTGGTCGTGAATGCCGTGAGGCGTCTCGTCGTCATCGTCCCACGTCCTCCCCTCTCAGCCAACAACCATCAGACTCAGACAAATCGCCGAGGCCGAACGCATTACACAGCGTCGAGTGTAAAACATGCAGATCCCGGGAGCTGCTGCTGCAGGCCATTTACAGGTGTAGGGGCGACTTATGCCACGCCCCCCTCACCCCGCCTTAGGATGTGGCCGTTGGGCGGTGAAAAGTTTGTCGCAAAACTTCTTAGGAAATACACAAAGTTCAGCTGAGCTCCCTCGGCCAGGATTAAATACGAAGGTAAAGAGCAAGGGAGAAGATGTAAAGCAGAAAAAGCCCCTTGGAGCGAAAGAGAAGAAGAGAAAGGGATTCAGGGAAAGGCAAGGAGAAAACAGAAAGGAGAATAATGAAAGAAGAAAAAGTGAAGAAGAAATTTTGAGGAAGAGGAAGTATATCCGAAGCAACGGAACCAATTTCCAAAAAGGAAGAAGTAAAAAATAAAAACCAAAAACTCTGACCGAAAAGTTTTAAAAAGTTTTGTCTCTGGGAAAACATGATTTTTTATGACAAGTCTCTTATCCTGTTGTATTCCGTTTACATTCGTTCGCCAATCCCTTCCCTCTCACATTCACTCTCTCTCTTTCTCTGTCTTCTCCATGCTGTGTATTTAAATACTTCGGAAGTTTGATCCAAGAAATTTACTCTAGACTCATGCTAAAACTAAGTGGTGAGTGGGTGGTTGAGAAAGAAGGTGATGGAAACTCTGGAGTGTGCAGAAGTATTAGAGTATGCAAGAGCGACTTGTTAGATATTTCCTACCAAATGGGTTGGAGGGTTTACAAGAAGAATAAGTATTGGTTGATGGAAAAGAGATTTTGAGAGCTTTGTGGTAAATAGTATGGTTATAAGGATGTTATATTGAGGATGTAATGATTGTGTTCTCAGTATTCGTGGTAAACACAGCTGCAGGAAATGGTGAAATACATACTTGAAGAGTTTCAAGGAATATAGAAGAGATGGATGTGCAATTCATACGATATCAAATTCTACCTCCTATTTCCAAGATTATCCTGGGGCAACCTCACCTCTCTCACTCCTCTTTCTTCTGCCTTCTCCTCACCATTCTCTCTCTATTATTTCCCGAACAGATGCCTCTGGGGTGCGATGGTGGCAACGGTTCAAAGGTCACAACGTGCCGCGAAATTAAGTTTCTAGAGAAATTGATTTTATTTTCACAGCTTCTGTGGAAGACCTTCGTGTAGAAATCGTTTGCTGACTCTTTTTCTTTATCTATCATTCTCTTTCTGAAACACTCTCCCACTGACTCAATCTATCTCCGACTATATCTTATATCTTCCCTCCAACCCACCCCCCCCCCCCCCCCCCTCCCTCTCCTCTCTCTGACTCTATACATCTCTTTCCTTGATAAGAATTGTATTTTATTATTTTTGCTGTTGCACTTATCATTCACCTTCCAAAGAACGGGTATATTTCATTTACTCGAGTTTGTGTTGCTGAAGCCGATGAAGATAAGGAGTAAAAACGAAGGATGGACGGAATAGAAAGGGAAGAATGGAGCAAGGAAGGAAGCAAAGGATTCCTTTAGAGGTAAATTGACAATTTCAATTACGTGCGAATCGTTAAAACGTAACGATATAACGAGTATAATATAATTTGCAGGCAATTTGGCATAAAAATAGAGTATAAAAGATATGAAAAGAAAGCAATAAGAGAGACAGGAAAAAGAAGAAGCAACGGAAACTTAAAGGAATTTCGTCGTAAAGTGATTAAAATTCTTCACCGATAAACGGAAGGATGGATGGGCGAACAGAAGGACGGATGGATGGATAGGCGAACGGAAGGATGGATAGACGGAAGGAAGAACGTGGAAGGATCTTACAAACTCCTCCTTGTCATACGCACACATTTAGTGGCGAAAACAAATGATTTTCGCCGCAAGTCGTGGTTAAACACAATAACATCCGGCGGAAGTCAGATGGTTCAGTGATGATGACACAGGTAACGGTTCCAATTCTCTAGCGATAGTGAAAGAGGGTTAAACGAAAATGGAAATGGAGAAAGAGTAAAATGGAGAAAAGGGAGCAAGATTTAAATAGCAATCAGCGAAATGAAAAATCACTTCCACGCGAATGAGATTATAAACCCTGGGTTGAGTGGGGGAATTAAAATGGAAAAGGAGAAATACATAGCAACAGAGTGAAAGAGAGAGACATGGAGAGATATACCCTGAAAAAGAGAGATATAATAGAAATCAAAAGAAAGCTATATACAAATCAAATAGGAGAGTTAAAGAGCAAAGAGAGAGAGAGATAGAGAGAATGAGTGGGAAAGTGAGAACAAATTCTGAAGCAACAATTTGCAAAATTGAACCTTGCCCACGAAACCTTGCGCTCAGCCGGAAGCGCATTCAACTTCCGGTGCACCGCTGGCAAATAATGGAGAGGAAGGAGCGAGAAGGCATTGGCACGAAAAGGGTGAAGGGGAAAGACGAGGAAGGATAAAAGGATGGAGGCGATGAAAGTGAACAGAGGAGAGGAAGTGGAGGAGTGAAAACCGTTCGCGTGGAAACCTCTTCGGTGGCGAAAATCAATATTCGCGCAGATATTTTTCATCGACGGCTGGCTTTTTCAAATGTCATAATATATCTTTTTCTACTTGATGACTTTTTTTTCTTTTCAATTGCATTTTTGTTGTTTGAAGTTTTTGTTGTTCCAAGATTTTTGTTGTTGTTGAACGTTTTTTTTGTTGTTCCAAGTTTTTGTTGTTGTTTCAAGTTGTTGTTCAAGTCTATATTGTGGTTTGAGTTTTTTTGTAGTCGGTTAATTTTTTGTGTGATTCAATTTTTTTTGTTTGAATTTTTAAGAATTCGTTTTTTCTGTTAGAATTTTTATTGTGGTTTGAACATTTGTTGGTTTTTGTTTTTTGTTGAGAATTGAACTTTTTTGTGGCTTGAATATTTGTTGTTATTGTTGTTTTCTATTGGCAAATGCTGGTTGCTGCCATGTGGTTTTCACTTCTCTGGCAATTTCGCGTTTTTCACATAAGGGAGCTGCCATATCTATATATAAAAACAACAACATTTCCCATCATGTCCTTGAGGCATTCATATTGATTTTCACAGAATATCCGTTATCCTTTGTAAGGAAATTGAAAAAATAGTTAGGAAATTGAAATAATAGTAAGTAAAATGAAATAATAGCAAAATAAATGAAAATTATAAAAACTATTGCATGAAAGTTCATGCAATGATATGTAACATTTGTGTTTTTCCTCTTACTTTTTACTCTGGGTGTCGTTTGAACTTTTGGCAAATTTTTTTTTTCCTGCCATCATCGAAGCTATTTAAAGTTTTAATTGAAACTCGTCGCTGGCTGCTGATGTTAGAGTGGTTTGTTTGTTGTTATGGTTGTTGTTTCTGTGATGGTTGTTGTCCTCTTTAGTGTTGTTGTTGTTATTATATGCGGTCTAATGATGGCCGCTTCCGGTTCGCGTCCCTCTTGAGAACCGTCAGCTGAAAGGACGAACGAAAGGATAAACCACATATTCGAAGGGTCTCTCGATGTGCAAATCTCTTGATCCGAACATCCTATCCTTTGCACCTCATCCTTTCACATCCTTTTCCATCTCTGTTCCTCTATCCATTTTCCCTTTCTCTACCTTCCTGCTCTCTCAACTCTCTATTCGTTGACGACAAACGATCCTCGGAAATGAAAGACCAACGTGTTTGGCAAATTCAATTAAAATGCGATTCGGGAAATTGAATGTCAACCACACCAACTCACACATACCCACACACACAAAAGCAACCGCCACATTCCACTAACAATCAACACAATCCACTACCACACAAAGTTGGGAATTAATAAAGACGTCTCTGAAATATACATATGTTTGCAAAGGAAATATGTACACAGATCTTTTGAGGCGGTCCAAAGGAGACCAGGACACCTTATAATCAATGACTTCTTCTCCTTTATCCTGTAATTTTTCCTTTATTCCCTTTCCTTATCTTTCCTGCCCTTTCTTTTCATTCTTCTGCATCCTTCCACCACCTTATTCAGGTCCTCCCCACCCTTCACCTGCTGCGACTGCAACCGCGACTCGACCGCCTCCTTTTGAGCACGCCCACCAGCCGCAGGCCCTTGACCACGCCCTCCTCCGACACTCGGTCGCCGAAGCCGCCACCCGACGCTGCCCTCGCAGTCCTGACCGCGATGCCCTTCTCCAGATCTCTGGCCTTGGTCTTGAATTTGTCCCTCTCCCGCTCGCGTTCCTTCCCTTTGCGATTCGAAAGTTGCTACCTGTTGGGGCGCCAGTTGGACGAGGCGGAGTAGCGGCAGAGCAGGACCTTCTTGAATGCCTGCCGAAAGACCTTGTTGAAGATCGTGTAGAAGATCGGATTCACCATCGAGCTGGCATAGCCGAGCCACGTGACCACGTCGAAGACCCAATGATCGATGTTGTCCTCGCAGTCGCCGCAGACGGTGGGCATCAGGTTGAGGACGAAGAAGGGCGACCAGAGGATGACGAAGGTGAAGAAGACTACCCCGAGGACTTTTGTCGCCTTCTGCTCGAGTCGAATGATGCGGCCGTGACGCGACGAATTGCGCGAGATGACGCTCGAGTTGCGCGAGTGGTGGGAGCGAACGGTTTGATTACGCTGCAGCAGGCACGGCGACGACTGCGGCGAGCGCGACGGCTTCGCGCACGATGACGACGATGTGGTCTTCGTGAGGACGAGAGTCGAGGAGCCGACGTCGAGGAGACTCCCGGCCGCCGGGCCGACGCCTCCAGAGCTGCCGTGCAGCAGCTGCATGTGATGCTGATGCTGGTGATGGCTGTAGTTCATGTTGTTGTGGCTGCGCAGCGTGGCCGAGCGTCGCAACGGCGTCGCCGACGACGACGTCGGCACCGTGGTCTTTGTCGGCGTGAGGAGCAGCGATGTCCGGACGCCGCCGAAGCTGGAGCCGCGGCGGCGCTGCGACTGGCCCGAGTCCCAGGTGACGACGGAGGCCGTCTTCGAGATGCTCAGCTTCCGACGGCCTGGGCAGGGGGTGCCGGGGGCCGCAAGGTACGTCGTGCCAGCGCCGACGACGACGACATCCGACGGTGGGGCCGAGTGAACTGCGAGGCAACTGCTCGATTTGTTGTTGATGATGTTGTGACTATTGGAGTGGTTATTTTGGTGGATATTGTTGTGTTGACTATTGTTGTGATGATTACTGTTGTTATGACGATTATTATTGTTGTGGATCATCAGCGCCGATTGCGGACTGAGACCAGTCGACGCAGAGTTGACAACAGCCGAACCGGCCGATGTCACGTTGCACTCTCCTCCTCCTCCGCCCAACGCCGTCGTGCTGGTCAATAATGTCGGCAGCGCTGCCGGCGTCGCAGTGACGCCCTCCAGCAGGTCCAGCTCGCTGGGAGACGTCGCCGCGGCCGTCGTCGTCATTGTCGGCACCGCCGTCGACAACTTGAAGCTGGTCGAAATTATTTTCACCTCGGCCGGCTTGACGCAGTTCTGCAGCGGCCGATCGCCGAAGTAGGGACAGGTGCAAATTGGAGGCAGCTGCAGGTAGTCGTCGTCTCCGCCCCCGTGCTTCCCGCCACGCCCACACTGACGCTTTGTCGTCGTTGACGGTGTCGCCGTCGTCGTCGTCGCCTCGCCATCCGAGTGGCCTTTGGACGGCGTCGTCGGGCTTCCGTCGTCATCTCCGTCTCCTTCGGCGTTTCCGTCTCCGTTCACCTCATTCGCCATCGTCGTCGTCGAACCGCGACTCGATTGGCGCGAGAAGAAGAGCAGTGCGTTCTTCGGCAGGCTGTTGAAGCGCTTGCGTCGCGGCAGCGGCGGCGTCACGTCAGACCGCTGCCCGTAGTCGTCGACGTCCTCGTCGCCGTCGTCCTGCGAGGTCGAACGCGCCGTCGATGATGCCGTGCGAGCGGCAGCCGAGGCGCGTCGTCGCTTCTTGTACGAGAGCAGGCGCTGCGACAGCGACGTCGGCGACAATGACCTGGAAAGGAGAGAAAGAAAGAAAAATTGAGAATTAGAGTAAAATTAGGAAAAAAATAGAAAGTGATAGAAAGTGAAAATGGTTAATAATAAAAATTGGTTGAATATAAGCTCAATCTCTGTCTTGAAACCCTCGAAAGTCTGGAGAACTCTCCAAAACTTCTAAAGTCTGAGAGAGTTGTGAACAGTGGATGGTGCTCTGATAGTATCAAGAGGGAGAAACAGGGAACCACTGAGGGTAGAAACTGATGGCTGGATGAAAAAGAGGATGACGAAAGAGAAAAGGACAAAGAAGACGAGCCCTGCGTCTGCTGCAGTGAACGAGTTAAGCTCCGAGGAAACTTTGGAGCAAAGTTGCGAACAAGAAGACTCGCACGAGTTTCGGCGACCTAACCTCGAGACGCCTTGCCTTTGGCTTTCGTCCTCTGCAAGCCCTCATCCTCTCCATTCCATAATCTTCTCCAGCTTCTCCAAGTCCTTGTCGTTTCTTCACCCATTCCTCCCGATCAACCCTTTTCTTCTCCGGTTTCTTGTGGATTTCCAATGAAAGGTCATGCTCTCAGGCAACTGTCGTTGGCTTCTGGCCTCTGGTCTTTGAGCCGTGCTAAAGGGCAATGAAACTCGGTAATCCTTCTACGAGAGTATGATAGAATGTGTGCGTCCTGGTGGACTACTTCATGTGCGTGATTGAATGAGAGACACAGTTTCGGTTCAGAGTCTTCTTTTCTATGTCTTCGCCATATAATACTTAATACAATCAATTCCGTCGACCATCCATCGTCCATAGGAAGCACCATCAAAATGTGAAATGATTCGTTCGTTCGTTTGTTTTTTGTTCGAAAATCCTCAAATTAATCAATTCAATATGCAATTCTTTGAAACGTCTTCCCCAAAGAACTGCGATTGGACTACGACTGCAAGTGATTCGGTGTGCAGTCATTTCTCAAGCTTCGATATCGATTTTAATTTTCAAACACTTCCCCTCCTGTAGTCGTAAATTCTTCGCATTTATATTGCTGTCCATTTTTCCGCCTCGCAGCATCCACTCTTCGTTCATTTGATGGTCATTTCGAGTGCGATTCTTATCAATTCTCCCAATTGATGATGCGGGCGAAATGAAGGAAGGACGAAGGACCCGAGTCTCGTCTTCGATTGCTCGAAAATCCGTTTGAATTGATTTCAATTTTCATTTAGTTTTTCATTTTTCAGTCGTTTCACTGACGCAGACACTAGGGACTTCTCTCTCTCTTCCACTCTCGCCCTCACACCCTCTTTTTCCTCTCATCATCCTCTCTTTTTCTTTCTCATTGTCCTCCTCTTTCTCTCTCTAATGGTCTTCCTTTCTTCTACAATCATTCACTCAAACAAAAACCTAGTCATTTCTTCACTCACTCATTCTCGCTTCTCTTTTTCGTAGCTCAGTTCATTTGACTACGATTCAATGCAAATTCACTTCTCTTTAGCTCAGCACTATCTTTCCCTGTATCTGATATGCCGAAATCAGTATTTATCGATCTGCTACTATCATTCTCCCTATCTCTTTCTCTCCCTCTCCCTCTCCCTCACACTCACTCTTATTCTTTTTGCCCTCTCTCTTACTCTTTTTGTTATCTTCCCTCCCACACTGACATATTTTCTTTTTTTTCTTAATTTCCGTCTACGATCGAATCGCAAATTTCAAAGTCAGCACGATTTCGAAAGCCTCCTGCATGCCTGCCACAAGGACGAAGGACGACCTCGACCATGTTGTATGGGGAAAAGAAGAAGAAGAAGAACACAACTGCATTTGTGAAGAGGGTTAAACGGCCAGAAAGAGAGAGGAGAGGAAAGGAATTCGTTGAAATTAGCTTCGTTTCTTCGATTGACAGAGGTTTCTGAGGGAAGCAAAGAGTTCATTGTTCTTGTTGTTTTTGTTGTTGTTATTGGATTTTTTGGTTGTTGTTATTATTATTGTTGTTGTTGTTGTATTAGTGACATGCTTTGAAAATTGAAATTCTACCTTCGCTTTGCAAATTTCACTGCATACTTCTAGGCAATCAACTCGCATCGACCGCATGTCAATTGCGAGAAATTAAAGCCACAAAGCATTTCGGTGTCCCTCGTTACCGAACCGCACCCCATCCATCAAGTCTCGGTCCGCCTCATCACGTCCCATTCTGCCCCTATCCATGTCTACGGTGTTCTTCGAATTCGATTGGATTTAAATTGGGAGAGCATTTATGAATCATGAATTTGTGATTTACCTTGAAATTACCACAAAGAATTTCATTATAATTTTCATTCTTTCAATGTTACGGCGAATACTACCTATAATAACAAGAACAACATACAACAATTATTTACAACGAGGTTTACAAGAAAGTTGCAACAAGTTGTTGTTGTTGTTACAATTGAGAACTCGTCATTAAGGTGATTTTCCTGGAATGGAAGGACTCTCATTCATTCATTCATTTATTGGAAAATGTCTGGCACTCGTCCTGTTTGGTCCTTGTGGCTGCTGCTGCTAGTGCTTTTACGAATATATTGGCAATGCGAACGAAGCGAGAGGTGGGGGAAATCGAGATGATATTCAGGAAAATCGTAAAAAGGAAAGTAAAATTAAATTGATAAAATTTAAATTAAGCACTGATAAAAAATAAAAATAAGGGAATACAAATAAATAAAAAAAAGCAAATAAATGAGATTTAAAGCAGTATAAAAAAATTAAAAAATATTAAAGGCAACATTGAAAAAATAAGAAAAAGTAAAGAGAAAAAAAGGAAATCGAAATAGAAATGTGAAATCAATGAAAAACGTCGTCTTCTCAAGTTCAAGTTGTTGTGCTTTAGGGTACAAAGGATAACCGATATCGGATGTATGTAAGTGTGTGTGTGTGTAAGCATGTTTACAGCAAGTAAGTATGTGTGTATGTGTGCTTGTTTATACATGCAATAAATTTGTTTTGTGTGCCTTTTTTCGTCGCAATTTCAAAGGAAATGTTTTCTCAACCTCTGGAGAGAATGAAAAGAGTGCGGGGAATGGAAAGAGTAAGGAGAGAAGGGAGAAAGAGAGGAAGAGAGAGGGAAAGAGAGGGCGAATGATTTCGCAAGGACTTCGTGGGAGGAACCGATGTCTCTCAACGACTGTAGCATGCGATGAAAATCGAGAGTTAATAAGATCTAGCGAGTGAGAGAAAAAGAAGAACGAGCGATTCGAAGTTTCTTTAAATTCTTTCGGGATTCCGAGAAGACTTTATTCACATTGAACGCATATTTTTAGGCGCAATTTTTGGGACTTTCTGCCAGAATTCTTGGAATATTTTTGTGGAACGGGAGGATAATGGATGTTATAAATTGAGTTTGGTGAAAGTCCTTGAAAGTCCTTCAAGGTGCTCGTAAATATCTCGTCCTTGAAAAAGTGTCGTCTTTTTCTGTGATGGGAGGAAAAATGAAATCGTGGCATTTTTTCAGGCATAAGTGAGAACTAGTTTTCACGAAACGTTCTTTGTTTCTTAGATTTTTCTTAAAATCTCTGAGTTTTTCCAGCATTTATAATCCACATCATCGTTCTTCACCGTAATTCTCGTATCCGTCAAGCTCCAGTCGTTTTTCCCGTCGTTTATTTAATTTATGTGAAAACATTTGCAAACTTAAAGCCATAAAAGCTTTTTCTCTCCTTCCGCCGTCGCAGTCGAATATCGTATATCATTCGATGGCGGCCATGCGAATGATCTCCCGTCCCTCGGAAACCTGCGAGATGAAGCGCGGAGGTCTGGAAGCCCTGCAAACCATGCCTCCCATTCCGGAGAATGAAATTCAATATGCATGTCCTTGTGTCCTCGACAATTAAGACCGCCGTCCTGCGAATTTCCTCCGTGCCTCGGCTTTCATCTGTCGGTCCGAGAAGTCATCCACTTGACAGACTATTTGTCTCGGTCGTCCCTCACACAAATGCACACAAGCACACTCGCACAAACGCACACACACAGGAAGGTGGATGAGGAAGGGGACGAAGGATCAGGATGAAAGGCTATTGAAAAATCCTTGTAATCAGAAACAATTATTTGCGTGTCCGGCACGAATTCAGAGTCATCCATTGATGACTTTCGCTTATTGTTCACTTTCACTTTTTCTTCCTCTCTTTCTCGTTTTTTCTCTTTGTTTCTCTCCCACTAATGCGTTTGATTCCGATCGATCAGAGGTCCTTTCATTGTGTTTTGAGTTTCGCTAACAAAAGGCAGATGATTTTATTTTCGCATTTGGTTTGGCGACTATTGTTGCTTTTGTCTACTATTATTATTTCATTTTTTTATATTTAATGTAGTTTTTTGTTGCTTTTATAGTAGTTCTTGTTCTAGTTTTTGTTGTGTTGTTTCAGTGTTTTCTTGCTTCTTTTCTCTCGGTTTCCGGCGCTTTGTTATCCTCAAAACAGCCCCAACAAAGCATGTTTTTCTTTCTTTTTCTTTCACTCCCCTATTTTTGACTTTCCAGCTGCACCACGCCCCCCGCCCTTCCGCTGAGCAAGGCTTTTCATCGCGCGCTGCATTGTTCACGAATTGTAAGCAACCGGATGTGGCTCCGACGCCATGTTTTGCTCAAATTTTGCGGCCATTCTTTGATGTCGTACGTGAACGAACATTTTTGTTTTATTATATTCTGCTGTTTCTTCGTGGTTTGGCATCATTTCATAATTTCTTCATTTTGTACTTTTTCAGATTTTTTTTTTTGTTTTTGTTCAATAATTTTTTATTTTATAATATGTTTTCAATATTTTATTTTATATATTTTTTACGCTTTTTTCAAGTTTTTTTTACTATTTAATTTTTTTTTTTGTATTATTTGTTTATAAGTCAAACTTTACTGTATGTTCTTAATTTTCAATTTTTTCGATAAACTTTTCAGCATATTCGTATAAATTTAAAATAAAGAGATTAGTGAAAGTGATTTTTTTAATCCTTCAGAAATAAGGAAATTTATATTACGGCTAAAGAATTTTCATTACAAAAAGAAAATAATGAAATTTACCACTAAAATTTCCTTAGTTATTTCAAAACATTAAACTGCATTACAGACCTTGCATATTTTTGGAACAATAGCAACACGTGTATAAACTCAAACACGAAACTAAGAAGCTTGGGGCAATAATAAAATCCTAAAATATTCACTCAATTGAAAAATAACAATATCCTACAATAACCATGAATCGCGTGGAATTGAGGGAGATCGAGTGAAATGAAAGAGAAAGTAGAGCAAAAATATAGACAGAACAAAAAAAACTAAATAATAATTCTGGCGCCAAAACACTTAACGCCACGCCCACATACCTACGCCCACCAACAGTAGCATTTCTGATCAACAGCTACACTAAAAAATCCAAACTAAAATTTAACAACAATGAGAAAAGTTTCATAAAAATAACAAAGGCAGCAACAATATTCCACTAAAAGGCCGATCAAACGATAATAAAGAGAATGCGATGAAGGAGAAACAAGAGAGAAGTGAGAGAGAGAGAGAAAGAGCGAGATAAATGAACAGAGTAAGGAAGTGGCCATGAACAAAAATGGCGTGCTCAGTTTTTATATTGTTTTATAATGCATTGTTGTTGTTCTTCTTCTCCTTGTATTGACCTGCCTTTTTAGCCGCAACCGAAAAAAAAATGCCCACCTCCCACCTTGGCCTTTGTTCTCGCCTCTGATTGTTTCTCTTCTTTTGCTTCCTTTCATTTTGCTTTTTTCCCATCGTCTTCGTCCACTTGGATCACTCACTTTTCACTCTCTTGTCTCTTTTATTCCCCATTTTTATTATTTTCCTTACCCTCTCTTCTCTGCATTGTCCCTACGTTGCCTACTTCTTCTTCCTCGTGATTTTCTCAGTGCATGCAACAAAGAAACCCAATTAAATGTAAATCGTTTCCTCTTCGAACCTTCGCCTTCTTCTTCTTGACCTTCCTCAGCCTACGAGTTTCTTGCCTCGAGTTCGCCGTCACAATAGAGTGAAACAAAACGAAAAGGGAAGAGAAACAAAGCCAAAGGCAAAAAGAAAGAGGCGTGGCTGCGGGTCACGAGCTGTGAGTCAGGGCTGATTTCCTTCATTGCACTTAATTGCTCGAGAATTTGGCGGAAGAAGATGAATAGGAAACAGCAATGGCGGAGATCGACCGGATATTAAATGCTCGTGAACTTCGAGTACTTTCAGAATAGAGTAATTTTCCCTCACTACCTCTCTTTTTCCTTCACTCACTTCATTGTGAAAAAGGCATTTGTGTTTTCTTTTTTTGCTTCGTTCTTGGACTAAATCGAAGACAAAGGAATCTGATTTGATGTTTTGAGTAAGTTACAATCATGAAGGAATATTCCTTATATTGGATTTTCGTGACTATCGGGGTAGAAGAATTTATGGAAACTGTAGTAAGAAAATTGTAGTAGAAATTAATCGTATTAGAAGTTTGCAATTCATTTGAAAAGAGGTACTAAAAAATTATATCAAGTTCATTGATTGAAAATTTTGCTCGAATTCCAGAAGAATTTCACCAAATTAAAATTGTTTTAATTTCATGGAATCCTAGCCCACAACACGAAATCTATTTTCTCCTTCTTATCGTATTAATGGAAATTTCATAGAATTTAACTGAAGTAGAAATAATAATAGTACAATTTACTTGAAAATGGGTATTAAAAAATTATTCACAGTTTATTGAAGGAAATTCCTGTTTGAATTCCAGAAGAATTTTCCCAATTTAAATTTCTTTTGATTTCATGGAAGTTTCAACCCGACGTCCATTTCCTCCTTCTGCTCGTATTCTCCGCATATTTGAGGGAACTACAAGAATTTACTTCCGCACACTTACCGCTCCATTATGCCACGCCCCCGGGCGAAGCTTGGCGAACTCGACAGGGCTGCTGTTTGTTCGAGCTCCGGCCTCTGCTGATGGAACTGAAGGAGCTGAGAGTGATGTTGTAATTGTTGTAGTTGTGGATGCAAACCCTGCTGCATATGCTGATGATGATGGTTTTGAAGGTGGTGGTGATAGTGCATTTGTTGTTGCTGCTGATGCTGATGCAAATGCTTCTGATGGCTGGGGCTGCACGGAAACTGCAAGTGATTCGAGGAGGAAAAATCAGATTTCGTCGGCGATCCTGTTGACGATGAGGCCACCGACTCCAGACCTCGAGAGAGCTTCAGCATCTCGGCGCCGAACTGATGCAACGCCGTCATCGTCGTGGGCGTCGGCTCCGGAATGCTAATGTAAGACCGAGAAATAGAAAGAGAGGGCTGGAGTGAATAGAGAATATTAGGAAAATGGAGAATTGCGTCGCTCACCTCGAGTCGGGCAGCCAGAGCTCGTGGTTGTCCAGCGTCGAGAGCTCGGTGTCGGTGGAGTTCGCCGAGTGCGGATGCGTCACCGAGGAGGTCGTGTGTTGACTGGTCTTCAGCAGTCGGCGCCAAGTGCAGCGACGTTCTATGCAAGAGAGAGAGAGAGAGAGAGAGAAAGACAGGGTGAAAAGTGAGATTAAAAATCGAGGAATGGGAAATTGAAAATTTAAAAATTCAATACTTAAAAGAGTTTTTGGTGGAGAAAGAGAGATGGGATTGGGACCATTAAAGCCGATTTCTGCCTCCCACTGCAGCTGGGCACAAGCGGAGTATGTTAGTGCATGCATAATGAGCCCAACTCGGAATGTAAGCCTTTCTACCTTTCTACACTTTCTTAAACCCCCCACCCACCTCATCCTTTGGGCCATTGGCTTCACCTGGCAGGTCAGTTTAAAATATTTTTGGCTACTGTGTTTCGGATGTTCTTAAGGGCTTTTCTTGAGTTATGTAGTCTAACATATTTAGAATTTGTTTTTGGTAAGCATGTAACACGGAAATTGCAAAAATCTCGGTACATAAAAATAATAAAAATAATTATATTCATGTTTGGTAATGAGTAGTTAATGATTTTTTATTATTTAAAAATATAAGCTACTGGAGTTCAAAAATTGTCTGATTTACTGAATATGAACTGTATTACTATAAAAAATTATCATAATAATCGTGAATAATAAAATTATTATAATAATTATCCATTAATGACTTACTGATCTGGGATGATTGCTTGCTAGCTTGATCGACTGATGCTATTAAAAAAAGGACGCTATTTCAGTACATCGCTAAGTTCTTTCAAACATTGTTCTGTTGTCTGTCCCTAGCTTAGGTTCATTTTTTCATTTTAGTTTCTTAGTTTAGAATTTGCATTAACAATATAAATGTTTGTTTTATTTTTTTTTATTTTATTGTGTGTTGTATTTATTCAAAAATAATTTTTCTCCGAATTCGTTTCGATTAACGAAGTTTTATCAGATTTATAAATAATTAATCAAGTATTAGAATAGTGGTAATATCCTTTTTCATAGTGAATAATCCCTCTTACACCATATATTTGATGATAAAATATATAAATATACAAACAATGTAGAGTAGCAAAGGAACTGTTCAATGGCAATAAGGTGAATCAAAATATTCAATCTGAAAAACACTATTTTGTATTAAAAAAATAAAACTCCAACTATTTTGTCAGCGGATCGAATTCGAAATCGGAACTGATAATCTAAAAATATAATTAATGTTTATCAAAAGTCACAATGCAATTAAACAATTTACAATTTGTTGCATGTAGTTGTTGGATTATGACAATATATACAATAAACGATTTATTAGGAATTTTTGCGAATATATTTGTAGTTATATATAAGTGTAGTCAAAGGTTAACCGTGGGACTATCTAAAAATATTAGACAATCATACTGCAGATAAGGAAAAAATATGACAATTATTATACTGCATGAAAGTATCAAACACAATCAAAATTATGTTTTGCAATTTTAATCTTGCATTGTATCAGATCGAAAAATGGTCGCAAAAATGCTATTGAAATTGGCAAACAAAACATAGTAAAATCCTGAAAAACCTATTATAGCTAGCAATTATAATTGTATTAGAAATTCGAATTCAGTCATGTATGAAGAGAAATATATTGGTTAAACGTGTTTGTAAATGTATTTAATGTACATGTAGATAACTAATTGAAAACCATATGTAATCATCTATGTTTATCCAGTCATGAATAAATGAAGTATGTTTTATATTGTGGTAAAGTTCGACATAATGGACAGTTTCCCAATAACCGCTGAACACCTTCAATCAATGGCTCTGAAAGTTCTTCTCGTGGTTATTTGTTTTAGTATTGATTTAGTTAGTTGCTATACCTAAGTAAATATTGGAAATAATATTGTTCCCACACTTGCAGATACTTTCCGATGTTAAGTTTACTAACATCAAGTGCACGGATTCCGATCCGAGTCTATCCACGATTGAATATTGTAAACTAAAGGTAGTGAATCGCACTGACAACTATATATCCCTGAAGGTGAAACTAATTGAAATCCCACTCGATCATATTTCGGTATTTAGAACGAGATATTTTACTATCACATTCATTGTGAAGAAATTCATTTTTAGGTGAGAGCGCAGTTCCTAAAAAAGGCCAATGGATATAAACCATTTCTGTATAACACAACCATCGATACATGCAAATTCCTAGCTACTAAGACTAATTCATTGCAGAAATTCATCTTTGATATATTTCAAAGTCATTCCAATATGAATCATTCTTGTCCTTACAATGTAGGTAATGCATATACATTTTTGAAAATAATTCAACTCCAAATAACTTCCAGCATGATGTTGTTCTGGATAAATTGTCTAATAGACACCTGAATGAGCACCTCACAAAAATCTTGCCGGTTCCTTTTGGGGAATACGCATTGGTGACCACGTGGTACATCCGGAATGTGATTCGACATACTATTTCAGCATATATATCATTGTCATAAAAATATAATATCAATATGATCCCTCTTAAAAGTTTTATTTATTTCTACATAAATAACAATTATTTTTGTCATTTATTCATTTAATAAAAAAGCGTAAGTCTGCAAAGTCCCAGATAAGTTTTAATAAACTAGGTAGATTAAAAAAATCTAAATAAATATTATAACCTTATACACGAGCATAAGTTTTTTTTACGGGAACGATATTTGATCTAATTGCGGATACACTATTTTTCTAAAAAACACGAATTTACGCATAGTCCCCTTTTTAAGCTCGTAGTTAAAAATATAATTACAAAATGTAATAATTGCTCCACTTTAAACTGCACGGAAAGAGCTTTTGGATAACATCAATAATAATTTTAAATTTTGAAATTAATTTTATTACTAATGTAATTCTTTAATTAATAACATGTTTATAGCTTTTTAAGTTCAAGGGTTAACTCGGAGTTGTACGTATATATTTCAATTAATCAGCTTTCAGTTTTAACAAAGGTATTTAGGGAATGTTGTTCTGTTTTAATTTCAACATAAACGCTATTTTTGAATTTGCCTCTACCCGGGTTTTTAGTTTGTGTACAAAATACGATCATATCTTCTACAATCGAACAAAAATCGACCAACAATGTGTGACGGATCAGGGGAAATTTATGCATTTATATGTCCCAATGTAATTTGATTAAAAACATTGACCAAGCTAAAGTGTTTTCCATTACTAACCAACATTATAATCATTATCATGACTATAGCCCATTTAAGTTGTGCAGGCTAACCCTCATGTATTTTTATAAACAAGTTTATTTTTCGAGCATAGGTCCATTCAAGTTGAGACAATCTACAGCTTTACAATTTGCATTATATTAATCATTGATTTAAATATGGTCTACATGTCCGATTCGGTGGAGCAGTGGTTATAATTGCTCTAATCCATATACATAAACGGATTTCCCCTGCGAAGCAGCGTCATTATAAGGTATTTGGTCGCTGTAAAGCAGCGAGCATGTACTAGTATTTCCATAAAAACTTTGTTCCCTTCATTAAAAACAAATTGTTTTCTGACTCACCTAAGGCCGGTGTCTGTCCCAGCCACCCGCTGGCCCAGCCCGGAGTCGCCGACTGGTTGCTGCCACCGAGATTCTGACGTTGCCGCGCCAACAGACGCACCGTCAGACAGTAGGTGAGTAGCATGACTCCGAGGGGGATGTAGAAGCAGACGATCGAGCCGACCAGCTTGTAGACTGGGTCCGGAATCTGGCATGTGCCGTTGACTAGAACCGAAGCGTGATCCTGAAACCAAGAAGTTATGACTAAAGATGTTGAAGGGAATGAAAACCTTCCAAGACTCACCTTGGAGTACATCAGACTCAGCGGCAGACTCATCGCGATCGAGAGGAGCCAGACGAAGACGATCTTGAGTGTGACGCGGCGTCGAGTTTTGTTCCGGCCGAAACGCATCGGGTAGCGCAGCGAGAGGTAGCGATCCACGGATATGGTGCAGAGATGCATGATGCTCGCGGTGCAGAAAAGCACGTCTAGGCAGATCCAGGTCAGGCAGTGCTCCGAACCGAGGGGGAAGTAGCCTGAAAGGGAGACGGGAAAATCGAGGAAATTAAATTAAAATTCATGTGAAAACTGAACGAAGAAAAAGCAGAGGAAATAAAATATTTCAACATTATATGCTAGAAACTAATTATCCCATCGTCTCACGGAGGACAGAAAAAGCGGGACGATGAGTGAGAGAAGGAGAACAAGGAAGCTAGAGAGAGAGTCAGACCCAGAGAATGGCTGAGACCAAGAGGGAGTGCGAGAATGACAGGGAAAGCAGAAGGAATTCGCCGCACTCTTCGCACATTCTCGCTCTGAATGATGAGAATTTATTGCCGTTTGTTTTCGCGCTCGCCGTGTGCTTTCAATTTTCCATTTTCCACTTTCCGCTGACGTGTTTTTCACCTCGGTGTTGGTGTTGGTGACGATGTCTATTTTTCACCTCTCTTCACGGTGGCTGTTTTTCACCTGTGTTGGTGACTGTTGGTTTCTGCTGTAGTTTGTCTTCGTGTTGATGACGTTGTCCACGTAGTCGTTTTCTGTGTAGTCATTGTTTGTGTAGTTGTTGTAGTTGTTGACCGTGTCCGTGATGGTATTTCCCGTTGTCTGTGTATTTGTGTAGCACATATTTCTCACTCGCCCTCGTGCTGGTAATTTATGGCCACAGCAGCAGGATTTCTTCTTTATTTTTTAGCGCTACACCTGCTGTTTTTCTAGCATTCATTCATGCATTCTCTTTTTCTCCACTCTCTCTGTCCCTCGAACACACTACCCCAATCTCCCTCACGTTCTCTATCTCTCTTCCTCTCTCACTCCCTCACTGTCTACCTCTGCCGTTCATTCACGTGGCCTTTCGTCCTTCTCATTAATGGTTCTCTCTTTCTCTCGTCCACCATTCTGGCCATCCGTCCGTCCGTGTGTTCGTCCACTCTATTTTTGTTTTTCCTAGGAATATTCGCCGTGATTTGTGGACAGTTGGATTTCGTTACCTGTGCAATGAAGGTGGGAGGCAAAAAGAGAGAGAGAACGAGCGAAAGAAGAAGAAAGAGAGACACCGGAAGGCAGGACACGTGCCTTTGGCTGTGGTTTTTCAGTGCTTCAAATCAAAATATGTTGGTGTTTTCCACAATGAATGTCATAGAAAGAGAAAAAGAGAGGAAACAAAAAAAAGGAAATGAGACAGTGAGGTGTGACAGAAAGAGTCAAGATATGTGAGAGATAGAGAGACGTGAAACAAAGACAGACGTGCGAGAAAGACAGCAGTTAACAAAATAGACCAAGAAAACACGAAGAAATCGTTGACTTCGTGATGTTCGAAAGTTAATTTGATTCTTTGAATTTTTTATGGTTTTCGTGGGTCGAACGGATCTCATCGGTCAAGAAAGGGCGCGAGGAAGTGAGAGTGATGATGGAATGCAATACAAAGAGATAGAAAGAGTGGGAGAGTTATTCACGAATATAATTCTAATAGAAGCCAAAGCGAGATAGAGACACGTGATAAAATGTGTTTCAATTTCAAACGCTATTTCTTCATACTTTGTTATTTTCCTCGTCACTTTTATGTATTTCCTTTTTTTCGACTGCCTTAATATACCCACTACTTTCTATTACTTTTTAGCACTGTTTCTCTCTCTTTCTCTCTCTCTTCCAATTGTTGGAGCAAACACACTTTTTACCAAGGGAGTATTTTTACGGTGAAATATTGTCTTCATTTAAAGTCACCTCGGGACATCAGTGAACGACATTAAATGAAAAATGAGAAAAGGGAGAAGATCAAGAAAAACTAAAGCCAAAACTCAGTTGTTGAGATTCGAGTTGCATGGGAATTTCTGACCTTCTCCTGCTCACTCTGCCACGCCCAAACTCGGCTACGGTCTGAGTTGAAAGTTAAAAGTTTCAGCTCCAGGGAGACGAAGTTTGAAGCATTAGACACAGTCCAACTACAACAACAACAATAGCAATCCGATTACAACAAAAAACAAAACGAAAAACAAAAGCTAAAATAACAACAACAGCCAA
Source organism: Coelopa frigida (assembly GCA_017309665.1). NCBI lineage: Eukaryota > Metazoa > Arthropoda > Insecta > Diptera > Coelopidae > Coelopa > Coelopa frigida. Next base: position 23,182,134 of record CM029561.1, read on the forward strand.
AATAACAAGAACTAACAAAATAACAAGAACAACCAAAACAACAACAACCAAAATAATTCAGAAGAACAATGCGAACAACAACAACAATAACAATGAGACTAGACCACTACAATCAGGATGAACCCAGAGAATCTCCTTCTTCAAATTAGAGAAAACAAAAGGAAATTGTTGTTCTTGTTATTCCATTTCCCTCCAGAATAAATACCAAAAACAATGCAAATTTCTACCAGGTTTGTTCTTGTTCTTTGTTTTTTTTACAAAAACTAAAAAAATTTCGCTCTATTGTTCGGCGTTGGAATAAGAAAACTTATTTAATTAATTTGAAGTCTATTTTTAGTTGTTTTCGTTTTTTCCGAATTTCCAGATAAAATTCCTGTTTCACACTCTTTTTGTGTTCCTCTTTCATTCGCCATTCAAATAATTTTGAGATACAGGGGATTTTTTCAACGAAATGGGATTTTTACAACAAAGGGGGATTTTCAACGAAATTAATTTTCAGAAAAATATTAATGAAATTGAGAAAAATTAAATCGGCTTTTTCCATCACAGTAACTGGTGAATAATTTAGCATGAGGAACCGAAAAATTCGCAAGAAATTCTCTCGACCCCACCGGTTGGAAAATTCCCGTGAGTTAAAGGGATTTTCGTGACGTCTTCCCCATGAGACTGAAGTGGGTTGCCGTGGGACGATTTAATTCAACAACATCGAGCTGTCACCGACGAATTGCGAGAATTATTTACGACCGAGTTATTAATTCCGAGAATACAGTGGCGTACAGCAGCCGCAGAAACGAAGAGGAGTGAAAGGGGTAGAAATAAAACTTAAGGGAAAAGGGTAAAAAAAATTGTGAGAGAAAAAAGTTAAAAGAAAATAGGTAAGAGAAAAAAGTAAAAAAAGGAAAGAAAAAAAATAAAAAAATTAGGTAATAGAAAAAAGATAAAAAAAATAAAAAAATTTAAATGAAAATAGGTAATAAAATGGAATATATGAATTTAATGTTAAATTTAAAATTAACATAAAATAAATGAAAATTACGTAAATATGAAATAAATTTGAATTTCCTTTTCAAGAGAAAATCCTTTTGATGTGCAACACTGTGAGTGGAATTCCATAAATCAAGTGGAATGAATTGTGTTTTTGTTGTACCGCGATTGTTGTACATGGGAAAGAGTAATAATTTGACTCGAAACAACAACAAGAGTTTCAACAGAAGTAAAATAAGAAGAACGACAGAATGACAACAATTACAAAATAAACAAATAAAAATGGAAAAATAACAAAATTACACAACAACAATTCTGACAACAATATTTTTGCCAACAACAATTGTGAGAACAACAATTGTATTTACAACAGAAAACAATGCTAAAAATATTCCAACGACAACAAAATGAAATCAAACATAATGCCTGCAATAAGAAAAAACATGAAATAAAAACAATTTCAAAAACGCAAATAACAACAATTACAACAACGATTGGGGAATTCAAAGAGCTTTCGCGTGAAAGACACGACAGCAACAGACAAAAACACGCTGCTCACACCCACCAGAACCATGTTGACACAGATAGACACGGACAGTCACAGACAGACAAAGGCAGACACACTGAGAGACACACAACCAGTCAGACATACAAATATTCGCAAGCTTACACAGCGACATCCAAATAATGTTAACAACATGTCGAGCAACCTTTGACAATCATCGCCCTCGACCCGCAACCCATGACCATCGGAATTACCGAAATCGATGCCAGGGTGATCCTCCTTTCCTCTCTCTCACTTCATACTACCTCTCCTTCTCATCCCCCGAATTCCGTCACCCACTTGTGGGCATTTGGAGAGAAAAATTTATTTTATTATATTTCCTTTTTGATTTTGCATTTTTCAAGACGATTCCTCCGTCTGCGGCTTCATGAATTGTTCTTGTTGTGGTTAATGTTTATGTTGTGTTTACATTGTTTTTGTCGCTATTGTTTGTTGTTAATTTTTTGTTTTTAGTGTGTTTGATCTTGTCTCTTGTTGTTTTTGCACTTGTCTCTTGTTGCTCGTGTCACTCAGTCAAGTAGTTTAAAATTGTTCAACAATTTCAATTTTAAGTTCACGTCATTTTATTTTTAATTTTTCAATCATTTGATTATTAATTCACATTTTAAATTGACTTCGCTTTCGTTGTTGCTGTAAATTTAATAATGCTTTTATTATTGTTGTGAATGCTTCTGCCCGCATTTACACATTTTTTGTTATATTTTTGTTAATGATTGGAAAAGCAACCACAAGGAAAAAATTCTCCAGCTTATTTTTGTTCATTTTTGAAATTGCGGTTTCAGTTATTGGTAAATTGAAAGTTCCTGTTGTTGTTCCTTTTGTTTTTTATTTTGTTGTCGCTGCTTTTTTATTGTCGTTTCTATTCTTGTTGCATTTTCATTTCATGTTTTTTTGTGGTTTTCCTATATTTTTATTTTTTTTCACTTAACCAAAGATGTTTGCTCTTTTTAACCCAATGTCGTTTCAAAAATCATAGCAATTGTTGTCGATGTCGCTATCGTCTCTAGGAGCAACAACAACTGATACAACAATACAACCAAAAACAACAAATACAACCAGAGCGAAAACCACAAAGCAACCATCACATAACAAGAAAAACTACAAGAACCGTAACAACGGCTATATTTAAAAGCAACAGACCACCAATCGAAAACTCATTTCGTCCTTACATTCAACAAAACGGAAACAACAAATTCTCAGGGAATGAAGACAAAATCGACAAAATGTAGCAAAAAATGTCAATTGCATTTTATTGAATTTACTTCGTAGAAACGGAATCAAAATAAGAGCCAAACGGAGGGGGATTTCATGAAAACGGTTGCAAACCACTATCACCGAAGAACGGAGTAGAAAAGCGGATCAAATAAATTGTATTGAATAGTATTGCAAAGAAAACTTGATAGAAAAGAAACTGAGGAAATTATTATACAGAATTAAAAATTAAAAAAGATATAAAAACATTATTATACTTTTTAAGAAATAATTTTTTTAAGAACAACTTTTAAAAATATATTTGAAAAATGTAATAAAAAATATATTTTTAGCCGAATAAGAAAATTTCTTAGGACACATATTAAAAAAAAAATAAAACAACTATTAAGTAAAAATATTAGAGAAATAATTAAGAAAAATTTAGTACTACACATTTTGAAAATGTATTCAATTAGCAACAGAGAAGAATAATAAAAAAAATGTTAGGAACTGATACCCAAAGAGATTCAAATGCATATAAATGCATTATTATATTTTATTTATACTTGAATTTGGTGATTTGCATTAAATTAGCTTTTACCCAATAGCATTTTTAAATCTCTTCAAGTACTAAAAAAAAGAAAATGGGAATAACAACGTCCAATAGTGAAACTAAACAAGAGATTGTCGATAACGAAGCTGACTCCCAAAGGTAGAAGATTTACTTAAAGGACAGGAATGTCCTTTTCTATTCCCCCGGTTTGCCATCTGATCTCACAAATATAAACATCTCCATGCAAATGCAAGGATATTAAATCTGAATGTAAATTGTGAAAAATCAAGGCAAACGAAAGAAGAAAAAAGAGAGGGTGGACGAGCCACGAGTCGACGATACGAGGCCGGTGGCAGGACGAATTTCAAAGGATGACCGCCCATGGGTGTGACAAGCGAAAGTGATAGGCCGTGCAGTAAGCGAGCCTCGGGAATTCAGAGAGCATGCCAGAGAGGGAAGAAGAGGGAGGGTGAGAGAGAGAGAGATAAAGAGAGGTGGAGTTGGGTTTCGCGTCCTTGTCGTCGTCATGTTGGCAGAGCGTTCAATTTCAACACACAAATTGACAGATTGCCAGATAAAACTCGGGGAATATTTCGATGGAAATGTAGCTGTCAGTGACAAAATCAAATGCAAACAATCGCTCGCACCCACACAGGCGCACGCACGCAGGAGCAAACACAGAGGAACTCATCACACCCACACTTTCATTCATCTCTGCAGATGAAGATCAAGATGTAGATTGGTGAATGAGAGAGGGCATGAGGGAAAATATTTATTGTATGACAATCATTGTGACATGAGTTGTGCTCTGTGAGAGTTGGAGAGAGTGTGTTAGTATGTGTGTGTGTAAGCGATGATTGTGTGCGTGTCTCAAATGTGTCAGGACATGAATGAAAATCGAAAGTCAAATAAGCAATAAATTGCGCTTCGACACAAGAAAGTGAGGGAGAATTTACAAAAGACGAAAGCGGAAAAAGACGATGGAAAATAAAGGTGAAAATGAATAAAACGATTTCGTCGAATTGAGGGAAAATATTTATTTTTTGTATTCAGCTCCTCCTCCTTCTGCTGCTGTTCCCAAAGGTGACATTGACAACACGTGTCAGGGCGAGGACGTCAACAAATTCGAATCAAAGGAGTCCGAAGGAACTCAACGGGACAGAAAAAAATCGAAAGAAAATCAAAAGAATAGTAAAAAACCCAAAGGAACCGAAATTTATACAGTAAGAGGGAGGAATGAGAAAGAAAGGATGAAAGACGTCCAAACAATGTCAGATGAAGCCCCAGAGAAACTGTCAGGAAATTGCGAGAAGTGTCAACGAATTGATCGGGTCCGCGGAGAGAGTCCTTAATGGAGAAACTTCGACTCGATGGACGGGTTTTCCTCCGCCTCCTGCTCCTGCATCGATTTGCCATCATTACAAAGCCCTTTTTATACCCAGATGGCGTCGGTCGACATCGAATGAAATGGGGATGAGCTACCAAGTATAAAACATCGAGTTGAGAAAACTTTTCGTATCAAACTTATCGACGAATGAGTGAAGAAAAGTAGTATGAGAGGGAGAGAGAGAGAAAGACATCCCGAGGAAATTGTTTGTATAAAGGGTGTTAAGTGGAGGATATTCAGCATCTCAGAGAGAAAATCATTAACAAAATATTATGAAAACATCTGTCCAGGTGTCAAAAAGCATGACAAAAAGCTAGACAGTATAACAAATTCAATATTATGAAAAGTTATTAAGAACAAGATCATGAAAAGTTTTCATCAAAAGATATTATGATGTCATGATCGAATCCAAAGTATCCAATATAACTTAATTAAAAACAATCTCAGGCGTATTAAGGAAAACGGAACGGTTTGTAAATACCAAGACGAAAGAAATCTCGACAATGAAATCAAGAGACGACAACGGTCTCAAACTTCATTCCAAAGATATAATCAAAAGGAATGGAAACGACTCCATATAGTCAAAAGGAATTAAAACAACTTTTGCACGAAACTCCTTTCAAAAGACACCTGAAAAATATAAATAAAATAAAATAAATTTCCATATTTTTCCTGTATTATATTTTTTTTCTAATAACAGTCATCGATCCAGCTTGTAACAACAAAAACAACAACAACCTTGCTTGAAAGTGAGAATTCGATAACCGGATAAAGAAGAACTGGGGGAGTTGAATAGTGAAAAAATAAATATAAATAAACTTACATAATTTCATATGTAACACATTTCACTAACTCCGACTGAATGTCTGTGCGAACAAGTCTCACACACACATACATGCACAACTTATCCTACCTACCTCTGCTGTAGAAAGTCGGACTCTCTTGTGTATTGAAATTGTTCATGTTTATTTAATAACTTTTTCCGTTCTTCTTCCCTCCGTTCATTTCATTTAATTTCTTGTTACATGTTGTGAAGTGATTTCTGACGTTCGTTCGACCGTTGGACGATGTTACTGTTATTTTAGTTGTTGTTATTATTGTTATAGTTCCTATTTTTGTTGTTATTGCTCCTACACTGTAATCATTTACAGTTCACTAAACACGACAAAGGGAAGACCTCGTCTATGTTTGTGTGAACCGAGAACAGGAGGCGAACCAGACAAGCTCACACACATACAGAGAATGAATAGATGTTTATAGACAGAGAGACATCACTTGGCTATCAGGATATCCGCCCACCGTGGAAGAAGTTCGAAGGATATGCGGTCTTCATCGAATGCTAATCTTTACCTTTTCATCCTTCATGGTCAAGCGCAAGGATATTAAATATTCATTGAAATTGTTTCTTCTACTTGTGTTCTCTTTTCTAAACACATACATATATTTCCCTTCAACTTTGTTTTTCTATTTTTTTCTCTCTCTATTTTTCTTCTATTTAAATAGCTTGTGAATATTTTGTATACGGTTTTCCCTTTCTTTCTATTGTATATTCATTTTATATTTCTTGTCCTTTCCTCTTTTTCCTTTATTTTTTGTTGTTTCCTCTTATTTCTTCTTGATCCTTCTAATTTATTTTTTTAAGTTTCTTTATTACTCCGATTATGTCTTGTTCATCAATTCGCGTGACATGTCAAAGTAGTTCTAGGTCCTTGACAATGAAGAAATTGTCGTATCGAGTTAGTTTATGATGACGATGATGATATCGATTATATTTACAAAGTTTTTGATAACCATGATAATTCCAGAGTTGTTGATATCAATTTAAATTCGAGAATGGTCTCTTACCATGTTTATACGTTCCCTTAATGCGTATTGACTCGATTCGGTTTCATTCAATACGGTTTCCACTGAAACGTTTATACACATAATGGCAACCGTATTGACTCAATGCGGTTTGAAAACTGTTTTTAAATTTGTTGACAATTGATTGACATATAAAATTTGTTTACAAATATCAGTTTGTTTTTACTTATAAAAACTTTCAAAGTGTGCAAAAATTGAAAAACATTTGATTTACATTATTTTAAATGAAATGCAAAAAACCCGAATTGATTCGAAGTGACATATCTGCCAGAAAAATACTGGTTTCAAGTCGTTTTGAAACTATAGAGTGTTTATACGCACTTTCAAACCGAATTGAATCTTGAAATACCGATTTGAAAAGCGAATTTCATAATGCGCATTGAACGAGTCAATTCGGTTTGAAAAAGTGTTTATACAACCGTATTCAATGAAACCGAATCGAGTCAATGCGGATTAAGGGGACGTATAAACATGGTATCTATCGATGATAATTTCAAAGCTCTTGTCCCAGGAAGTTGTATTTAGTTGAGTTTGGACGCATGCCGGCGATCGTAGTTCGTTAACTGAAGCGACCAGCGAGCTTCATTAGGACTAGTTTAATTGCCTTCGAAAGTTTCGAGTACTCAATTCGAGAGAAGTTCACGTCAGATCCAAAAATCCAACGCGCATTCTAAGTGAACTTATCGCGGAGTGGATTTATGTTCGGTTCTTCATGCCCCAGCTTGGCTTTCGGTCCTCCTCTTCAGTACCTCCTCCTCAGTTTCATCTCAGAGGTTCCACCTCATCTTTCTCTCATCCTCTCTATTAGTCTTTCATTCGCGAGGATTCGCAGTTCCAGCCAATCAGGCTACGAGTGAACTCAGCGCAGAGGGCACATAAAGACGAGATAAAGAGGATATAGGAGAAAAAACGGCGAATGGAGATGAAAAAGGTGATGAAAGATAAATATCGTGAAGGCAGAGGAAAAACGCGAAGGTAGAAAAACATTGGATGGAATAGAAAACTAGGAAGAGAAAGAAGAACCCTAGGAGGAATCGGTCGATTGAAGAAATAAGGTTGTGAGTTGAGACAATCGAATGAAGAGTTCGAGAATATCGAATGAGACGATGAGTGCACTGGTGAAAAACATAATCAATCGAGTAGAAGAGGAAAAGAGAGGCGTTGCCAACAGAACTTACCGTGAGGATGGAAACAAAGTGAAAACCTGCTGACGCTCAGCAAAAACGGAGTAGAAATGAAGAAGAGAGTAGTTACAGAAGATAAAGTGGTTGCCCCAAGGGGATCCTCGAAGGGCAAGTGGAAAGAATTGAGTAACTAGGAGAAAACACAGGACGGGAAAACACAGGACAGGAAAGAAAGAGAGATGGAGGCAGCTCTCGGCGGAAAACAATGAAGACGTGGCGAATCTAAAGCAAACATGAGCAACAACATTACATACAAGAGGAGATGAACGAGAGTGCAAATGTATGAGAGAAAAACCGGAGGGCAAGCGAAAAAAATGAAGCGAGGAAAAGAACGAGGAGGGATAAAGAGAGAGGGGAAAATGCAGTAAGACAAAAGTTGGATGTTCGGATGATGGAAATTTCCAATTAGATGATATTACCTTTATTTGCTGAGCTCTTCAGTTGCCTGAGATATGAATTTTCCACACAACCAACTAGCTCTGAATTATTGTAGTTGGTTGTTATTGAAGTAGATATTGGCCGTTGTTGTAGAAGTTTGTTATTTTCCTTCTTTGTTATTCGTTATGTTGGATTTCTCACTGATTTCAATTTTATTTGCAAGACTTCCACACTATCGTCTGTTATTGAATTCCGTTTTTATTTTTTTTTTTTGTTGCTTACATCTTTTCTAATCTCACTGCACCCTTTTATTTTTTCAATATTTATTCGTTTTTTAACTCCCTTGAACATTTTCTGACAGAAGAAATCCATTTATTTTGACAAATATTAACGCCAATATCATCCTATGTCACGAATTTCATAATTTAGCTCAAATATCCTTCTTTCACTATCTTCCTCTTTCACTTAACCCCATCTCTGGCTATCAACGATTGCACATGAATTATTCACAGATTCGACTGAACCAAAAATAGTCATCACTTAATCATTGTTAAATCATTTACGAGTTTCGCTTTTATTTCCGTCATCAAAGCTAAATTAACGATATTTTCTAAGAAGGAAATCATTTCTACCTGAGGAAAAAAGATAATTTCTAACACTCGGTTATTGGTAAAAGAAAGCTATAAAAGTTAATTATAGTTAATGAAAGTCTCTTTATATGTCATTAGCCATTTATTCTAAAAACAATTCAAAAATATCGATTTTTGAAGTATTGTAATTTTAATATTTAATGGCGAGATGTCGTCGATGTGTCCGATGTCCTGCAATGGGTTGCGGTTGGGCAACGAGGCGTATGAGGGATTGTGAATTTATTATGAAATAATGAGAAACACATGGCGAAATTCAAGGGAAGATTTCGTCAAGAGCTCTTCATGTGTCTCCTCGAATTTACTTTCGACGAAAAACTTGAATTTATTTTCGCTAAAAACTCGAATTAACTTCTCTGAAAAAATATGTGTTTGTGTCTTGTCTGAAAGACGAGCCTTAAAGAGAAATATTAGAAAAACCAAAAGAAGATGATGAAGTACAAGACCGAAGAAGGCAGCAAAATGGCATTCAAGGAAAATCATATTAAAATTGAATTTGGCCAAATGTGCGCCTCGTGTCGACCTCAAGTTTTTCAGTCGGCCTAAACTTCTCGGTAACTGTGGAGAGGGATAAAGAAAAGAACGAGGAAGGAGGAGAAAACCCTAACAAAAAGCAAACAACGGTTATCCTCTAACAAAATCTACGACTTGACGGAAACAGGAAGGAAGCCCTTTGAAAACTTAAAGGACAAGATTGAGGTAAAAACACAGCTGTGAACCGCATGAGAAACCCACATAATGGAAGCCAGAGGATGACGATGAAGGCCGATGAGGCATAAGATACTGTGGACAGAGATAAAAGAGAGAGAGAGAGAGAAAAAAAAATGTCTGAAAATAACTCAACGTAGGAATCTGCACAGGATATCGTACCTCGATCACACACTCGACCCTTGACACCAAATCCGTTGCATGGATATCGTTGCTGGAGAATTTTTTAATAAACAGCTCAATTGCCATTGCATTCACTCAACACACGATGGGGGAATTTCATAACACAGAACTGCACTACGTAGAACGAGAAGTCGAGTGGGAATGAAGAATGAAGAATGATTGAAGAGAGGAAAGAGAGGAGAAAGAATTCCATCCCCTCCTCTTCTTCGGGGAACTCAAGTGGCACCGAAGCATGTGGAAAATCTCCTCGAAGTGAATCTCCGTTGAGTGTTTTTCATATGCACATCTTTATGATTGCTTCGCAACACCGCCCCTAGATGCCTCAAATTCAACTGCTTTTCTCCTCTCCGACTCCTGTCTTCTTTTCTCTCACATCTTTCTTCTTCTTGCTCACTCTTTTATACTTCTCCTTTCTTCAGCTTCTCCTTTTAGTAGCTATAATTCTTTTTTTTGCCTTTCTACATTTCCTTGCTGTCGTTGTTGGGTTTTATTTTTGCTATTCTGATTTTTGTTGTTGTTGTTCTTACCTCTGTGGTTGTTTTTCTTGCTTTTGTGGTTGCCTCTCAATCGTTTATTTGTTTTCATATTCCTTGTTTCCCCAAATTCCCAAAACAATCGTAAAAGCGAATAAAATTTCACCGAATGAAGTCGTTGTGAATAAAAGCATAGAAGAGTGAGAAAGCAAAAGATAGAGTAAGAGAGAGTAGTTCGTTGTGAATGAGATAGAGGTATGATCATGTCGACGGAGATAAAGGTTTGTGTCAAATCGATAGCAACCGATTGACATCCATGAATATTTATCGAAATTCACTTGAGTAATTGAAATTTATTACAACGACAGCGACTGCAACAGAAAAAATTAAAAACGAGACAACCAATCAGTTTTTCATTCAAAAAAATAAATGTATTGAGTTATTTTATTCTTTGAAAGTAAAATATATATTGTTGATCAATTGTTTAAATAGCAAAGAGATGAATGATATTTTTGCCCAAAGAACTTTTATAAATTTCAAACAAGAAGTAAATCTCTAGGATTTTTATTTTTAAATACTTTTCTCTAAATCGAGAGTCAATTTAATTTATTTTCGATATACATTTCGATATTCATACATATGAAGACAACTTTCAATTAAACTTTCATCAAATACAAAAACATTTATCTCTTTAGTCATTAACTGTGTTGACATAGAACTCAAAATCTTCTGCAAATAATGACAAAGATTTTTGCGTTCAAAATCGTTCGTCTAGAATTTATAAAATCTTCAAATTCATGAAACTTCAGTAGTAAGAGTAAAGAGAAATTTGAATGAGAGGAAATTGTGCGGAAAAAGTTGGCGGAATTTCTTAATTAGGAGCGCGAGTAAACAATGACTCGAGTTTAAAATGTTCAAATATTTACTCCAAAGGTGAGCCCAATAATTACTCGTAAGCAGTTTATGGTTCTCTGGAGGAGCATCCTTCTTTAGAAGTCCTTTGATCCGGACTCCTCTTGAATCTTTGCTTTGCTGGATTCCTCGAAACTTCAGCTTCCTTGTGGCTTTCGCTTCCTTGAGCTTCACACCTTCTTCAGTCTCGTGCTGCCGTGCAACTCATGGTAGCCTCCAAATAAACACACGAATAATTTTGGGCATAAACGCGGTTTCCAAACTGTAGTCTGTGAACTCCTCCATCTGGCAACGTTGTGATATTTTCCCGCCATGGAGTCGACAATTGCAGAAGGTAAGAAAGTTGTGGTAAATATTGTTCTATATGTATGCGTGCAATTTTCTCTCTGTGTTCATGCGTGCGTTGTTGTTGTTGGTTGTTGCTTCTGGTCGTTATTTTTTGTTATTGTTATTTTGTTGCTGTTTTGACGACAATCGCCATAGTTTCTCGCGGTTATACAATAGAATTTTATGCTCATACTCCAAGTTTTGTTGTACTATGTAGTTGGGTTGATGTTGTTGTTGTTGTCGATGCTTTTACCACTTATTCACGGTACCAGCAGCCACAACAGCAGAATATGCGAAAACATTGCAATGCACACCCTTCTTCTTCCTCCTTTCTCCTCTTCTTCCTTGGATGACATATTTCTGGCATAATATTCCTTTCACTCAGTGTTTTATGATCGCATGCGGGAGGGAGGCAGCAAGGGAAGAAGTGCATTTGCTTCGTGGAAACTTCGACGTCAACGCCTTCGCCGTTTCTTCTCCTTTGCTCACTAGGAACTTTGGCATTTTCCAACGATTTTCCACACCATTAGAGTGGCTTTTAGTGGGGCGAATTCGCTTCTGAAATCCTGCAGACGATTTGTTTAGATTTAACTTACCGGTCTCTCATTCGATCCTTTGACAAAATGCTCTTCAGGAAGTTTCTCATAAATCGAGTTCAAAATTAGTTTAATATTTCTCAGAAGCTGTTGCCGAGAGTCCGTGGAATCCTTTAATAAGGATTTCTCACAACTTTCGTTCCTACCGAGGCAATTCCGAGTATTTACTTTAAAGATGAATCGAAATTTCTTTTGAAGATCACTTTCTGTCATTATCTCAAGTCGTTTTGACGCCTTCTGTCTCCTGATCTTCTCGCTCTTTCAGTTTGTCCTCCCCCTTAGTTGAAGGTATTGTCTCATATTTCTCTGCAACATGTTATTAATTACTTTCACGACAAACAATTACGAGAAAGAGGATGACATAAATTATAACAAGAAACTAATTGATGTTGCTGTTCAGTCGAAAATCAGTCCCAACAAAGATAACCGAGAAACAGAGAAATCTATCTCACCAGCCTAACTTTACTATGACTACTTTTATCCTTCTCAAAATTCAGTGACATTACAACGAAATTTCTCTTCATAAAATCCTTCGTCTTTCCCTTCATCATTTCTTCCCCTTCGTCCTTCACTTCATCAATCCTTTTACCGCCTCCTACTTCCATCCTCCCACTGCCTCGTTATCGCTTCCGCATAATTAGGAACTTTGCCTTTCGTCTGCCAAAACTTTTTCATTTCCTCCACTTCGTTTCCGACATTTTGCATGAAAATTATGGCTTCCCATTAAGTCATGGGGGGATGTTGAAGCGGAAGGAGAAGTCGAGTGTGGAGCCTAATTACTCTCCTATAGGATTTACATTATTTCTTTTTCAATAAATACTCGACTGGAGGAACTTTGGTCTTGTTAGCTTCCAATGAAATACTTGTCGTTTGTGGAATTCCATGAAATGTTGCCAAAAAGCAAGAAGTTTCGGAGGCAACCAAAGCTACGAAGGGCCAAGAAAGGCTATGAAGAGGTACCAAGGACTAAGAAGGGGCAACAAAGACTATGAAGACTGGCAAAGAAGACTTTCGAATTAATTAAAAACAGCAGCAGTCATAATTGCAACCTGATTAACAACAACAACTACGGCTGCAGCCGAAGTTATATGCAGTCGTATGAACAAAAATGACATTCTGACCATCATCATGAACAAAAATATCGGGTAAAGGGATCTTTTACTCAAAGGTACATCAATGGATAATGCAGACATCCTTTCTGCATTATCCTCGATTTATAGTCAATTTCATGAAATTACATTCAATTTCTAAAAATTACTATTTCAACTCCGGCCTATATAAATAAGTTCATCGTATGTATGAGTCAAACTTTTGAGAGAACTTAATTAGAATATCGAGCCACTCGATGCTAAAAATAGAGACAACAATACCATGAACAAAAGCAACAATAATTCCTTGAACAGTAACAACAACAATACCATGAACAATATCAACAACAATATCCCTAGCAATATCAACAATAACATCAAGAACAAAAATAAAATCTCTGCTAAAAACCATTTAAGCGGCAAATCCATTCTTGAATCCCAATTAAAATGCAATTATCCTTAAAAATAGTAAAGGATGCGGCAGACAAGGACAAAGAACTGAGGACAATGAGGCGGAGAACAAGGAGAAGGGAGGGATCTCAGGCGTTTTTTAACCAAAAGCAACAGAGCCAAATACAAAACCAGTCAGAACAGACGGACAGACGATTGGATGAATAAATGGAGAGATGGATGTATGGATGGCTGAGAGGAATGCGTTGAGAGAGAAGAGCAGAAGAAACAGAATCTCAGAGATATGAAACGAGGCATGCTAAAGTGAAGCGAGCAGATATAGAGCGAGAGAGATAGAGAGAAAAAGAGATACAAAATGAAAGTGCAAAAGTTTTGTAAATTTTTCATTTTGCTCATTTTTCATTCGAACTCAAAAACAAACAAAATAAAACAAAAAAATAAAAAATAGAACATAAATTGAAAAACAAAAAGAAGAAACAAAAATTAAAGAACAGAACAAAAATATAAAAATACGAAATAAAAAAGTTGGAAAACAGATAAACCAAAAATAAACAATAAAAAAGACAAAGGAAAAAATTAAAAATAAAAGTAAAATGTAAAGTTTCAGAATGAAGCAAAGCGTAGGAGATTAAAGGGGATGAAGGGAAAAAAGAATTAACTTCGAAATGCAAAGAGAAAAAGGAAAAGCAGAAGAGCTTATCGAAGCAGCTGGCGCAGAAACGCTGTGGTGCAAACTTGACATTTTCTTGTCAACAAGCAGAGCGACAACATCAACAATAACAACAAATACAACCATCATCAACTGAAAAATCACATAAACTACAACGAGATAAATGAAACAAAAAAGAAACCAACAACAACAACAAAATGTCGACCCATATCGCCAGCTAGAAGAGCAAGAACCATTGTTACAAGAACTATAACAACTGAGTTCCAACGACAACTCATGCTCAGCTAAAGCCTTCGTTGAACCCCGAGATTTCCGCGAAAAATTAGTTGGCCATCGAGGTAGCACATGATTACAACAAGGACAATAATAACAACAATACCAATGATGACAACAAGAAATACAACAACAAAATAACAGTAATAATATCAACAATAACAACAATAACATCAGTCGTTGTAAGTGAGCTCAAGAGAAATCGCGAGCGTCTCCAGCGAGTCGCAAATCTTGATGAAGACAAACACAAGGAAACCACCGTCGTCGAGAAGAAATGTTTTTATTGCTCTTCTCTCCTTCAACGTCTCCTCACAATATATCTTCAATATCCCAATCCGCATGGTAGACTTATGTTCCAAGTCGCGGTATCTTCATCTCACTCCATCTCAACCTTCGTCATTTGCTTTAGCTTGTCCGCTGTGTCCGTCTCAAACTTCTCCATCGATTCCTACTCCATCTTCCCTTTCAATTCCTTCTCCATCGCCTTTTCTATCGTCCCCTTCAATTCCTTCTCCATCTCCTCCTCCATCACTTCACCCATCTTCCATCTGACAACCATCGTCTCGTGGTAAGGAAAATATTTAGTTTGCAGATCAAACTCAACGAATCCCTATCGATCCGCCAGCTGTCTTCTTCTCTTCTTCTACCCCGGCCTCTGCCTCATATCGAGCACTTGAGCTTGCATTTGCGCTCCGTTTGAGTTTCGCTTTCGTTTGCCATTCATTACGCTGTCGTTGCTTTAAAACCGTCAACAAGTTTCGTCATCTCGTCTATCGCACAATATTTGTCGTTTTAAGTGCAGCCACTTTACCTTTCTCTCTGTCTCTATCTCTATCTCTATCTCTTCATCTGTGTCTCTCACCCCTCTTTCTCTCCTTCTATTTCTCTATTTTACCTCAATTTCGCCCTATCTATCTCTCTATTTGGGACATTTCCATCGCAGCATATCTTTCATTTTCTATATTTAATCTACATTTCCATCTCTCTCTCTATCTAGCTTCTCGCCTGCCTTATCTCCCCATTTCACTCAAGGATCTCTTCCTCCACCATCCCTCACTTTATCTCTCCATCTCTTTCATTCCCTCTGGAGCAGACGTCTTTGGCCGTGCGAATTGAAGGCATTTGCTTAAGTAGCCAAACCTTTGATTGACACAAATCCAGTCGAAGTGAAACGAAGCGAACAGACTTAAATTAGCTTCTGTCTCTATCTGTCTATCTCACTCCCTCTTTCCGTTTTTCCTCACTCACATCCCTGTCTTACTCTCCTCTCAATCACTTTTCCACCTTCAACCCAGTCCAAAAAGATGCTCACGTTTCCCCACGATAGAAATCAGACGAGAAAAGACAACATGGGACAGAGAGGGGGAGAGAAAGAAAAGGTTGGTGAAGAGAAATAGAAGACACGCAATGTGGACGTCGAGAGAATTAGACAGAGATGCGAGCAGTGAGGAAGCAGAGCTGTTGTCAAAGGGAAATTAAGATACTTTTGCTAAGTTGAATTCAAATTGTTTCACACTCCATGGATGAAGGAGATCTGGGAATTTCGACGCAGTGTCTGTCTGTCTGTGGAGCATGCGTGACGTATGAGTGACAGACGGATAGACAGTTTTTCTCGGAGAACTCACGGATGTGGTGGAAATGGAGATCGAAAGGAGATGGGGTTTGAAAGAAATATGGAGAGTGTTTCCGTATATGATTTAAAAGAGAAGAAAATTAGGAGAAAAAAAGACAATTCGGAGAAGAAGAAAATATGTTAAAATTTCATTATTTCTGGCCGTGGGGTACGAAATTTCGACACTAAAAATTTAATATCAATGGCTTTAATATCAACAAATTGCCGGACGTGGAGAGAAAATACTATCTAACAGCAATGGAAATGGTTCAAACTACAAACAAAGCGTCAATAGAAAAGACAACAACAATCGGAATGACAAAAACAAATTCCAACCAATTCTAAGGCAAACGGTTATTTGTTTGTTGTTTAATTTTGTTTGTTGAATTAAAAGATGTCTTCGCTTGCAAATTGCAGTCAAATAATATAATTTTCTCCCTCCCTCTCTCGCTCTCACTCTCTCTGTCTCACCCTAGGATCCCGTGATTCACTTTTATGTTGACCACCGAACACAAATACTGACACATACACACACATAGAAATCTATGGGGACGCACACAAACACTGTAATTTGCATGACAAACAACATGGAGAAAGCTGATCTTCATTTAATGTTGGGGCATTCAAAGTGAAGGTATGCGTGGATGTGTGTGCGTGGATGTGTGTGCGTGTGCATTCTTGCATATGTATGGGAGAGACGCACAGAGAGAAAGAGAGAGGTAGAGGTAGTGAGTGTGTAGGTATAACAGACTATGTGTGAGTAAGAGAGCTTGAATGACCATCTAAATTTTAACATATTATTTTAAATAACATTACATCGTACAACGACACCAAAAATAGCAATAGCGAACAATAACAATCGCCCCAATGGACAACAACCACAATGGATAAACAACAACCATGTATAGACAACAACAACAATAACACGAATACCACAACAATGAACACAACAATCGACATATATGGCTCATTCGTTCGTTCATATGTACATTTGTCTGTCTGTCTGCGAGTATGTCGTTTGTGATTTCATATAAAAGCTCTGTCATGGGCGAGTCCTTGGGAAATTTAATTAAAGGACGATGACAACAACATTAACAACAATAACACTCACATTCCTGTACAACATTCTGATACAGCAATCACATTCTAGTATAACAAACACATTCCTGTACAACAATCACATTTTGGTACAACAATCCCATTCTTTGTCTGTAGTATAATAATTTGTTGTATTTGAGCAGGATTTGGAAATTTGTTACTGTTTGTAGTTATTGTATTTGTTGTTGTTATAATTGTAGTTATTGTATTTGTATTTCAGTCGACTCATGTAATTTATAATACAACAATTCTCCGCCACCACAAAAATCGCCCCACCCTCTTCAGTACAATTCAATGGATCCGATGATGGAATTAAAGCTGAAGCGAACAGCTCAAAGTAGGGAGATGAAAACTCAAAGCAGAAAGATGGTGCTAAGGAGATGTAGTTGGGGGATGAATTTGTTGAATTAGTCATTAATCAAAAGCTGACAGATTCGTCGTTTGTCGAATGAAGTTGCGAAAGTCAGGCCGACCTCTTCCCTCTTTTTAGTTCTTCACTCTTCTCTTCACTTCTTCCCACTTCCCTCCACAACCTGAAACAATTGAAGGGTGCGAAAGAGATTTTAATGGGGAATTAAATGCTTTCAGGACCCTTCATGAATTCGTGAGTAAGTGTTTTTTGTAAAAATTTTCTATACAATTTAATTGCACTACTTACAATGACTCAGCATTGGGTGAGTTCCCACTCACACACACACAAGCATGTATTTAACATATAATAATTAGAAATAAATGCCCATCCTCACTCAATTCACGTTCACACAATGAAAAAGAAAAAATGATTCACGCATACGTTTATAAATAGACTTCCACTAAGACGAATGGAATTCGGATCAACGACCAAAGTCAATGACCGATGGGACACACGAAAAAAAGTGGAACAATGGTGAGAGAATGAATAGAGGATGAGAAAAGGAAGGAAATGAGGACTGAAGGAAGGAAAGAAGAAGGAACAGAAGAGTGAACGGAAGAAAGGACTGTGAAGGAGCCGGACATGCCGTCCTAGGTCGGCGGCCATATTTGCCTACTTCCGGCGATTAATTAGATGGCCTGACCTTCTCACACCACTACCATGACGTGCCCTAGATCTCAGCACAATGGCGAGGGAAGGAGAGAGAGAAGATTGCGTATTGTTATCGATTTATCGGTATACCAATATTAATGATGAAAGTACTGATGAATTGATGTTCGAATTGGAACGATTCGATTCCATTCGATTCGATGGGCGAAAATAAATTAAATTGAATGGCATTTTCATATGCACAGTGGGACGAAAATAACCTGAAAGCCTTTATGTCATTGTGTTGAAAGAGAGATAGAGAGTCGAATAAATCCCAAGCGTCTGATGAATATTTAATTGGCCATAACTTTGGCGATGACGGCGGAGCCGACGTGGGACGACCATCAAATCGCAATCGAAATTGAAATTCTAATTAAAACCGAGCTCTTATTGTTGTTGTAGTCGTCAGCTAAATTATTACTGTTGTTGTCATCACCTAGAATGAGGTTGTTGTAACTGATGACATATTTTTGTTGTTGTCGTCTGCCCACGCCATCGCAATTGATCGATTTAAGGACTAAGCACTAAGGACTGCCGCTAAAGGACTCTCATTACCGTCACAACGACATCCGTTGCCAAGTTCTCAGCCCAGGTTCGCGACCGACTGCCCTCTTTCTTTCTCCTGTTCTATCTCTCCCTCTTTCTTTCTCTCGGTCTCTATGGTCTCTCTCTAATGGTCGGATCCAAGACCAAATCGTTTTATAACTCGACTGCGGTAAGCTTTTCTCAGAAGGACGACAACATCAGCGACAGCAACCGTCACCGCAACAACAACAACAATATCAACCACTAAAACAACAATGAGGTTGAGAAATTACCTGACAGGCAGATGGAAAGAGAGAGAGGGGTGGAGAGAGGAGAAGGAGAGTGGAAGTAAGAGGGGAAAGAGAGAGAGAGAGAGAGAGAGAGAGAGAGGGGAAGTTCGAAGGAAAGAGATAAATAAGATAAACTCACGCAGGAACTTTTGTGCCCAAGTGTTAAAAGAATGTTGGAAAAATATGATGAAGAATGCAATGCGGATTATGAAAAATGTGATGGGAATTATAAATAAAAAATAATACTAATGTTGAGAATAATGAAGAAAATAACGGCGAATAACGAAAATAATGATGAAGGGTAACGGTGATGATGTTGGAGAAAAACAATGGGGATGATAAGTAATAACGACGAAGATGTTAGAGAATAACGATGATGATCTTAGGACTCACGAAAATAATAATGGAGAATAACGATGATGATGTGAGAGAATAACAAAGTTCCTTATGGTGAATAACGATTATCATCATAATCTAAAGAAAAATGCCGATGATGATAAATAATATTGTGAAGGTGAGGAAGAGCATAAAAAACAAAATACAATTTAATAGATTCATCCAAAAGAAAAACCAACCAGAAGAGAAAAAAGAAGATACAAAGCGATAAAGAAGAGAGAGAAAAGAAGTAAACGGGAAAAAGAATGAAGAAAACCAAAAAGGAGACCCAATATGGCCCAGTCTTTCAAAGTCCGCTGATATTTTGGAATTTTTTAATGTCCTGGGCGCCTCTTGAAAGTCACGTTCTTTTCAACAAATCGTTAAACTTGCAACTGAAGAGAATAAAATCATGGTCGGGATGTCCTCAAAGAAGACTCCTTCGTGAAGTTGTAGGGAGATCCTGATGAAGGTGTGTGCGTGGAATCATAAGGAGGTGTGGACGAAGAATCCAAGAAGTCCCTAGAGGGAGGTTCAAACGATTTCTGCTCTCGATTTCTGGGGTTCTGAGAACCCCACAGGACGACCACCAATAATCGACAACAAGTGCAATGTTTTCACAACAACGCTATTATTTACTCCAAGCCCATCCCCTTTAGACCAAGAAGTGAAAGAAAAAACGCTTTAATTCACATAAATTATTTACAAATAATGCGTCAAGTGGCCTCGAAATAGAGCAAAAATCGATCGCATGACGTGAATTTTAATTCGATGCCAAGGAAAGACCCGAGGTTTGTAGGTGTCTCACGCCCTTATCATCCACGTGTTATCCTTAAACGCGCTCGCAACGGAAGGACGACGACGACGATAGTGATGGCAATGGCGATGAGCATTCAAATGGAATACACAAACAATTCGACCCTCACTTTGAGAATTAGACAAACGCAGATAAGGAGACACCGAGCATCGAAGGATATGGGGGATGGAGAATGAAGAAGAAGACTTTTTTTCCGTAACGTGTTCTCGCATCAGACACGCCAATCAGATGTCCTTGAGCAGATTCCGAATCGCGGTTCGTGAATTGCGGTTTATTTCTTTCGTCCTCTCCTTTGCTTTATCTCTCCTTGGATGTGTTTCTTTATGTCTCTCTCTTCCCTGTCTATGTTTTTCTATTTTTCAGTCTCTTTTCATGTGTTTCTCGTTAAGCGTGAACGTAAAAATATCTGACTGTCGGTCGAAGGACACGACTACGGTGGGCAAAGTTATCACGGATACCAGACCAGAATAACCAGATAACCAGAAGCGCCACTGAAGACAACTAACCACGAACTCACGGACAGACGAAGACACGGACGGACGGACAGACAGCCGACCAGATGTTAGTCGGACGAATAGTAACTTAAACTCGAACATATGGTGTTTCGCAAAGTCGTTCGCCAATCACTTTCTATTTTTACGCGACCATAAACGTGGTCGACAAGAATAGGGGGGTTTGTTGTGGTAGAGTCTGGGGGAAACGGTTGGGGGCGACAAGGTCGGGAGACGACGCGTGAACATATTTAGCAAAGCCTGCCGCGGACTTCTCGTCCTCCTTCTCAATCTCTTCTGCCTCTGTGGATCCTATTTGTCTTCCTCAGACTTCCCTCTCTCTTCCATCTGCCTCTATCTGTCTCTTCACTGTCTTCCTTTGAGTCTACGCCTTATTCTCTCTCGCTACGTCATTTGAATGTTTGTCGTTATTTGGATATTCGTCGCCTTCGTGAAACCTCGGCAACTGCTCAAGGTCGATGACGACGTGCTCAGCGTGGTGAAATATGAAATGGTCTAGTCAATAGAATCGTGAGGAAGAAAGAAAGTTAAGGAAGAATGAGTATTGGAAGTAAGAGAACGTTGTGAGGGAAAGGTAGTTGGAAGGGAAAGGAGGTTCTGAGGGAAAGAAGGCGTTCGCGACATTTTGTTGCCGACAAATTGACGCACATCAATTAAATATTTAATGAAACCTTTCGAACGACTTCGCCTCAGACGCAAAATGACTTGCGAACGTCATGAATGAATGCGTGACATAAAACGGAGGTGAAAGAGTAAAAGAGGAAGGTTCACGAAGCAGAAGAAGAAGAAAGATGAATTGAAAATCACAAATCTGGAAGATACTAAGATTGGTGATGAACTCAGTCGCTGGATGCTCCATGGCGTATGAGTGATTTGAGGGCTTTAGATTAGAGGTCTCGATTTCTGCCCGCACATGCTCGTTGGCCCGGGCGCCCGGGTATTTACAGCCTGGGCGCCCGGGCCTTACCCGCACATGCGTAATCGGCCCGGGCGCCCGGGCCTTACCCGCACATGCGTAATCGGCCCGGGCGGCCGCAATCGGCCCGGGCGGCCGCAATCGGCCCGGGCGGCCGAAATCGGCCCGGGCGGCGCAATCGGCCCGGGCCGATTATTCGAGCCGTCGAGCCGATTCGGGTCGTCGAGCCGATACGAACCGTCGAGTCTTCGTGGACAAACACGAAGCAGGTAGAGAAGAGAGAGGGAATGGTTTTTGAGCGTTGTGCGTCGCTTTTGGTTTTATGACCATTTGTGTTGTTTTGTTTTTTGTCTATTCGTTTTGTTTTTGTTGTTTGACTGCGTGCGCTTGTAGCTGTTGGTTCTTTGTTTTGTATGAGTTTGATGTGTGTTTTGATGACTCTTCGCAACGCGTGAAATGCGTGCATATGAAAATATGAATCTGCGTAGTTAGCTACATAGATTGATGCGCGCATATAAATAGCGCGTAAATGATTGCGAAAGGATTAATTTCACAATATGATAACCTGATAAATACACTTAAAAAAATTATTATTTTAAAAAATCACATTTTTTCTGAAAACATTTTTTTAAATCAGGTATCTTTCCAATAATAATGTAAAATCAATGAAACAAAAAAGTAATTTTATTAATTAAAGTGGACTTTATGTTGATGCAAAAATATCAACATATTATCATTGTTCGGTATTTTCGGCATTTTTCGGTAATAGCAGATCTCTTTGCCGTAATAACGAAATGAAAAAAAAGAAAAACAATTTTAATCATTGGATAGAAAAATTATTAAAATTTATTTTTTCAAATCAAAAATAAAATTGTTATTTTTTTAAATAATATTTTTTTAAGTGTATTTATCAGGTTATCATATTGTGAAATTAATCCTTTCGCAATCATTTACGCGCTATTTATATGCGCGCATCAATCTATGTAGCTAACTACGCAGATTCATATTTTCATATGCACGCATTTCACGCGTTGCGAAGAGTCATCAAAACACACATCAAACTCATACAAAACAAAGAACCAACAGCTACAAGCGCACGCAGTCAAACAACAAAAACAAAACGAATAGACAAAAAACAAAACAACACAAATGGTCATAAAACCAAAAGCGACGCACAACGCTCAAAAACCATTCCCTCTCTCTTCTCTACCTGCTTCGTGTTTGTCCACGAAGACTCGACGGTTCGTATCGGCTCGACGACCCGAATCGGCTCGACGGCTCGAATAATCGGCCCGGGCCGATTGCGCCGCCCGGGCCGATTGCGCCGCCCGGGCCGATTGCGCCGCCCGGGCCGATTTCGGCCGCCCGGGCCGATTACGCATGTGCGGGCAAGGCCCGGGCGCCCGGGCGCCCGGGAATACCCGGGCCGAAAAAAGCCCGGGTATCGAGACCTCTACTTTAGATATGCTGAAGGATAATTTAATAACCTTAAAGGGAATGCAATACTTGAGTATTAAATATACATATTGGATATTAAAAAATTTATTTTTTATAATTTTTATTTTTTTTAAAAGTCAAAGTCAACTAATTTAGAAATAATTTATCATAATTTTTTAACATCATAATTTTAAAACTTCAATTTTTTTAAAATTATATTAATAACAAATTATTAGCCTTTGTTTTTCCACATTTTTTTTCAATTTTCAAATTAAATATAAAGAATTTTAAAATAAAAATAATATACAATTTTATAATTTTCAATATTTTTCATTTATTAATTAATATATAATTTTTAAATTCGAACATTTAAAATTTCATATACTATTTAAATATTTAAAAGCCGAAGAAGAAGAATAAGCGCCTGAAATTCTATTTTCTTCGAATTTCTGCGAAGAGGTCCTCCGAAGAATTCTCATCAGCCATGCCATAATCATCTGCCAACGTCTCCTCCTTCCTCCACCCAACTAAGAGGCTTAATATTTTAATTAAATTATGAGAAAGAAAATCTTAATCGAAGCGATGCGATGCGAGGAAAATGTGTCCCTACTCGATTTTCGTCGAAGAATATTCATTAATTTCGTTTTATTCCCCGAAGGATGAAGTGAAAACTGAAGGAGGGTGAAATTCAAGAGAAACCTGTGGGTTATAGGTTTGTGGAAGTGCTATGGACAGAGAGAGAGAGTAGGAGTTAGAGAACATGTGAGATATGACCATGCGGAATCGATGAATGACTAAGTGATGAAGCGTATGAGCCATTGCTACCCTGACATGGCCGCATGATCTTCTCTGCCTTTTCAACCACACATGCTCCTATCCTTCTTTGTTTCTCTTCACTCCCTCTTTCTCTTCTCTTCAGCCTCAATCTCTTCTTCCATCCCATCTCCTCATCCATCTCCAGGCTTCCTTGCATTTTGACACACTTCAGGGAGTTTCAATAGGCTAGCGAAAGTGCAATCGATTGGAAGAGAATTGTTTTTATTCATCATGGCTATTGTTTTTGTTGTTCTTTAGTATTTGTTGTTATATTGCTAATATTGTTGTTGCTAAGATTTCTCCTTTTATTCTTACCAGCTTTTTTCTACCTTGTGTTGTTGTTATTATTATTATTAATGGTGCTTTGTTTATTGCTGTTAATGGTGTTGTTATTGTTTTTTTTTTTTTTTTGTTATTGTAATTTTTATTGTTGTACTGATATTTGGGAGAAAGAGGCACAAAACACATGCCCACATATGCATACGTATATAGTTGCACACCAAAACATTTACATTTATAATTTATTGCCTCGAGCCTTCGGAACCGGAGGCGGCCTCCAATCAAAAGTTAATCATACGCCGTGGTGAACGCGATACGTCGAGTTATGAACAGAGAGGGAGGAAAAGTAGAGGGTGAAGGAGGAGAGAGTGGAACAGGAGAGACAGAAACATGAAAGAGAGGAACAGGAAGAGGTAGACAACGAGATGTTGGCAGACAGGAGAGAAGAGAAAGAGAAGGAACGACGAGTTCAGTTCATTGTTATGAAGTCAAATTCGAGTGGAAAATAATGTTGTTTTTATCACTCCAACAATTGCTGTGGCAATAATAATTGCCTTTAGATGGTTATCGTGAACAATTTTTTATGATATTTTTCTTTTATTTTGTATTGTCTTTTGTATACTTTATTTTTGAGCATTTTATTTTTAGGTATCTTTTGTAATAGTTGTTCTTGTTATTGTTCTTAGTCTGGTTTTTCTTACTGTTTTATTCATTGTTCTTGTTCTTATCATTGTTTTTTTTATTCATGTCCTACCCACTCTTGTTTTGTAATTCATCTATCAACACAATTGAGCTTGCGTGTGAAAAGAAATTCCACATTGATACATGGTGATACATGGTAACGAAGAACATGCTGCATGCTCAAAGAACATTCCACAATCATGTCCTCAAATCATGCTTAGCTTGCACTTCTCACTCTATCATTCCTCCCTTCCTTCTCTCTTCTCACTCTATCGTTATTTCTACCTTTCCCACTCCTCCTGATAAGCTACAAAAGCGAGAATTCCTTTTTTGTCAACCCTCTTTGACTCTCATGATGCTAAAGGGCAACTGAAAGAATAAGAGTGACAATAACAAGTAGAAAAACTAGTAAAAGCAACGACAAGTGAAACGACAATAGTGAAAACAGCAAACACTACTATAACAACAACAAATACTTCTATAACAACAACAACAACAAACACGTCCATAACAACAACAAGGGGACGCAGCCAAGTGAACACCATGAGAAGAACTTCAGACGAAGTAACAGGACTTCAGGAACCTCTCAAAGGTTCTGGCCGTAGACTTCAACATGAAGTGCTGTTGGTATCTTGGGGTCGGGAAAAGAAATATAAAAGAGAGGGAAGAAAGTGAGCGAAAAAGTCAGGGATAGATCGACTACAATGCGAACTTGTACTCGATTCATGCGATGCGTGATGGAACGTTGACAACGTAGATAATCGAAAGGGCAGGAGGACATAAAAAGAGAAAAAGGTATAAAGAAATAATATGAGAAACAAAACAAGATCCAGGAAATAAGGACGAGGATGGTGATACAGAGGGAAGAATAAAGTTGAGCATAGAGGGCATGCAATGAAGCGACAAAGTGAAGTCACGCAACTCGAGATGCCTACAAAATTGATGGACCGACTTCCATTTCATGTGTGAAGATAAGAGAAAATTAAACGAAAATTAAAAAATGAAATGGAAAATATGGATCATTCCAAATGGTAAAAGAGAGTTCATTAGAAAGAGAATTGGTGACAAGAAGTTAAAAGAACAACAAGCAGATAAAGCCCTCAAAAGCTAAACCATCGGAGGAGAATAAAATCACAGAAGGAAACGAAAAAGGTCATCGACGAATCCTCCGACTGAGTGACATTCAATTAAAGGCATCAATTTTTAATTGGCAGCAAAAAGAAAACTGAAAAACATCAAGATAAAACGTGAGAAACAACAAAAAGCAACGCCTACAAAAAACAACCACAGCATGGATAAACCGAAGGAGGCCAAAAAGTGCAGAAAGGAGAAGAAGAGGCCTTCGTTGTTGTTGTTTATTTTGAGTTCCCAAAGGAAAATCCGGCCAGCAAACCTCAAGCGAACGAACAAACGACCCCGGCCCGAATAGAGAGAGAGAGAGAGATGGAAAGGAGATTGAAGGGAGAGGGAAAGATAGAGAGAGGGAGGGTGAGATAGAGACAGTGACTGAATATATGACTGACTGCCTGAGCGAATCGATTTCATTTCAAAACATGGCCGCTATCGCAGCTGCTGCTTCTGGTGGGAGGCAAGATTCGAGTGATGGTCGAGAGAGGCGTTGGCGAATGGGAAAGAGGTGGACGACTGTAAGGACGACCTGCATATCCTTAACTTTTACACAATTGTTTCTCACATTGCGTTCCCTCGCTTCGTTGCTCAAAGAACTGGGGAAAACGAACGAGAAAGACAAAGGCGGCGGGAGAGAGGAGAGAATGAAGAATGAGGGCCCAGGTCAAGGGTTGAGAACGAAGGGTGAGTGGTGAAGGAAAGGAGAAGGTGTAGGAAAGTAGAAGGTGCTGGAAATGAGAAAGAAGAAGGAAGGAGAGAAGGTGGTGAAGAGTCGAAGGAAGGCCTTCATGAGAAGGACAATGCACATGCATGTGAGTGGGAGTGAGTTCAAGGACATGTGGTAATTATTACAATATCGATCAGCTGGCGAGGTTTGCGAACTTTGCGCGGTTATAATTTGTATTAATGGAGGAGGAAGACTCGCGCACTCCCTCTTTCGCTTCCCTCTTTCTCCTTCCCTCCATCTCGCCTTTTCTCTTTCTCTTGATTTCTTTGTTTCATTTGAGGCATATGCATGTGGTCATGGGCGTATGTGATGACTTTCGATTGGTCGATAGGCGACGACGACCGTGGTAAATGTCCTTTCACTCGACGTCCTTAACTTTGAGCGATAATTTTTGCTCTTGTTGTGTTTGTAAATGTTTTTATTTTTATTATTGTTTTTTTTTCGTTTACAACATTGTGTTGTTTTCTGTTTTGACATTATAAAAATAACCTTAAACGGTTCGTGAATTTTTCATGCATCCTTTCGTGCACGCGTCCTTAAGCCTCTAAGTTAATCATGAGCTGCAATAATTTTCACCCACTCTTTCTCTCTCTTTCACACACCCATACTCCTTCATACTTTCTCTCTCCCCCTCCTCCGCTTCTCGTCTGTCTCTAATCAAGAATGCAAATTTCAGGCCCAAACATGAGAATGAGGAAGAGAGTTCAAGGAACAAGAAAATAACACAGAGAAAGTGAAGAAGAATATTAGATGGAGAAAGAGAGAAGAAGAATGAAATTAAGAGAGATATATAGAGAGAGAGAGAATGATAGAGAAAAAAAGAAAAAGACAGAGTGATACTCAGAGAGAAATAGAGAAATTTTGCGTGAATGAGAGAGACATAGAGAGGAAGCGAAAAAGTTTCCCGTTCGAATGTTTCGAATAATTTATGACTTGCGTTTAATAAGCGTTCCTTTGTCTGCAAGTATGTGTGCGTGTCTATATATGTATTTCTGTTTATGAATGAGGTTGAGAATGTGTTTGTGTGACGAACAAACATTCCACAAATTCTGCAGGAAGAAGAAGAGGAAGTCAAGGAGAAATCCAAAGGAGAATGTTGTGGGTGAAGCGAAGACGATGACGAGTCAATGGAGACGATAATGAATGAAGACAGAAGCGGGAATGGGGATATGAAAATACGAGGAAGGAATGCAAGAGAAGGGGGTGGTGCGAAAAAGACAGAAATAAGAAAAGATAAGAAACGGAGAGAAAGACCTTCTTATTTGTCATGTTTAATGAAATTTTGGAACCGCCAAAGTTTGGCTCGCGTCTCTTTTATCATTCTCTTCCTCAACCTTTCCTTCGCCGAATTAACCTGAAGGGAAAAATTCTTCCAATGGTGGAAAGGGAAAGAAGGAAAAGATAAGAAATTACTGAAGATGAAAAATAACTAGGGCAAAGAAAGAAAATTGAATTGAAATGCTCTGAAGTATTATCTATAACGTTGTAATAGTTAAAATTGATTGATCAACGTTTTTGGAAAAATATGTTAAAAAATCCGAAAATGCCCAAAAAGTGACATTGTAAAAATGGGTGGGTAATGTGGGACAGATGGGTAATTTTGTATACAGCATTTTTAGGATATTATTTAATTCAAGCTTTAATTCAAAGGTAGAAAACCCAAGAAAAAAAAGAATTTTTGTTTCGAAAGGATTCATCATGAGCCCATAAAGTTGTACACTGCAAAAATGTAAGTCCTTGCCATAAAGTCCAAAATACACTGGAAATTATATTGTATATTTTAAAATTTTCTTTATAATTTTCTGTTTCTGGTAATGATACTCTATCTTCGGAGTCATAATTCTAGATTTTTATTGCAAATTTTTGTAGTACTGATTTGCAGATCATTTTTATAAGCAAGGAGATCAAGTGTACATCATTAGAAACTTTTCGTAACCGTTTCATTAAGCGTAACCTCTTTTTAAAATATTCCGTATACCTTTAAGATTTGATCACATGACATTATGAAAAAACACGGTGAATACGCAAAATCGTGTTTTGAAAATATAATAACAATTTTACAGCCCTCGACCGTATCACATTTTCTTGTGTACTTTTTTCGAAATACTCATCTAATTAAGTAATCAGCGGTGAGCCAGGACTTTTAGATTAAAAAAATAGTCAAAGAAAAAATAAAATAAAAATAAATAAATCAAAAATTTATATTTACAAAATTTATATAAAATAAGAATATACCAAAATTGATATCAAAAAAAGAATTATGCCAAAAAATACAAAAATCAATGTATATATTCTGAATATGCCAAAAAGAGACATCAACAAACTGAGTGAATTCGGATCAAAGTTCTTAAAGCCGTCCAAATCCGTCGAGACTCATGTAGAATTTCTCTTTTAAAGGATAAGAATTATTTACATTTACTTCTCGCTAGAAAACAAAAATATTCCATGAGTGGAGAGTGGAAGAAGAGGTAAGAGAAAAATGAGGATGATAAGGAGAAAGTTGAAAGAGATTGGGAGAAAGAGTGAATGAGTAAGAAAAAGAGTAAGATGGAGCCAAGGTGTCTTCGGAAGGCATCGACATCGAGAAGCTCCAAGCGACAACGGGAAGCTTACGAAGATCAACGGACGACAACGAGCGATGGAGCATGAAAATAGCAGTTGAGTACAGAGTGAGTGGGTGAGGAGAGAAAAAGCGAAAGATAGAGAGATATAGAGGGAGATAGAGAGACAATTTGTGTGCGAGTCAAAGGAAGATGAATCGTTTGTTGTCGGAAACTTCCTAATCGCGAAATCCAAGAACTAAGCGCTCGACTAGCAAGAAAAGCCACGACATCCTGATGCCACGCCCACTCCATGACTCGTAGGAGGGCGATTGTTTGTCTACAGTGTTAGTGTGTATGTGTTTGTATGTGTGAGTATTTGTATACGAATGACGTGTGCCGTCGTCAGTCGCCAAGATTTCCTCACAGATATTTGACAAATCGAATTAAGCCACAGCCACATGTAAGCCGAGTTTCTACCTGAAGGCATTGTTGTATATCTTTGTATTTTTCTACTCCTCGTTCTCCTTCTTCTTCTTCAACTTCTACTGCTTCCTCTTCAGTTAAAGCTTCTATTTCTGTGCCTTATTCTTATCCTTAGAAGAGAAACATCTTATTGTTCTTTTGACTTCCTTTTGTTCACGTTGTTGTCCATTTCTGGAAGAGTGTTACTGTTTCTATTATTGTCGTTCTTCTGATGAGATCGAACAACAACAATTATTATTACATCAACAACAAGAACAAGAACAAGTACCACTACCTAGAACGACAACAAATACAAATGATGCGGTGAAAATGGTGTCCTCATCTTGTTCTCCTCCTCCTTTCAGAAATAATCTTTTTGGAATGTTTCTTTTCGTTCTTAAGACTCATATTCTCCGTTTGATTCATGACTTTCAAAAGAAGCTCCCTAAGAAGAGAGAAAATTGGGAGACAAATGGTAGCGGAAATGAATTACGAAATTTATTAAAATAGGATTTAACAGAAGGCAACCTAAAATAATGAAACAGAAAAATTTAATTAGCGAATACAAAAATTAAAAACACAGACAAATTAAAAAACTAACCGTGATAACAATTATGGGAATAAAATATCACTGCAAATTTACATCAACAGCGAATTTCAGAACCACCAACAAATTTAAGAACCAACAAAAATTTTCAGAAACAACATCAAATTTCAGAACCAACAACATTAACAATTTTGGCATAATTTTACTTTACCACACCCAGCGCCAAATCCAACAATTTATATGTCAAATGATAGTGTTTTCAGTGTACATTCCAACAAAAAAAAAGTTGGGGCGGACTCTTTTCGTTTGGCCATAAAGTGAGGTCAAAGGTCAAATTAATGACTTTTTGAAATAGCTACCAAATCCACAAATGTTAACCGATTAAAGGTAATTAAAAATACTACAAAACTGCATTTTTGGTTTTTTAAAAAAAGTTATTAATAATAAAAAAATACCAAAAAACAAAAAAAAATAAATATTTTTTAGGTTAAATAATTTTTTTAAATTTTTTTTACATAATAAACCATATCTTTTATATATATTTTCTAAAAGCTGATTCAATTACCTTTAAAACGGTAGTACATTATATATACCTTACTCTTTGTTTACATATCTAATTTACCATTTATATTAGATTACTGACTTTAAAAGACTTTAAAATGGAAGACTTTAAAATGGATATTTGTACTGAAATTATACATTGAATAGTAACTTTTGTACTAAGTATCTTCCATGTATCTACTTTATGAAGATACTTTGATACACACGCAGAAAGGACATGGATCCCGAAAGTACTATTGGACCGCGTAGACGGTGTTGGACATACTTGAGGGTTAAAACCCCTAAGCGCGGCCGAAGGCCGCCACACGCAGAAGGAACTTGGATCCCGGGAGTACTATTGGACCGCGTAGCCGGTGTTGG
Source organism: Coelopa frigida (assembly GCA_017309665.1). Lineage (NCBI taxonomy): Eukaryota > Metazoa > Arthropoda > Insecta > Diptera > Coelopidae > Coelopa > Coelopa frigida. The sequence continues at coordinate 23,213,273 of CM029561.1, forward strand.
ACATACTTGAGGGTTAAAACCCTTAAGCGCGGCCGAAGGCCGCCACACGCAGAAGGAACTTGGATCCCGGGAGTACTATTGGACCGCGTAGCCCGTGTTGGACATACTTGAGGGTTAAAACCCCTAAGCGCGGACGAAGGCCGCCACGCATAGAGGTAACTTGAATGCAAAAATATATTCAAAAAAAAACAAGTATTTTTATATAAATGATAAATTGGTATGTAAAGTAAGAGTAAAGTATATATAATGTACTACCGTTTTGAAGGTAATTGAATCAGCTTTCAGAAAATATATATAAAACATATGGTTTATTATGTAAACAAAATTTAAAAAAATTATTTTACCTAAAAAATAATTCATTTTTTTTGTTTTTTGATATTATTTTTTTACTAATAAATCTTTTTTTAAAAACTAAAAATGCAGTTTTGTAGTATTTTTAATTACCTTTAATTTGATATATTGTATTAACCGAACCGGTTAACATATGTGGATTTGGTGGCTATTTGAAAAAACCATTAATTTGAACTTTGACCTCACTTTATGGCCAAACCAAATGAGTCCGCCGCTATATTTTGTTGTTGTAATTTTTCGTTATTTTGGCCCTTTTTGGAAAAAAAAAAATTTTTTTTTTTTTGACGTGGGTGTGGTAAAGTAAAATTGTTCCGTTGTTTTGTTATTGTTATGGTTTCTGTAAAGGGTTTTCTCAAAAACCACACTCATGTACACTAACACTTTCACATGCAACCCTTACACGCCCTCACCAACAACAACTCTATCACCTTCCATCAATAAATCAAAACTTTAAAAAGTAGAATCGACAACAAAAGAAGGAGCGGAGAATAGACGGAGGAGTAGATCTCTAAATGAGAGAAAGAGACGGATGCGCGATGCTTGGTGGAGGAGAAAAAGGAAAAGACAAACGGGATCCTTCAAATGTGACAAAGACGAAAAAGTCGAGGTAGAAAATGGGGGATGAGACCGAAAGTAGGGAGAGAAACGGATGCCATTGTTGTGTTTTAATTTTCTGGAGCGACGCCATTTTGAGTGATTGATCTTCAACCAGACACACGGAAAAAAAACAAAACCAGGGAGAGCAACAGAAACAGGGTGGAGGTGAAGAAAAATGGGTGTTGGATGAAAAACCCAAATTCAAGAAGGTGACCTAAATGGATGAAACTATAATCGATAGACACAAAGAAAAGAGAAAGATTGAGATAGTGGTGAGTCAAAAAAAATTAGAATATAAAATTTGGTAAAATCTGGTAAATTAGTAAAATTATATACATAAAATCCTAAAATGAAAAAGTCCAAGATAACCGGAGTAAGTAGAAATGAAATTAATATTTGGATGTAAATAGAAATTTATGTGCGAGAATTGTGTCATTAATATTTTTTCGAATTGGATAGTGTGAAAATTTGTACATATATGCGACGCCATGTTGCTATTTTATATTGTGCTTACAAAGCGCAAGCAATTCTTGGAAACGTATAATTGTTGCCAAGCGATGGAATTGTTGTTGCTCACAAGAAGCGTTTGAAATTTCTGGAACAAATCGAGAGGCTTGGTTGCTAAACTTGCTCAAACTTGTTGAAACAAGAAAATAACCGCCGTTGCAAATTAATATTGCCAATGGATAATGTATCGATGCTAGCACGGAGATGAGAAGATGCACGATACCAAAATCATCAAATGGATAGACTCGAAAGAGTGGATAGTTCGAATCAAAATGATTCAAGATTCAATAAAATTATTGAATGCATAGACTCGAAAGAGTGGATAGTTCGAATCAAAATGATTCAAGATTCAATAAAATTATTGAATGGATAGACTCGAAAGAGTGGATAGTTCGAATCAAAATGATTCAAGATTCAATAAAATTATTGAATGGATAGACTCGAAAGAGTAATATTCGTAATGAAATGACAATTACACTGGCAACAATCGAAATTATATTGACACAAGTTTTCGCTAATGTATTGAATTTATTTAATAGAAGTATTAAAATATATTTCGGATAGATAATGGAATGTTTTCTGTTTTGAATAATTCTAATATTTATACAATTTAACTTAAATCGTAGAATTACATACTTTGAAATTAATTATGGATAGAATTTAATGGGATTGTAATATGTATAACCTGTATATGTTGACATATGGATAGTAATAATTTTCTGTATTTGAGAATAAATTATAACAAATTATACAAATTTTAGAAAAAGGAAAAGGGCAAGCAACTTGGAGATGTAGTAATTCTTCAAACCGAAGATAATATTCAAGAAGAACCAACAACGCGGCAAGAGACTCAAGGTGAGGCTGCACCCGAAATTCTGTGCAAAGCAGCCCAACATGGAACATGTTTAATACACTACTTTACAATTTGGAGAGATTGGCTGGTGTTGCAAATTCGGAAGAATTTAGCAAACTGGAGTATAACGGAGTCGTTATCCGTGACAAGCGTTTTGAACAAGTATGGAAAGAAACAACAGAGTTGTACATGAAAATGATAAAAGGTATGAATAAATTGGAATTGATTGTAGCTCAAGAAGCCATGGGAGAAGCCGAGTTCTTGTACTTCGATATTAAAACAATATTTAGTCGAAGAATAGCGGAGTTGAATCAATCAAAATCTCAAGCAGCATTTCCGGATAGTGAATTGAATCGTCCGGTTAATGTGCAAGTGACGATGTCTGTGCAACAGCACGATGTTAAGAATACATGGGGAGAGTTTGACGGTTCACTGCTAAAATGGCAAGGATTTCGTGACTGATTTATATCTGCCATACACGAAAATAATAATATATCAGCAGCGTATAAATTTTCATACTTGAAAAAATCACTAGTTGGCCGAGCTGCAAAAACGCTCGGAGAATGGGAATTAACAACAGAGAGTTACAACGAAGCTTGGGATCGTTTAAATCAAATTTATAATAAACGATATCCGATATGTCGTGAATATCTACGTCAATTTCAACGTCTACCACAAATCAACGGAAAGCCAACTTCAAATGATCTCCAACGAATGTCAAATGTTTCACATGAAACGATTCGCCAGTTAAGAGCTCTACAAGTTCCAGTTGAAGCTTGGGACCTTTATATTGTCCACAGCCTGCACGAACGATTAGACGATGATACATCAACAAAATGGGAGTTACAACGAACGTCTGATGAAATGTTAGAATTTCTGGATAGGCAGGCCGCAGCACTATCTCACCTGCAAGTGGAGAGAAAAGCTTGGTCTTTTAAACCTGAGAGCAGAGATCCAAGTGGAAAACATAGAAGTCCAAAAATATCCTCAGCCAGATTCCGTCCGTTGCCAACAACATCATCTAAACGTCCCTACCCATGTGCGAAATGTAATGGAAACCATCAATTACATGAGTGTGACGAATTTCTATCGCTGAACGGGCTCGGATAGAATTTGTCAGAAACCACAAGTTGTGTCCAAATTGCTTTAAGCAAGGTCACAAAAAAGACGAATGCTTTGGACCAAGATGCCCATCATCAAAATGTGTGAACGACTCAGTACATAACAGAAATTTATGTCCCAATAAGGGGGAGAATTATCAAGTTCTGAATGTTAGAGAACTGTCAAGGAAAGTAAAGCGTAAAATTCAATCAGCTAAAAGTAATGCATTATGACTAGTTAAGAAACAAAAACTGGATAGATCATCTTCACGAATTGATCGGGAAGAAAAAGCGAACAAATGTAATTTGGCAAGTAAATATCAAGGAAAGACTATTAATAATAAATTAAAATTGGATAGTACGGATAGTTATAAATGTAATTCAAATAAGAACCCATTTAATAAAAGTATTGACTTGCCAAGAGCAAATTATATGGATAGTTTCAATTGTATGGTAAATAAAGATGTTTTGCTATTACCCACAGCAATGGTATGGATAGAAAACGAAGGAACACTTTTCGGCCCAATGAGAGCTTTAATTGACACAGGATCGCACCCCAACCTAGTAAGTTATGTATTGCATAAAAGGTTAAAATTTTCTACTACATGTATATCACGCAAGATGGTCGGTATCGACGGAGAGCCTTTCCATATTCGAAAAAAGGTCGATTTAAGAATTCGACCATGGTACGACAAAAATGGTAACAATTATTTAGAAGAATCATTTTGGCTGTTGCCAAAGGATAGTAAATGGAGTCCCGTTCTACCTTCAACAACGCTAAAACCAAGCACGTATAGAAATTCGACAAGTACACCACTTGCTGATCCAGGTTATTGGAACCCAAATACAGTCCACGTTCTACTCGGAGTTGGATGTTTTTTTCAGTAATTGAAAGAACTATCGATGGAACTACATTTATAGAAAGTATGCTCGGCATTATTGTTCTTGGTTCGCAGTGTAATGAAATTAACGAATATACACTTACATCTATCGAATTTAAAGAAAACGACCAATTGGATAAACTTCTGGAAAGACTTTGGCTTCAAGATCAAATTCAAACCTTCAGTGAGTTAACAGAGGAAGAGCGCCTCGTGGAAGATTTCTTTATTAAAACATATAAACGAGATGAAAATGGACGATTTATTGTAAAAATACCACTGAGAGAAAATATAAAAGAAATCGGCAGTTCAAGAGAAATAGCTTTGAGGCGTTTCTTATATTTGGAAAGAAAATTAGCAAAAGACGAAAATCTAAAACAAATTTATTCAACAAAAATAAAAGAATCTATTAGGATAGGCCATTTAATACTGGCTACGGAAAGACCAAAGATCACGCAGTACAAAAAGGTAATCGGATAGTATACGACGCAAGTTCTAAAACGGATAGAGGAATGTCTTTAAATGATATCCAAATGCTGGGTCCAAAGTTACAAAAAGATTTACATGAGACTCTAATGAGGTTTCGCAGACATCGGATAGCAATATATGCAGATATCAAAGGAATGTTTCAAACTTGCAAAGGATAGCAATATATGCAGATATCAAAGGAATGTTTCAAACTTGCAAAGGAACAATGGAACCTGCAAAGAATGTTCTGGAGGGAAAATCCAAATCAACCATTGCAAGAATATTGGTTGACAGTAGTAATTTTTGGTTGCACATCATCGCCATATTTAGCTGTCAGATCAGTAATTCAAAATGCAATAGATGCAACTGACAAATACCCCGCTGCAGCGAAAGTAATACAAGAAGATTTCTACATGGATGATTGTACAACCGGAACTGATTCGGAAAGTACAGCAATTAAATTAGCTAAAGAAGTAGACTTAATTTTAAAAGGTGCTGGATTCGAGTTAAGACACTGGAAATCCAATAGTAAAATTGTTGTTAAAGAAATGGATTCAGAAATGGAAAATTCGGTAACCTTTTCGGAGGGGGAAGGGACAACCATTTTAGGACTGAAATGGTTGATAAACGAGGACAGGTTCACATTCATCGTGAAGACACCAACATTACCGGACAAAATTACGAAAAGATCTATTGTAGGCCACGTAGCTCAACTATATGATCCAAATGGATATATATCTCCAGTAACAATTAAAGGAAAGATGTTAGCCCAAGATTTATGGAGATTGAAAATTGACTGGGATTCAAAGCCTCCACCGGAGATTGAAACCAGATGGAAAGAATATTGGAATGAAATAATTAAATTGAAATATTTTCAGATAGATAGATGGCTTGGTACTTCCGACGAGACAATTGTGCAAATTCATGGTTTCTCAGGTGCATCGGAGCAGGTTTACGGAGCAGTTATTTATGTGAGAACAGAACATTTAAACGGTGTTACCACGAGTTAGAACTGGCTGCAGCCGAATTATTGTCAAGATTATTACAAAATGTCCTAAAAACCATGGAATGGGTATCTCCAGAGTATACATTGTGGACAGATTCGAGCTCAGTCTTCTATTGAATGCGGAGAGTACCAAGGGAATTGAAAACGTATGTAGCAAATCGCGTATCCTCAATTCAAACAAATACGGACATAAGGCGATGGTGTCATATTGACGGGAAAGAGAATCCAGCAGATTTATTGTCACGAGGTATCTCAGCAACGGAATTGGTAAATAACAAATTATGGATTCATGGTCCAGATCAGTGTTCTCGATTGTCCGAACATTGAACAGTCCGGATTGTTCGGGTGTTCGGACCTTGTCCGAACATGTTCGGACTTTTGAACGTGTTCGGACTTTTGAACATGTTCGGACTTTTGAACATGTTCGGACTTTTGAACATGTTCGGACTTTTGGACCTGTTCGGACTTATGAACCTGTTCGGACTTTTGAGCTCGAGTACTCGAACTCTCGATCATCTTCGGGTGAACCGTTCGGGAATCTTCGGGTGAACCACTCGAGAATCTTCGGGTGGTAGGTAGAGACACACTCTCTCTCTCTTTTTTTCGAGAGAAATGTTTTTGAGCGTTGTGCGTCGTTTATGGTTTACGACCATTTGCGTTGTTTGTGTTTTTTGTCTATTTGCTTTGTTTTTGTTTTTTGACTGAGCGACGCGTGAAGTTGTTGTTGGTTCGTTGCTTTGTATGTATTAGAGGTCTCGATACCCGGGCTTTTTTCGGCCCGGGTATTCCCGGGCGCCCGGGCCTTGCCCGCACATGCGTAATCGGCCCGGGCGGCCGCAATCGGCCCGGGCCGATTATTCGAGCCGTCGAGCCGATTCGGGTCGTCGAGCCGATTCGGGTCGTCGAGCCGATTCGGGTCGTCGAGCCGATACGAACTGTCGAGTCTTCGTGGACAAACACGAAGCAGGTAGAGAAGAGAGAGGGAATGGTTTTTGAGCGTTGTGCGTCGCTTTTGGACCATTTGTGTTGTTTTGTTTTTTGTCTATTCGTTTTGTTTTTGTTGTTTGACTGCGTGCGCTTGTAGCTCTTGGTTCTTTGTTTTGTATGAGTTTGATGTGTGTTTTGATGACTCTTCGCAACGCGTGAAATGCGTGCATATGAGAATATGAATCTGCGTAGTTAACTACATAGATTGATGCGCGCATATAAATAGCACGTAAATGATTGTGAAAGGATTAATTTCACAATATGCACCTGATAAATACACTTAAAAAAATTATTATTTTAAAAAATCACATTTTTTCTGAAAACATTTTTTTAAATCAGGTATCTTTCCAATAATAATGTAAAATCAATGAAACAAAAAAGTAATTTTATTAATTAAAGTGGACTTTATCTTGATGCAAAACTATCAACATATTATCATTGTTCGGTATTTTCGGCATTTTTCGGTAATAGCAGATCTCTTTGCCGTAATAACAAAATGAAAAAAAGGAAAAACAATTTTTATCATTGGATAGAAAAATTATTAAATTTTATGTTTTCAAATCAAAAATAAAATTGTTATTTTTTTAAATAATATTTTTTAAGTGTATTTATCAGGTGCATATTGTGAAATTAATCCTTTCACAATCATTTACGCGCTATTTATATGCGCGCATCAATCTATGTAGTTAACTACGCAGATTCATATTCTCATATGCACGCATTTCACGCGTTGCGAAGAGTCATCAAAACACACATCAAACTCATACAAAACAAAGAACCAACAGCTACAAACGCACGCAGTCAAACAACAAAAACAAAACGAATAGACAAAAAACAAAACAACACAAATGGTCATAAAACCAAAAGCGACGCACAACGCTCAAAAACCATTCCCTCTCTCTTCTCTACCTGCTTCGTGTTTGTCCACGAAGACTCGACGGTTCGTATCGGCTCGACGACCCGAATCGGCTCGACGGCTCGAATAATCGGCCCGGGCCGATTGCGCCGCCCGGGCCGATTGCGGCCGCCCGGGCCGATTTTGGCCGCCCGGGCCGATTGTGGCCGCCCGGGCCGATTACGCATGTGCGGGCAAGGCCCGGGCGCCCGGGCTGTAAATACCCGGGCGCCCGGGCCAACGAGCATGTGCGGGCAGAAATCGAGACCTCTAGTATGTATACATGTGTTTTGATGATCCTTCGCAATGCGTGAATTGCGCGCATATGGGAATGTGAATCTTTGCATTTGGCTGCGTAGATTGATGATGCGCGAATAAGGATGAATGCGTGAAGGGATTAATTTAATCAAATGCACCTGATTATTACACTTAGAAAAATTTTAAATTTTCAGACCATGCTTTATTAATTTAAGATTATATTTTTATTAAAAAATGAAAATGTAATTTTTTGAAATTAGATCTTTGTTGCTATATTTATTTATTTATTTAACAAGGATAACTTATAATTAAGAATTATAAGCTAAACAAAGGAAAGGAGCATTTGCAACAAGGCCTTCAGCTCATGAATAATTTAAATTAAGATATAACATATGAGATAATAAATAACTTAATACTAACAAAAATTAAATTAAATGATAAAGATTTGAACACTTCAGGAATTTTATTATTAGCTTTAAATTTTGTAAATTAGGTTCAGAGAGTAGATCAGAAAGAGTTGACGTCGAAAAAAATTGCTGTCTTAAATTCAAAAATGAGGGACAATTATGGAATATATGAGAAATGGAAATATTGTCTAAAGAGCAATACGGACAGAAAGGAGAAGATTTACTGATGTAGTGTTGGTGTGTCAAAAAAGTATGACCTAGTCTGAGGCGAATAAAATCTTGTTTAGAAATATAAGATTCGGAATAATATGTGAGATATTCTTTAAAATTACATTTATTTTTGTTCGCTATTTTGTACCAATCTGATGTAAGAGACCATTGTTGTTGATGTTTAGTGTTTAAATCGTGTTTTAAAAATTTTTTCATGTCTGAGATGTTGTAATTCGGAGAAAAATGAAGTGGAGAATTTGTAGCAAGTTTGGCAGCTTTGTCTGCAAATTCGTTACCCTGAATTTGCACATGACTGGGGATCCAAATAATTTTAATACGGGGAAATGCTTCTAATAAATAGTTTCTAATTAATGAAGGGTAATAATTTGTATTATTTATATTTGATATAGCATCTAAAGATGAAAGGGAGTCTGAACATATCACAAACATTTGTTTTGAATTTTTAATGTGTTTAAGGGCAAAGTGTATGGCAATAATTTCTGCTGAGAAAATTGAGGAGTATGTTGGAAGGAGAGACATTTTAAGAATATCCCTTTCTTTAGTGATGCTGAAAGCTGTATTGTTGTTAATTTTAGATCCATCAGTAAAGATAAATATGTGATCATGATAAGTGTTTCTAATTTCCATGAATTTCATTCGATAAATTTCAGGAGAGGTGGATGATTTGGAGTAAATGCGAAGAGAGGTATTTATTAATTTTGAATCAAAAAACCAAGGAGGGAATTTAGAAGTTGGATGATTAATAGGGCGAAAAGGAAAGCCAAAAGATTTATGAAATGATATTGCACGATCAATAGCTGATGTAATTTTTTTATTTTTTTTTCGAATAAGTAATTTAGGTAAGATATGAGCAATTGGCGAATCTTTGCTTAGAAAAGAATTAAATAATTTCGATGTAACAAATTCACGTCGGCTTTCAATAGTGTGTATTTTGGCTTCGAAAAGAAGATTTTTTATTGGAGTTGTGCGTAATGCATTCAAAGCTATTCTGACAGAGGAATTCAAAATTGTTTTAAGTTTGTTTAAAATGGATTTCGGAGCGTAACCGTAGAGAAAAAGCCCATAGTCAATTTTGCTAACAATAATAGCATTAACAACAGAAATAAGTGTTGAATGATCAGTTCAGAATTTAGAACTAGAGAGACATTTGATGATATTGAGACGCAACGAAATGGATTGTATAAGATTTTGAATATGAGTATTCCAAGTGTATTTTTTGTTTAAAAAGATACCTAAAATTTTGAGGGTGGAAACATCAGGAATAGGTAAAGAATTACAATAAATTTTGCAGGAACAATTGTGTTTACGACATATATGCATATGTTTACATTTTGCAAGAGATAAAATAGCTCCAGAATACTGGCACCATAAAGAAATATCTTGGAAAACGGAATTGAGATTAATATCAGAATTAAACGATTTATTAAGTTTTTTAATTATTAAGAAGTCGTCAGCATAAGCACAGAATTCAATTTCTTTGTGTAGTGAGAGAACATTAAGAAAGTTTGTTATAAGCAATAAGGAATAAAATAACTGAAAGAGGAGAACCCTGTGGGATTCCATTTTGAAGGGGGGAAGGACAGGAGGAGTGAGATCCTATACGAATTTTTATCATTCTATTTTTCATAAAATTTAATATGTAGTTTATAATTTTAGGTCCAATTTTCCAAGAAATTAGTTGGTCAATAACAGTGTGAACGCCAATTTTATCAAATGCTTTGGAAAAATCGAGTGAAATTAAAGAAATATGTTTTTTGGCTGAGATAGAGTCAGTAATCATATGATCTAAATAAACAAGAGAGTCAGTTACAGATTTTCCTTCCTTCCTGAAACCTTCCTGAAACCAATTTGGCGAATGTTGAGAAGATTTTTGTTACCAACAAACCACCATAGTCTATTAGCAATAATTTTATCAAGAACTTTGGAGCAACAAGGGTTTAGAGAGATAGGGCGATATGACTTCAAAAGAGTTTTATCAGAATTAGGTTTAACTATAGGAATAACAAGACTTGTTTTGTATATATGAGGAATGAAATTATTAAGAATATTATTATAATGTTTGATAAGTCTGATTTTTACTGAATTATGAAGATTTTTAATCATTGGATAGGATATTTTATCCTGACCAGGCGTTTTACCACGTAATTTCTGTAGAGCTGAACTAAACTCAATAAAAGAAATATCTTTTTCAATAAGTAATGCCGAAATATCTGGGATATAATTAATGGGAATATTGAGGCAGCGGTTTTTATTTTCACGAAAAGATTCAGGAAAATTAGAGTCAGAGGATTCTTCAGACCAAAATTTTGCGAATTCATTAGCTATTAAAGCAATGTTAGTAATATTGGGGAGGGAGGAATTGTTGTAAGGAGAAATGCAGTGTATCGTTTGATAATTATTAAGGCCACAAAAATTTCGAATGTTGGACCAAATTTTTTGGACAGGAGTAGTAGGATTAATTTCTGCTGTAAAATCTCTTAAAGAAGTTTTCTTATATTCTTTAATTTTCTTTTTAAATAATGCATTTGCCCTTTTATAATTTAAAATATTATCAGTTGTTATGTTGCGTTTTAGTTGGTTCCAGGAATGTTGTTTTAACGATTTTAGTTTCTCTAGATCTTTATTCCACCAAGGAGTAAAGTATTTAATTTTTCGATTATGAGATTGGGGTATAGATAAATTCGAACTTTGAAGAATAATTTTGTGTAAGTTAGAAGCTTCTTTATTAACATTAGTGCTAATTGAACGTTCAATGCTCAATTTATTTGATAAGAAGTTAAATTTTTCCCAATCAGCTTGGTCAATTTTAAATTTAGAAATAGGTTTAGGTACAGAGGATCGTTCTGAGAACATATGTATGAATATCGGAAAATGATCACTGCCATGGAGATTATCTAGTATTTTCCAGGTAGACTCAGCCACAAGAGAAGGAGAAGTTAGTGTAATATCAACATGTGTAAAGGTGTGATGAGTGCTAAAGTGTGTCGGTGAACCATCATTAAGAACAACAAGATTGGATTGATTAATATATTTTGCTAGTATATTACCCCTACGATTATTGTTGGGGGATCCCCACATATTATTCCAACTATTAAAGTATCCCGCAATTATGCAATGTTGTTGTATGTTGTCGAATGCATTTCTTAAATTGTTCAACGAAAAATTTTGATTGGGGGGAATATAGACTGATAAAAATGTAAATTTATGTTTAGAATTAATTGAAATAGCAATGTATTGGATAGTGTTAGGGGAAAGATTTAATTTAGTATGTTCAATGGACTTATGAACAAGAAGAGCAACTCCTCCATAAGAGTTGTTTGAAGAATTTTGAGAATATAAAAGGTAATTTATAGGAATAGGGATATTATTTAAGGATTGGATGTGAGTTTCTTGAAGAGCAATTATTTTCGGCGAGAACTCTTTAATTAAAATTTGAATTTGATTGTAATTATTTAAATAACCTTTAACGTTCCATTGAATAATTTTTAAGGGCATAAATAGAATTAATAATAAGAATTAAGTAATATTAAGAAAATGAATTCTAATAAATTTAAAATTATATACTAGAAACAAGAAATTCGGTATCCAAAGAGTTTGCAGAGATGGAATTGAATTTCTTAGGCTGTGTTGTTGATTTTTTATTCTTTGATTTTAATTGGGAAATAAGTTTTTTAGATGTGTTTCTTGGGAATATTCTTAGGCGAGTTGCTTGAAGTTGAGAGCTGGGAGTAGAAGTAATGATATCTTCAGAGTTTGTGATGAATGGTACGCATGAAGAGTTGATTCTAGATGTGTTGATTTCTTGGTTTGTGGATGCAAGTGGACTTGAGTTTGTTGAGGTTTTAGGGGCCACTGGAGAAAAATCGTCTAGAGAATTATACTTGATTGGAGAACGAACTGATGCAGAAAAGGTTTGTTGTGGCAATTGGTGTCGATCATTATAAATTTTGAAGGCTGCTTTGGAGTCAACTTTTTGAAGAATTTTGATGGCTTGTATTTCCTTATATTTCAAAAAAATAGGACATTTACGATCTAATGCGTTATGGTTTGAGTCATTACAATTTAAGCATTTTGTAGTATTTACACAAACACTATTTTCATCATCGATAGATAGATGATAAAGTTCTCCGCAGTTGGCACAAAGTTTCTAATTTTTACAGAATTTTGAGAGATGGCCAAATTTGAAACAATTGAAACATCTCATTGGTAATTGAATAAAAGGGCGAACATTTACTTTCTCATAACCAATGTTAATTTTTTCTGGTAAATTTGGAGTTTGGAAAGTTAGAATAATTAGTCCGGTTTCAACAAGTTGATTGTCTTTTTTTTCAAAATTTTTTTAATTTCAATAATATTTTGGTTTTTAAGTTCATTTAATATTTCATCTTCCGGAATATATCATTACCCCTTTAGAGTTATTAAGGGATTTGTGTTCTGAAACAGCAACAGATATTGAGGGAGTTATAGCAATTAATTTAATGAGTTTATTTGCTTGAGATACATTTCTTGTTTTTATTAAAATTGATCCATTTCTTAACTTGGTGCACTGATCTACTTCTCCATTACAAACACAATCAATGGTTTTTTTAATTAAAAATGGAGACACACTTGCCAATGATTCATCACCATTAATTTTGGTCATTACCAAAAATTTAGGGCCAATTGTTTCATTTTTAATGGATTTTGAGTTATCGAATTGTAACATTGGGCAATTGATTGTTCTTAAAGATTGTTTATTACGATCAAAGGGATCACCCATGGTGAAACATAAAACTCACAACACTTTGAACAAAAAATAATTTAAGGTCAATGAGTCTTTGAAAAATTTGACACAAAAATTTTTCGTTTTCAAACTTTTTTTTTTTTGTTTTTTATATATGAGTATATTGAATGAACTCGATAAAAAGAATGCACAAGATAATGCACATATATATGAAAAAAATAAAGGATACAACTCCTTGGATGATGGTGCTTCTGATATTCACTGTTTAATGAATAAAATCACACGATAAAACACAAAACTGAATTAAAGAGATAGAGCTCAAACAAACACGTCTGATTCAAACGACTCGTTTTTTAGACTGATTTGTTGCTATAATATTCAACCAAGAACGCTGAATATACATAGATATTGAATAAGAAAACACTTTATTTTTGTTAATTTAAGTGGACTTTATTTTTATGCAGAAATATTAACATATTCGCATTTTTGGATAATAGCGCACATCGCTTTGCTTTCATTTCTCTACCTGCTCCATTCATAAAATATTACCAAATGCCCTTAATGAATATTCCGCCGTACCTGCATCATTCTGGTGCACAATGTTTATGACTTTAAAAAACAAGAGGACTGAAGATCATTAAATTCTTAGCGACATCCGATCTTTGCAATATTTTTCAATGGATTTTCATAACAATTTATTGTATTTCACATAAATAAAAAAGGATTTCTGAAACATTTCAATTTTTCTAAGTGTAATAATCAGATGCATATGATTAAATTAATCCCTTCACGCATTCATCCTTATTCGCGCATCATCAATCTACGCAGCCAAATGCAAAGATTCACATTCCCATATGCGCGCAATTCACGCATTGCGAAGGATCATCAAAACACATGTATGCATACAAAGCAACGAACCAACAACAACTTCACGCGTCGCTCAGTCAAAAAACAAAAACAAAGCAAATAGACAAAAAAACACAAACAACGCAAATGGTCGTAAACCATAAACGACGCACAACGCTCAAAAACATTTCTCTCGAAAAAGAGAGAGAGAGAGTGTGTCTCTACCTCTAAGATTCTCGAGTAGTTCACCCGAAGATTCCCGAATGGTTCACCCGAAGATGATCGAGAGTTCGAGTACTCGAGATCAAAAGTCCGAACAGGTTCAAAAGTCCGAACAGGTTCAAAAGTCCGAACATGTTCAAAAGTCCGAACATGTTCAAAAGTCCGAACATGTTCGGACAAGGTCCGAGCGCTCGGACATTTAAGGCTCGAGCGTTCGGACAGGTTCAAAGGTTCGAGCTGAAATCGAGAGCACTGGTCCAGATTGGATAGTCTCGGACCTTGTCCGAGCGCTCGGACATTTAAGGCTCGAGCGTTCGGACAGGTTCAAAGGTTCGAGCTGAAATCGAGAGCACTGGTCCAGATTGGATAGTCTTACCTCAAAGCAATTGGCCGGTAAGTAAAGTAATGCAAGAAATTACTGAAGAAACTCAAAATGAAATCAAATTATATTCACATACACTAATTGCATTTAAAAATCAATTATGTATCAGACTTAAATCAAATCAATCTATTGTACCATTATTGTATTATGTACACAAATTGGAAAGAGCAATTAACATTATTAGTTTCATCTTGCGGTTTACTCGTAACTCAGCAAAAAAGGCTACGAGAAGAATCTACAGAACTAGGAGAGTCACAAATGAACAAAGAGAAAGATTACCACCAACATGTGAAGAAAAAGCAAGATCCATGGAGCATCTATTGAAAGAAGCGCAACAAGAATTTTTGGGTAAGGAATTGCTAGCAATTCAGAACGGAAAGAGTTTCCCCGATAAAAGCTTAATCGAACCTCTGAAGCCAATTTTAGATAGTAAAGGGCTATTGCGTGTCGGCGGAAGATTGAATAGAGCAGAAATTGACTATGAAATGAAACATCCAGTTATTATACCACATGATTCAAGATTGGCATGGTTGGTAATTGATTATGCTCACAGAAAAACATTACATGGTGGCGTTCAAGTCATGATGCAATTCATACGTCAAAGATATTGGATACTAAGATTACGAAATAAACTAAGAAATTATGTTCACAAATGTGTGACTTGTGTGCGTATGAATGCACAACTCGAGGGACATCTGATGGCTGAATTACCAGCGGAAAGAATTCAACCTGGAAAGCCCTTTTTGCATACAGGACCTTTCTCACTACAATTAGTAGATGATGAGTACAAGAAGCAGAAATGTTGGATAGCAGTGTTCGTTTGCTTAAAGACAAGAGCAACACACCTGGAAGTAATTACGGATATGACCTCGTCCGCTTTCATCGCTTGCTATGAGCGCTTTATTGCTAGAAGAGGACGTTGCGCAAAAATATTTAGTGACAATGGAACTTCATTTGTCGGAGCTGATAAGGAGCTAAAACTGGCATTTAAATTGTGGACAGAAAAGGAAAGTCTAGATAATTTTCATTCTAGAGGAACAGAATGGCATTTCATGTCACCAGCTGCACCTCATCAAGGGGGAATATATGAAGCCGCGGTAAAGTCTATGAAATTCCATTTGAAACGTATTGTTGGGCAGAAGGTTTATGCATATGAACAGTTTGTAACATTATTAACCCAAATAGAAGCAATTTTGAATTCCAGGCCTCTACATCCTTTAAGTGACGATCCATCGGATATGCAGGCGCTAACTCCAGGACATTTCCTGGTTGGAGAACCACTTATATTGCCACTTCCTTTCGACTTAGATCGCCGACCGGAATTTCATGGGAAGAAACTTTGGAAGGAAAGACAAACAATGGTAAAACACTTTTGGGAGAGATGGTCATCAGAATATTTAACAACTCTGCAAGAGAGAAAAAAATGGAGAAGAGAAAAGGAAGGCTTGAAGATCGGGCAGCTTGTTATTTTGAAGAGCGAGAACTACCCAGCAGCAACCTGGGCTTTGGGGCGGATACGTGAACTACTTCCAAGTAAAGATGGCCTCATCAGGACAGTAATCGTAGATACAGCAACTAACCGTCTGAAGAGACCTGTACAGAAACTTTGCATAATACCAGTTGAAGCAGAGAAACTTGAAACTTAATATTTATTTATTGGAATGTATTATTATTTGTTATTGTTAATTTATTGGAACATGTATAGAAAACCTGCGGTTTGGTGGGGAGTGTATCGTATGGCAGCACTGCCACCATATATCATATGGCAACACTGTCGCTCTACAAGTATTAGTATTGAACGGGAGATCGGATTAAGAACATGGGACAGATGTCTCTGAGTAAAGCATAGTTAATAAATGTTGGGTTTTTTCCTATTTTTCCCAACAATAAAATATTGTTGTGTTTTATTTAATAATTCGGTATTCGTTCTATACAATATTTCTTAAATTTTATGGATTTCAACATATGTTTTTTCAGTTTAGAAATTTTTGAACATAGTTATTTTTATTTTTTAGGATTTAAAAAAATTGATATCATATTAATGTAATTTAGTTTCTTTCCTTAATACAAAGTAGAGAAAATCGAAGCTCAAACAATCCGTCGTCAAAAAAGAAGGAAATTTTTAATTTGAAAATAGAATGCACAAGAACAATGCCGAGAAAAACTAACAACAACGAGTTGTAATGCGAATAACGACATGATGGAGGATGAAGAAGAGGGTGAGGAAAAGTAGGAGGAAGAGGGAAAAGAGGAAGTGGATGAGAAGGAGGAAGCATAACGGTCGTCCTTCGGAATCCTTTGAGTGTCTAATGCTGCAATTGACAAAGTGATCATTAAAAGCGCATCCTGAACATCGATACGACTCGCTCACAATGTCCTCCCTCCTTCCCACTCCTTCACTCTCCCTATCTCTCTCGTTATCTCTTCTTGTCTCTCACTATCTCTGTCACGCGCTTCGCACTGGGTGCGCATCTCTTTCACTCCATCGTCACACAAACTGCAGCGATTTCCTCTGCTTATCCCGATTCCTTTGGCTTAACTTTTCATCTCCCTTCTATTTCTATCTCTTTCGTCGGCTGCTCTCGGTGAACACGTGCGAAGGTGAATGAAAATGTGGGTGTGTATTTTGAGAGACCCTTAGTGTGTGTGCAGCCATGAGTGTATGTGTGAGCATCGCAAAGGATGGCAGAAAAAAGCGAAAAGCACAAAGCATGAAACGAAACAATTCATTTAGCAGCGGCTGAAAGAAAACAAAGAGAAAGAGAGAGAAGAGGGAGAGGGAAGGAAAGGGAAGGAAATGGAAGAGGAAAGAGAAAGAGAAAAGGAAGAAAAAAGTGATCCCACCGGAAGCAAAAGTACAGGCAAAAAAAAGAAAATTAAACTGAAAAGGAAAGGGATAGAAGACTAACTTTCAGAACTAATGGGATTTTTACCCTCTCTCTCTTTCTCTTTGTACCCGTTTTTCATTCATTCTTTCGTTCTTTGTGTTTCCGTTATTATTGTTTTCCGCTACCGTTATGTGTGCAATTGTTGTGTGTATTCTTGTTGTAGTTGTTATTTCGTTGTTGTTCTTTAGATATTATTCGGTTCAAATAATTTTTGTTGTTCTTATTATTTTTGTAGTTCTCATTCTTGTAGTTCTTATTATTTATGCTGTCCTTATTCTTGTTGTTCTTATTATTTGCGTTGTTATTTTTCCTATCCTACGTGTATTGCTTTAGTTGATTATGTTTTGTATTTTATTCTATATGTCTGTGTGTGTGAGTGTTGGTCCTTCGCCAACGATCTTCGCTCAAGCGAAATCATTGAAATTCGTTACATGTTACGGCCTCCTTCGTTTCCTTTGCTACCACCGAAGGATTCCCTTTTTCTTTCCTGCCGGCAGAAGCTGCTGCCAAATAGTTGAAATGCCTGAATTCACCTGACCTTCACAGCATCGGAATCTGCTTCTCACCATCTGATTCACCTTCTCACCATTGGTTTCACCTTCTCGCTCATGGAGATCAACCTCTTGTGAATAGTCACAAATTCTAGACTTGACCTTTCTAGCCACGGTCTCTACACTCACTTCACAGACTTTAAATTTAAATCTATACGATTTTCATTTTGACCTTTTGTAAGCCATCGTTGTGGCCATCATTGCAAAAGCCATTCAAACCAAAACGTTCACCTACTTCCAACTTTGCACCAACTCAGCATTGGAAATTTCAGAATCATCACGGCTTCGTGATCGATTCTCGGAATTCTATTTCCAGTTCTAAATTCCCGCTATTTGATAATAATTATTTGAATTGTCCTCTTTCTCGTAATATATGATAATTGATCTATTTGTCGTTCTCCTAATATATGTTCATTATATTTCCACTAATTTCTATCACTCTCTCTATGGATAACATTTTGCTTTGAAGTGTACATTTTGAAAATTTCCAAATAATTGTAGAATTTCGAAATAAATTTCATCGTAGTCGTTGTCTAGTTAGGAAATTTACTTCAAGGATTCACGTGCCCCAAGCGTTATAAATGTGAAATCGAATAAATATATGTGAGAGTGAATTGAGTGAGAGAGAAAGGCCGGAGGGCGAAGAAAAGTCATAAAAGGATATTGGTTAAATTTGGGCGTGTGTGTGTGAATAGTGTTAATATTTAACATCAATAAATTCCATACAAAGTTAATTTCATTCAAGCGCCATAGAGTGAGCATATGTTAATTATGCGAATGAGGCGGGGGGAGACTGGAAAAATACAACATATTTTGACACAAGCACATCCATCGCCGGGGGCCTTTCACGCACACCCACACACGGACGCATACGTCGTCATGTGAGTGTCTACGCACACATGAACAGACGTGTGAGCGAGCGCACAAATTAATTTAATGGCTTCGCTCGAGAGGCGGCGGGTGTGGGAGAAAGAGATAACGAGAGAGGGATAAAGAGAGAAGGCGTGACACAAAATGTGGAAAAAGCAAAAAATATAAAGAGGAAATCACCAATTATTTAAAACCAAAATATGAAAAAAGACTAAATAAAAATATAAATCAAAATAAAAAATATAAAAATTAAAATATGAAAAAAATATATTTAAAAAATTAAAATCATTAAAAAGAACGCCCAATGAAAAAAAAAATAATGCCACATGAAAAATAAATACATTTTTTAACCGATAATCGTATGGATAAGTATGCTTGGCTTGAAACAAATATCACCAAAGGGATGTGGTGTCAATAGTAAAAATTATTATGTCCTCAGTGGGACAGACCTTAAACCACATTTATCACAATTTCTGGCATACTTTCAGGCGCACTCGCTCACTCCATGAATGCGAATGTGAGTAAAATGACCGATTAAGCGAACTGGAAATGATTTCAATAAACTTATTTAACTTAACGTTCATTAAAATTGTGTTTCGATAATCCATGCTGATCAACTGAAGGTAATGGAGCGATTTAAATAATTACTGCCACATACTTTCAGGCACACCACACTAGCTTTTTAACTCTAATTGAGGTCACAGACCCAACGATACAGAACGAAATTTTATTGAGATGGGAATTTAAAATCGATTTTCTGTTCATAGCGTATTCCAGTGTCTGCTTTTAGTCACAATGAAACGAGTTCGGTGAATTGTTTTGCCTGTGTTATGGCAATCGGAAAGAGTTGGATGGAAACAAATCGAGCAAAGAATTCAACAGAGCAGTTGGTGTGAAAGAGAAATATTCATTCGATGGAGAATTGCATATCAAATATCACAAGGCATGGAAATGCACTTCCATTGCATACCTTTAGACGTGGGGCAAATCAAATTCCCAGTTGATGTACTTTTTAGACATTGCCGGATTACTGAGTCTGATTTTGAAACCAGAATTTGGAACAGATTCCTGAATCAGACTCCTGAACCAGAATTCTGAACTTGATCCATGAATCAGAATCATAAACCAAAATTCTGTGAACTTGATTTTTGAACCAGAAATATAAACCAGAATCCTAAACCTAAATTCTGAATCAAATTCCTAAATCCTTCTCTCCACTCACCTTTCACCAGCGTCAGGATCCCCAGCGGCATCACGAGCACTGCGACCATCAGATCCGTGATGGCCAGCGACATTAGGAAGTAGTTGGTGACGTTCTGCAACCGCCGCTCCCAGGCGATGGCCAAACACACCAAAATGTTGCCCGCCGCGGTGCCGACGACCAAAACCAATGCCAACAACGCCCAATAGTTGTTCACATCCTTGTGCAATGCAATCGCCACGGTATCCGATTTTTCCGTAGACAAGGATGACGACGAGGCCCAAGAACTACCTATTGTTGTTGTTGCTGTTGTCATCATCGTCGGGATCGGTAGCGATGTGGCCAGATCGAAGGGCTGGCTCGGTTGCTCGATACTGTCGCTGGTGTCGTTCCAGAGGAGAAATCCGTTGCCGCTGAGCAGCTCTTCGGAGCTGCTAATGAGTTGTGGTAACAGGATGTTGTTGTTGCTGAAGTTGTTGTTGTTGATATTGTAGTTGTTGTTATTATAGTTGTTGTTGTTTTTGATATTGTAGTTGTTTTCATTATTGCTGCCAATGTTGATGTCGGCGTTGAAGATGATGTCGGAAACATCCGCATAGACATCCTGCTCCATGTTCGACTAAAGGGCGGCACTTAGTGTGCCCTCTCTGTCTTTCAGATGTACTTTCTCTCTCTCACTCTTTCTCTGTCTCCGCAGAGTCTTTAGAAATCTACAGGAAGGTGGTTGTTGTTGTTGAATGTCGTTGTTGGATTGCCATTTGCATCATCGCTAGTTTTTATTTTTATTTAAGTAGTTCTTATTTTTATTCTTGTCGTTCTTATTAATTTTGTTGTTCTCCTCCTTAGTGTTGTTGTCGATTACTTGTGTAAATTTCAAGCTTTCAAATTTCCAACTGAAAATTGCCAAATGCAAAATGGCGGCAATTACACTTCCGGCGGATGCGCTTCTTGCTCGAATGAACGATGGAGCGAAAGAACGAGAGAATTCACGAATTCAACAAAAGTTTCGCATCGCATTTAAATTTCGATGACGACTGCAAAATGTCGCAAATTGCAGTAAAGTGTGGTGATTGCTGTTATTGTTGTTGCGATTGTGATTTTTGTTGCTGCCACCATGGTTTTGGTCGTGTTAACGATGGTCGAGAAGCACAGAAGAAGCGAGAGTTCTGAAAAACCAATCGACATTTTTTCGCTCTTTCAATTGTATTTCACTCTTTCAGTTTTATTTCATTATTAAATTTGTTTAACTTTCTCAACTTTTTTATTCTTTAATTTTGTATTTTCACAATTTTTGTAATCTTTCATTTTTCTTATTTGTTTTTCTCTCACTTAAAGGTGTTTTTCTACTCATGACGGGTTCTCTTTTAAAAATACTTTTTTCGCTCCCTTCTTTTTCGAACTTCTCGTATTCAATGTTTCCTTTATTCACCCTTTTCACA
The DNA here is from genome assembly GCA_017309665.1 of Coelopa frigida. NCBI lineage: Eukaryota > Metazoa > Arthropoda > Insecta > Diptera > Coelopidae > Coelopa > Coelopa frigida. Next base: position 23,234,933 of record CM029561.1, read on the forward strand.
CCTCCTTTACTTGGTTTTACTTATTTGCTTCACTTCTTTTTTATATCTTTCTTATATCAATATCTTTATATCTTTCTTATATCTTAAAAAAATTGTTGTCCTTTTTTGTTACTTTTTCTTTCGATGATTCAATTGTAGATTTTCCTTTAATCCGTCGCAATATCATCTGTGGAATAAAATGAAAAAGAAATTTAAATTACTTTATTTACTTTTTTTATGTTATTTTATTTATTATTTATGTATTAATCGTCTTTAAACCCTTAAAATTCCTCCCCCCGATTGATTCCGATTGCTGTCAATTGAAATCGTTTGCATGAATGACCCGAACCCAAACCCGTGATCGAATTCCCGAAACCATACCCTCATCTTTGTCCAAGTCGAGCCACGAGGGTCGTCGGACGGTGAAATCAAATTGTTTCTGGCTGTCGTGGGAAAATGCACACAATCACTCATCCAAAAACACACACGTACTCGTACCCACACACATCGATGGACACTTATCCACAGATACAGTCGCACCCTCACTCACTGATAAACGCACATATTCATATACAACATCGGCAAGTCTGAGCGAGAGAGAGGGCAATTTTACGACTTAATGACTCTGCGGGGATTCGTATGAATAATGTCTCCAGCGATCTCTCCCTCTCTCTCTCCCTCTCTCTCTCCCTCTCTCTCTCCCTTCCACCTTCTAGTTCTCACAATATTTATCTATTCATTTTCTCACTCTCTTTCCTCTCTATCTTCTTCTCCCCATTCCCTTCGTCTCCTTCTCCTCCTCCCCCTTCCGGATCCTCTCAAGCGTGCTCATGTCCATGACCATAACTGTGAGCTTATTCGCTCCATACTCAATGGACTGTTTGTGGATATATGTATGTGTGTATTTGGTGATTCATTACGAGTCTGTTTGTGCTTCGCAAAGTACCTTCGCCCGGTGGTGACTCTGGACGTTCGGGGAACCCACGAGAGGATTTCGATCCCTCGATCTTCGACCAGGTCCCTGGATTCTTGGTCCCAAATTTCTCATTTCATGTCCCAGGTTCCGTATTCTTCATTTCCCCTCTTTACTATTCCACCCTCCTATCCCATCCTCCTGCTCTCCCTTTCGTCCTCTCTCATTCCCCCCTCTTCGTCCACTCTCCACCGACCCACGTCGTTGGCCACAAAATAATTGGCTTCCGTTTGACTTCTGCTGGTCATAAATTTCATTATTAGCCCTGGTCGTTTGGCAATAGGAAGAGACAAGGGAGAGGAACAGAAGTGAGACGGAAGAAAGAGAGGAAAGAGATGGATAGAAAGAGGATAGAAGGATGGGTAGGTTTTGCGGGCAAAGTCTATTCATGTTGTTATCGGTGCTTGATGTAGACCTCTCTATCGTTGATGTTTGACCGGTTGGGTTTGATATTTTAATCTAATAGTTGTTGTTCTACTTGTTGTTAGTATTTCCCACATATAAGTTTTTTGTCATTGTCGTTTTTTGTTGTTTTTAATATTGCTGTAGTTAGGTTTGTTTAAGGTATTTTTGTTATAGTTATTTTAGTTGCAATTATTTATCTGGTTCCAATTTTTGTTCTACCAATTTTTGTTATACTTAACAACAACTAAAGTTGTTTATTATTGTTACTTGTGTTAGTGTTAATTTTCTATTGTGATCTATTGTTCTTCAATATTTTTGTTTTAATTATATGCCTGTTGTTTAAATCGTATACACATTTTGTAGAAAATTAGAGAAAATTAAATTTCGATTAAAGTACAAGATATTTTTAAAAAACCACACACTAGGGGATCGTTTGGAGGAGATCAATTGAGGGTATGAAGAGACCGTCGAGAGGAGCTCAATTGAGAATGCAAAAGTGAACCCTCAATTCTCGGCAAATTTAATGCCGAGGGTACGAGATTCAATGTATTCATCGACTCCTTCCTCTTCTTGGTCAATGAAACCTTTATCCTGCAGCCCATAGAGTGGACAGCCCAGAAGTTGTTTTCATTTCATAACAATACTGAGTCCTTCCACGTGGCGTCGTCTTCAATTGAAGCCTTCTGGATGTGTATGAATATTCACATGCTGTCTCTCCCCTTTAGCCTTGCTCCCCACAACTCTCTTGTAAATGGGGTCAATGTGGTAATCGCATCGGTCCTTCGAAGTCTGGCTAAAGCTTGGGCTCGTTTTGTTTTCGTGTTCAATGGAATCCTCGCCATAGACATTTTGACCACAAAGGGAATTACCTAGAAAATTACAACAACAGAAAGTAGGAAAACCAAAAACAAAAGTAGGAAAAACGATAACAACAATCACGAGAACAGCCGCATAGGGAACAACAAAAATTAAGCTTAAAACGTGCGTCTCGAACAAAGAAGTCGGTAGAAAGAGAAAAAGAGAAAGGGATAGAGAATCCCTCACACACACATATGTTCATTCAACCAATTAGAGGACAACAAAGCGTCGAGAAAGATAGACAAAAGAGGAAACATAGACAGGTTGACAGACAGATTGGCAAAAGCGAGAGAAAAAACAAAAAAAGATAGGAAAAGAAGAAGATAAATATATATAAAAGAAGAAAGTCAGAGAGAAACTGAGAAAGTCAGAGAGATTGACAAACTTATAGGGAGAGGGAACGAAAGAGACAGATGAATAAGTCACCTGTAAGAGAAGAATAAACCATTTGATTAGTCAAGAAAACAACTCAAACAAATTGATGCCTGTCTTTCTGACTGTCTTCTGTCTTTCAATCTGTATTTTTATTTGTCTTTTTATCTGTCTGTTTATTTGTCTGTTTATCTGTCTGTTTATCTGTCTATTTATTTGTCTCTCTACACTCTTTTCAATTCATCTGTCGAGCTTCTTGTTTACACGTACTCTTATTCTCCTTCTTTCTCTCCTTCACTAGCTTCATATCTTTATCATCACCATCTCATTTACCATCGCCATCTCGTTCACTCATCTCCTTCACATGTCGTTTATTGTTGATCTCTCTAGATATCTCAATCAATTGTCTGTGTATTTCGTTCTTTCGACTGTATTTCTTTTATCATCTGACTCTGTCACCCTCTTCACTCTCTCTCGCCATTTGCGTTACCATCTGTCGTAATTATGTGGCTGATTAACTCGCCCAAGTGTCCAATCGTTCATCCATCCTTCCTTTTTGTCCATCTCACAACCTTTCATGGTGTCTATTTGTCTGTTTACGTATTTATCAAGGAATCGACCAGGAAAATTAATTAACAACAACATCGACACTTGAGCTTGACAGTAAGATAAAGGAAGAGAAAAACAGGCATATAAACAGACATCATCTATTAACAGACAAACATATGAACAGATAAACATATGAACAGACAAACATATGAAGATATGAAGAGACAAGTATGCATATGAACAAACATATGGACAAGTAAACAGACATTCATATCGACAGATGAACAAATACTCAGGTGGACAGATCAGAAGTTGAACTATCCGAGATAAACACATGATAATATTGAAGAGCTACAAGTGAGAGAAAGGGAAGCAAGAGTAAAAAATAAAACCAAGCGATGGTCAGAAGGAAATGAAGCGGCTTTTTTTAACTTTTCTTATTTTAATTTTTATTATTAATTTTTTTAAAATTATATATTTTTTAAATCTATCTCTTTAATTTAAATTTCGTTTTTAAATTTAAATCTTTTTTTAAATTTCGTTGTTTTTATTTAATTCTATATTTTTATAATTATTTTTTTTAAATTTTAATTCGGTTTTTAAATTTGTATTTTATTTTTAAAACTTCTTTGTGTATTTTATTCTTTTTTTCACCGATTTTATATATGTTATTTGGCAGTTTTTTTTTTTCCTTTTGATTTGTTCTTTCATTTTTTTATTATGTTTTTTTCTTATTATTTCATTTCCTTCCACCTCAATTTCCATAAAAACTTCTTTATACTTATCGCCTGCATCATTTTTCACCTTAACCAATTCCTTTTATTACCTTATCGCTCTACCTTTCACCAATCATACCCCTCTATCTCTCTCTACTCACATAATAATCGTCTTCATCGTTTCTTTTTTCTGTATTTTATCCTTTTGGATGTTCTCCAAGAATTTAATCTTGTTGTTGTTCTGTTCTGATTGTTATGATTATTCTTATTGTTGTTGTTACTTTACTATCTGTCAATCTCTCATCTCAATCTCTGCTTATTCCCATCATTCGCTGGTGTGTTATTTTTCTCCCTTTCCCTCACTCTCTTTCGCTTCTTCATACATACGTCTCCATTGTTTCTTTTCTTGTTGGCTTTATCTCGTCATTTCATCTTCCCATCTATCTATCTGTCTGTTTGTCTCGCTTCATCTGCCCCTCGAACATCGTCTCCGTTGCTCGTTATGGCCCATTATTAATTCCGACACTTCGTTGATTCCATTTTCGTCGATTTAATATTATTAAACCCTTCAGAGGGCGAGCCCAGCATCCTCATCGCCATCATTATCACAATCCTCCACACCCTCGTTCTCCCCATCATCCTCTCTCCCATTCTCTCGCTCATCCTTTTCATCATTCTTTCCATCCTCCCTCTACCTCCCTCCTTCGCCACCACGGTTCTGGCTCTTATTTTCATGAGAATAAATTGCAACAAATTAAATCAGAACGGAGAAGAAGAAAGAACACTAAAAGCATGAAAAGAAAAAGGAGAGAAATTGAACAACAACAACAGTAAACAAAAAGGATACCAACAACAATAAGAGAAACAACTACATCGGCAGCAACAAGCGACTCCCGACGCATTCTCCATCGTCCGCCTGTCTCTCCTTCTGTATGTCTGTCCGTCTCGTCACGTTTTGCCTGGCAGCGTGTGCGGTGATCTCTTTCATATTTAAGCTCGTTGGTAGGAAGAGAACGAAAGGTAAGGGAAGGAAAGGAAAGAGAACGATAGAGAAGGGAAGGAAAGAGAAGAAAGACAGAGTGAAAAGGGCAAAGTAAAAAGACAAAGTGAAAAATAGAAAGAGTCCAAGTAAAAATGAGGGAGATAGAGTGAACATGAAAAAGTCAGAGTGTAAAAGAGAGAGATCCATGGAGAGAACGAATGATGAAAGAAGGGCACGAATGAAAAGCCACCGGAAGTGAGGAAAGCCAGAGGAAAACCAAAAGACCAGAAGAATCAGAGGACCAGTAGAAGAAATGAACACTAGAAAGTGAGAAACTGATGAACGAAGGGAAAGAAACAAAGCAGTCATCTGTCTTTGAGCCTCGCCCCGAACGACGCTCGAGACTCAGAGCAGAGCTCAGGATTCGTGGCCAAAAGGCACCGAAATAGATTCGCCCCATCCGGGAGAGATGAATGCCGGAAGAAAGAACGACCCGGGTGACGATGAAGGATGCGGACGTGGCAAATGGAAAAAAAGAGAATAGAGAATGGGGTGATGGGGAAGACGGAGACAGCGGGAGACCACGGCGGAAAAAATATTCCCACGGCAAAATGAAATCAACTAAAATTAAAAAAAAAAAACAAAAAAACGAAAAAAGTAATTGCCAAAGAAAAAACAATAATTTATACTAAAATAAACATAAATCAATAGAAAAACTAGCGCACCGGGGTCGCTTCGCTCCCCCGGTTTGCCTGGTCCACCCAGGCAAAATCTGTTAACTTCGGCCAGGCCGAAGTTTACATACCCTACACCCTGCATACAACGTTTATTAAAGGAAAAAGAGTGAATTTCTATCAATAATTAGTGAAAATGCATCATTACACTTCAATGCTATTAACTCCATTGTGCGATTTTCACAACTGTGGCCTCTTTCAAAGAGAAATTATATATTTGAAGCTATTTTCGTATTCCAAACACGATTATACCCTTTTTGTGTCGATTGTCTAATCTATGAATAAGAGTGAAGTTAGGAATCTTATAGGGGCCCATGTTTCTACAAAACGAAGTAGTTCTGGTGTTTGCAGCATTGTGCCATTGCTAATATCTTGAAAGTGCGAATAAAAGCTCAGCAATTTATGGAAGAATAATTGAATCGATGATTTTTTGTGTGCCATAAAATCATAATGTGCCTTTAGTTGCTTTTCCTATTTTAGATGTTCATTTCAATGCAGACAAAATCTGATTCAACAACAGACTTGGGAGGGTAGAAATTTTCAACAATATAAAGTCCAGAAGTACTTGCTGCGCTACTATAAGCAACATATAGTGCCGCGTGATTGATTCCACTTTGAAGATGAACAGCCATTTGGAAATATGTAGCTCCCTGACTTTTGTGGATTGTGATCCCATCAGCAGGGATTGTATTCTCTCAATCGTCACCTGCTCATTACGTTTATATTGAAAAGATATAATCAATTTTTATGGGCGTCCATTGAGGTTCAGTTGGATGTGGTCTCTTTCTTCTTGGATTCACTCCCACCTTTCATCAGCTAATAACATCCATAAAGTAGTTGGATTTCTTGTAGATCTACGATTTTGTATGGAAGGTGCTCGTGTCCTATAAGAGATATTTTCCATTTGATTCTTGGGAACTCTTAGTAGCAATATTTAATCTAATAACTGTCTATATGGTTTACCATATCCAACATTGAGCTGTAGCTTTTGAGCTGTAGCTTGTCAATTTTTAGTATGTAAACTGGTATCGGTGGTACATGATCAGACGCAAAAATTCATCTCTATATATACCATAGTTTATCATATATACCATATTCAACTTTTGCGTTATATGGGAGGGCGATGTTATCCATTTTTGACTTGTAAACTCGTATGAGTGGAACATGACCACACACAAAACTTTATCTCGATATATACCATAGTTCACCAGATATCCCATATAAACCTTTTGCTTTATATGGGAGGTGGGCGTGTCCGATGGGCGATGTTTTCCATTTTTGCCTTTTAAACTCGTATCAGTGGAACATGATTACACACAAAATTTCATCTCGATATATACCATAGTTCACCAGATATCCCATATAAACCTTTTGCTTTATATGGGAGGTGGGCGTGTCCGATGGGCGATGTTTTCCATTTTTGTCTTTTAAACTCGTATCAGTGGAACATGATCACACACAAAATTTCATCTCGATATATACCATAGTTCACCAGATATCCCATATAAACCTTTTGCTTTATATGGGAGGTGGGCGTGTCCGATGGGCGATGTTTTCCATTTTTGTCTTTTAAACTCGTATCAGTGGAACATGATCACACACAAAATTTCATCTCGATATATACCATAGTTCACCAGATATCCCATATAAACCTTTTGCTTTATATGGGAGGTGGGCGTGTCCGTTGACCGATTACGTCCATTTTTACATACAAGTAGCTTATTAATATAGAAATACTAAATCCAAAATTTCAAGTCAGTATCTCTTACCGTTTCTTCACAAAATCTATTTCCACAGACAGACACACAGACACACAGACAGACAGACAGACGGACAGACAGACAGACAGACAGACGGACATAGCTAAATCGATTCAGGAGGTGACGCTGATCAAGAATATATATACTTTTCCATACCTACGACCTCTCCTTTAATGCGTTACAAACGGAAGGACAAAATGAATATACCCTTACCCACAGGGTGTAGGGTATAATAATGAAACTGAAAAGTTAAGACCAAGGAAAGAATATAAAAAGAGCAAAGAAATACAGAAAAAAATAATAAAACAATGAAAAAAAATAATGAATCAAAAATATGAATAAAAATAAAAAATTAATAAAATAAAAATATACATGAAGCATAAAAAATTAATAAAAACAAGAATAAATATAAAAATTTGTTCAAAAATAATGGAGAGAAAAATATGAATGGAAGTAAAAAGCTAAATGAATAAAAGAGCCTTCCAAAATTTACCACCATTAGGAGGCGAATAAAAACCAAATTTACAAGGCCATAACGGGCCGACGATGGGGAGAATAAGAGGTTGAAGTGCCTGAGGACACGTTTAAAGAAAGCAGATGAAGTTCCCCCATACACCTAAACTTTCTTGAACTTTCTTGGAAAATTCACTCGTGCGTTTGTGACATACAACGAGTCCTCGTTGGATTTATTTCCGGTTGTCGTAACAGTTTAAAAATTGTCACATGTCACTCTTCACCATTTTCTTCTCTGTTTGTCTCTCTATCTCTCTCCTTCCTTCTTTATCTCTTTCTTAGGTTCGTATTTTTGTTATATTCTCCTTTACTCGTTCATCTTTTATTTGTCTTCTACTGAACGCTGGAACAGATCTTGAGAAGAATCCATATTTATAACATCCTCAAAACCGGCTCTTTCTCTCTCCCTCCATCCCTCTCTCTCTCTTCCTCTCTCCCTCCCTCTCTCTCCCTTCCTCTCTCTCCCTTCCTCTCTCTCCCTCCCTCTCTCCCTCTCTCTCTCCCTCTCCCTCTCCATGTCGCATTGCCTCTCTCTCCATGTTATTTCACGCTTATTTTCTCTGCTCTTCTGCCACAACAAAGCGCAGTGAAAATCTAAAGAGCAACGAGTGTGAGCGGGAGAGAGAGTGAGAGAGATAGGCAGTGAAAAGAGAGAGACAGAGAGAGTGGAAAAGATACGGTGAGAGCGCTCTTTCGTGAGACCATATTTAAAATGCAAACTGTTTTCGTTGCCCTGCAGGCGAATTCTCTTTTTTTGTTGTCCTCAGCCACACCCTCTGTCCTTCTCCCCATTTCTCCATCTCTTTTACTCCTCTTTACTTCCACCCACCTCCACATTCGTCGCTCCACCCTCGCCCAAGTTCCTTCTGTTCCTGTCCTTTCCCCATGGGCTGGCGAATTATTTTATTATTTATGTTAAGGTCGCAAAAATGAAAAACGAGTGGGACAAAGAGGATGGAGATGATAAAGCGAGATGGTAGAGATAGCATGGAAAGGGAAAGAGAAACCAGAGTGGGAGAGATAGAGGGAGACCGTGACATGTGGGTTAAAAATGCATCATAAAACATATGGGCAAGAGAAGGATAAGAAAACGTGATAGTTTCACGGAACGAAAGGCGATGAGGTTCCGGCGGAAGTCGAAAAGCGAGAAGATGAGTTAAAGGGTTATTAAGAGAAGAAGAGGAATGAGATGGAGAGGAGGAGGAGGAAAAAGGAAGGAAGAGACAGAAGAGAGAGGGGTAAAGTGGAAGTAGATAAAGTGCTTTTGGAATGAAGTCCTCGAGACACGTATGATTCCAGGATTTGCCTTTCCTCGGATCTCGTGGGTGTCGCTCGCTTGGGTTGGCATCAATTAAACGCGTTTCGTTTCGGGGTTCTGGGATCAAAGAGACTGGCACACACACAAACGCACCCACTATAACTCACGTATGTATATTCACTTAAACTCTGACTTTCATAAACTCACGCCCGTCCCTCACGCACACACAATAAGAGCAAAGGTTTGATATGGAAAGGTTTGTGAGAGTGAGAGGGATCTTAAGAGAAGCGTGAGGTTGAGTGTGTGAAAGTGACACATCTATCAGATATAGATGACACGAAAATAAGTTAACCCAAACAAAAAACACCTGTAATTAGGAAAAAGCCACGAAGTCCACCCAACGATAAAGACCAAAGGACATGTGGGAGCGATGAAATAGGAGAGAGGAAAGAAAATAGTTATTGAGAAAGGTATAGATAGGAGAATAACCTGAGGGTAATAAAAGTAATATAAGGGACATCTTGATTGAGTGCTCTCATGATTGATTGATTGATTGGCATGAAGGTGGGTGAAGGCAAGAGGTGGATCAAAGAGAAGAAGAAATCGAAGGTGGTGTAGAAGAATTTAATGGATGGGGAGAAGAAGTCGAAAGAGAGGGAGAAGAAATGGAAGAGCAAGAGAAGTAAGAATAAAAAAAGGACGTTAACAGCGAAATGCTTGTAGGATTTAATATATTTAAATACTCAAGGAGTCGAATGGAAGGGAACAAATACGAGGAGAGGAGTGCGGCAGGAAGTGCGAGGAGAAGAATGAAGAAAATTAAATCAGATAAAACTATTAGGAATATAAAAATAAATAAATAAGAAAAAAATGAAGAAAAATAATTCAAAATAAATTAATAATAATATTATGAATGAAATATATACAAAAACCGTTCATATCAAATAATATAATAAAAATAAAAAATATATAATCTTATAAAAGCATAAGAAAAAACCATATAAAATAAGTTAATGAATAAAGAAAAAAAATTATAGTTAAACTAAAAAATAATGAACAAAAAATAAATTAATTAATTTAATTATAAATGAATGAAAAACATTAACTAAATAAATAAAATAATAAGAAAAAAGTAATAAAAAGAATCTGAATTCAAAACTAAAATTGAAATAAATATAAAAATCTGAACCGAGTTCAGAAACCCAGTCTTCTATTGAATCTATTATTTAATTTTAATTAATTTTTCGTAAGCAAACCAATGACAAACCTAATGAATTGTTTAATCAATGAATAATCCTAGAGAAAATATACAAAAATAAAAGCAAATATTTAATCGTAGAATCAAGTTCAGATTCCATGAATATTTAATCCTCTGAAATAAACAAACAAAAAACAGAAGCGATTCTCAAGGACCTCTTGAATTTCTATTTAATTTATGAAACTCACCGGAAAGTCAAACACTTCCTCTTCTTCCCATCTCTTTCCACCATTCACACTCCTCCCCATCCACATATCCCTATCTTGTTCACTCCCTCGACTTGTAATTGCTCTTACTTTAGCTGCAGCTGAAAATAATTCGCTTAAATATGAAACAATTACCTCGAGCTCTAATTTTATTTACTCTCTCTTGGCGAAGATGTTGTTTGTCATCATCTTCATTGTTGTTAGATATTTTTTTGTTTTTTTCTAATTATTTTTTCACTTGGCTCATTCATATGTATGTGTACAAACACACACATATACACTCGTGTGGCTGACGATGAGCTTCAGGTGGGTTTCCGGAATTTAATTTTGAAGATCTGCTTGGCATGAAGTTCGCACTTTCGCGAATTCGCGCTTTGAATCTACATTTTTCCTCATCCTTTCTTTATCTTTCTTTCTCTATTCCTCTCTTTGTCGCTCTCTTGCTTTATATCTCTTTCGTACATCCTCAATCTCTCGCTGCTGCTGTTCGTTTGCCATTAATTTAATTGGTTGTTTCTCTCGCTCATTTTTTATTCATTTACGTTTGTTTACACTTCAGGATTTTTTTCTTTACCTTTTCTCTTATTCTCTCTCTCTTATTTCTCTGTTCACCTTGAGCTGGTCTTCCCCTCTCATTTTCCCAATGCCATCTGTCGCCTTGGTTTATATTTAATTTTAACATCACCCGGAGAGATACGAAAGTGTAGGTGTATGTGTGTGAGTGTTTCTATGCTGGTCTGAGTCTCCAAGAGGCGTGTTTAAATTTAATAATAAGCTGCGTGCGAAAGAGACAACTACCTATAGTATCCAGAAACCAAGAAGAAACAACAATTCAAAAATATAAAGAAAACAAATTAAAAAGCAAAATAATAGAGGACATGAAGAAAAGGAAGAAGTTATAAGAGGAAGGGTAAATTTCCTTTCGACGATCGTCCTCGCTCGCTTTGCATCTGATTCATATTTAATCTCGCGAGAAATAAAAACAAGGAAGAGAGAAGAAATTGCACAATAGAAACAGCAGCAGAACAAGACAGTGAGAGACAAGGCCAGAGAAAAGGGGAGAGAAGGAAACCTAGCAGAAGTTCCCGAAGAATAAATAAAGTCAAAAACGAGACTAACGTGAGACATTTTCTTCTACAACTACCTCTATTCTCCTTCTCTCCCTTCATCTCTTGCCTTTTCTCACTTCTATCTCACTCGTCTTTCAAACCTTCCTTTCCTTTCTCTGGGGGTTTCGCTCGCTCAAGGATTCGTCGTCATGTGCAACGTGTCAGCCATGGTAATGAGCAATAATTGTGAGAAAGCAAAAGTTTTCATTAAAAAGAAAAATAATAAAATAAAAGAAAGAAAATGACAGTGGAAAAACACTTGGAATCAAAATGCAAGGAAAGGTAAATTTAAGAAAACGATTGTGGAATATTTCATTTGTTTTCTTTACCTTTATGTTACTTTTTTAAATTTTTTACTTTCATTATTATCATTTTTATTTCAATTTGTATTTTAATTTATTTTTAATTGTTCTTTTCTATTTTTATATTTTTTGTTTTCTTTTCTTTACCGTACGAAATGTTTGGCAATTTGGCGCAGAAATTAACCTCGAGAAAATCGAAGCACCTTCTTTCATTAGTCGCATACATGTCCACATACTCTCACACTCATACAGTCAGAATCAGCCTGGACCGGAAGTGAAGTGGATGTGAAACAGCATGCAAGAGGTCGCTTAAGCTCGAGCTTGCTTTTCCGGTCCTTTTCTTTCCACCTTTCTTCTCCTTCCCGTCTCTATCACTTTCCTTTCTCTTCACTTCAACCTTTGCCTTTCTCCCTCAATCTCCTTCTTCTTCTTCTTCTATATCCGCTCTCTCCCTCTATTTCCATTACCTTGAGCCTTCGTCTGTTTGTGTTTCATACCCGCTGCGAGCTCTCCATCTCTCTATCTCTCTCTCACGGACACACCCACACCAGTAAATTCTCTTCAAAATAAACTCTTGGTAGCGACCACACACACAAACAAAAACTCAGGCACTTGGACACACGCAGACAAAGGTTTTGAGAAATTTATTTGTTCTCCTTGTGTTTCTGCGAATTTCACACACTTCTGCACCTACATGTATATGAACATAAGATATAGGCACAAACATAGACGTAGACACATGTACGCCTTCTATGCCAATTAATCATGTGAGCTCATGGTACAATAAAAACAAATGTAAGGGCGATTAACAGTAACAAAAATATCTCTCCCGTCGCGCTGCATTTTTTTTCCATACACAAAGTGAAGAGAAAGGTAGCCTTGTTAGAGGGAGAGAGAACGAATGTGAAAAGGAGAAAAAGAGTGAGAAAAAGAGAGTGATGGAGACACAACTATTTGTCAGAAGGAAAAACGATCCTCCACCTTTCCAAAAAAGAACATTAGAAAACAAACCACATTGGGAGGAGGAGAAAGAACAAGAGAAGAAACAGGAGCAGGTAGAAGGAAGAGAAGAAGAAGAGAAGGATGAAATAGAGGGATGAACGAAAAGGAGATGGAGACATCGAGTGGCGCTAGTGAAGATGGCCTGAAGCTTGTTATAAAATAATTAGGAAGTTGGTCGTCGCACGTCCAAAGGATTTTCGTCCTTTCCTGTTCCGTCCTCTCTCTCACCCTAGTTTCTTTTATTGTTGTTAGCCCTTTAGCATAATTAATCATTGGGCTGAGAAGTTGAGCTTCTTCGTTTGAGAGAGAGAGGATAAGGGAGGTGTGTAAAACTGAAAGGAAGAATAGCCAAGGGGAGTAGAAGTAAATTCGTAAAAGCGAGAGAAGATGAAGGATTTCATTTTGTCTTATCTTTTTATTGAATGTATATTTTTTTAAATTATATAATTTTTTGAATAAACAAATATCTAATTGTTGTTATTGTATGATAGTAGTGTTTTGAGTTGTGTATGAATTAAAAATATTTAAATAATAAATAAAATATTTGTTTTATTGATTGAGAAACATAAAACAAATTTTGATTATAGTAAAATAACAGAAAAATGCTATTATTATTTTTTATAATTAAAAAAATATATTTTAAAAATTAAAACTTAAAAAATTATTACTATTTCTATATGAAAACATTTTAAATAAAATATTTTTCTGATATCATAATCAATAATTCATTTTATGGCAAACTTAATAATATTCTCCAATTTTGTTCAAAACTAAAATGGTTGAATACAATTTTCGTTATTTAATTCTTAATCTCCAATTAATCTATTTATAAAGAATCCAACAATCAACTGAAATCGTTTCCACATGCCTAGCAATCTCTCGTTCTTACATTTTTGCTCGGCCTGCCTTTTTTATTCCTACCTCCTCCTGACCTCCACCTTTCTCCGACGAACCCCGGCTGAAAAATTAATGAAGACACACTCTCTTGCGAATGCGTTTCTGAGCAATTTTTCATCATTGAATATTAATTGCAATTCATGGACAAGAACAAGGTCAACACGGCACGAGGCCAGGATCGAAGGACATTCGAGCCAGCCGGCTCTTCTTGTTTTCCGCTGAATTCCATGAACTCGAACCTCGAGGACACACTTTGACTTCCGGCACGATCCGGTCGAGGGCGTCGACTGTGTGTCGCGATCGAAGTTCTGCCAATGTCGAGGTCTTAAAAACCCTTCATCACCAAACCGCAATCACTCTATCTATTTATCTACATCGCAATCTCTTCCTCTCTCTATGCCTCTCGATCACTTTCACACGCACTCTCTCAGCGAGTCATTATCCTTAATCATCTACTTATGAGCACTTTATTCGGTCCCGTCGTCGTCGCCGCATGAGATCCTCATCAGTGGCCACGCCCCTCGCTTCTGTGCCACGCCCCCCTTTGACGACAATGTTATCTTCATTTTATCCTTCATCACACACACAGACACACACACAGCGCGAATGAGGGAAGGGGATTTTCTTCTCTAGGATTTCTTTGAGAAAGCGGATGGACTTGGAGTGAGCGATGACAAAAACAAAAAAATTGAAGAGAGAGAACAACAACAGCTCTCTGTGAAGAAACAATAATAAATGAGAGTGAAAGAAGAACAACAAAAATGAAAGAACAAAAGCAACTTGAACGATAGACAACAATGAAATGAATCCCCATGACATTGACAGAGGCACAACGAGGCCACCGCAGCTGCTCTTCAGAGCTGAACTTCTCTTTCTTTCCCTTCTTCTCCTTTTACTCTCCCTTCTTCTTTTCGCTTCTCCACTTTCGCCACTAATGAATGTCCAAAGGTTACGACGAAGGCTGCGAAGTCGCTGTCAAGTTCTGCGACACTCCCGGCCTTTCCACCCAACCAACAATTTATCCATTCTTCTATCCGTCCGTCTGTCTGTCGCTCCATCCATCTGTCCCTTCGTCCCTTCATTTGTTCGTTCACTTATTCATTCGCCACGGCCTTTGTGCTTTCTGTCTGTCCGCCCATGCCTTCGTCATACTTGTGTGGAAAATTAAATGATTAACGCGAGAAGAAAATTTGCGACGGGTTTCGTTCTTCTAGTTTTAGTTTCTGGTTATCTTGCCTTGTCCCTTCTTCTGATGTTCTCGTCTTGATCTTCAAATACTTACCTTTCTCCTGTATTTTTCTTCTTTCTGTTCTTAATTTCTCTCCTTCATTCCTCTTTTTCGAACATTCCTCTTCTTCTTGCTTCTTCATCTGCCCTCGCTTGTAATTCTCTAGGGTTATTAAGGATAACTGCCAAAGGACACATTTGCCATGCCATTAGCATTCGAGGTGATAAAATGAGTAAATTGTGAGCGAAGGAGAGAGTGAGAGGAAGAAAATGTGTGTGCGAAAGAGGCCAAATAAATGCAACGACCTCCCAGACGCCATCGCCAGGGACGACCGTAAGTGATCAAGTGTGCGAAGGATAAGTGGAAGAGGATTGAGGTGGGTTCTAGTGATTAGGAAACAGTCAGAGGTGAAGGAGGAAGAAGACGAAGTGTGGAAGGAAGGAAGTGGACGTGGGGATAGAAGAGGTCGTGGTAAAAGAGATGGTCATGGTAAAGCAAGAAGAAGAGGAGGTGATGGTGGAACAGCCTAAACCGTTGATGTTTGGGGAAGTAAAACAGGCCCAAGGATATCGTGATTGCTGTCCTAGTTCTGCCTGTTACAAGGACCAGAGAGCAAACGACATGGTTTCACAAAGGGTTTGACAGGAGAAAACACTTAAGGGCTTAGCCAGTTGGTAAGTAGTAGTAATTATCATTGTTGCAGTTGTTACTATTTGTACACACATTGCAGTTGTACCATTTGCAGTTGTTTCATTAGTAGTTCTTTCAATTGTAGTTGTTTCAGTTGTAGTTGTTCATTTGTAGGTACTTCTTTGCACCTGTTTCACTTGTATTAATTTTCTTGGTAGAGTTTTTTGTTTGTAGTTACTTTACTTCTAGTTAATTTACTTATAGTTACTTTACATGTTGTACTTTTTTCAACTAAACAATTTTTATCTTCGTCGTTGCTATTAAACAACAAATAGTAACTTATTTTTTTTGTAATTATTTAGTTGCTACTACAGTAGTAATCGTGGTTTTAGATATTCGACTTGTTTTTCTTATATCCATGATCTTATATTAGTTTAAGTAATTAATATTGTAATATTTCATTTTTTTAAATCAATATCTATACTCTATCTTCTATACTAATATATAAAAGAAGAAAGATGTATGTTCGGCTACAAAAATAAGCAAAACGGCTGAGAATGTTTCCATTATTATATTTTTACTGGTTAGCCACCATATCAGAATAGGACACAGGCTATATAAATTTAACATTTACCATTGTGGTATTTAATTAAAATCAAAGAGATTATTCCATACAAAATTCTTTCTCTCACATTTCGTTGCCATGGTTTTGAATTGTTATTTTTTTGTGTGAGAACATTCCATATTTTTATTTTGTTTACAATTGAATCCAAAAGTCATGGTCTCTCTTCGAATTTAATGTCAACTCGAATACACTTCGAAAAGTCAAACTGACAGTGAAACATTGACGTTTATAAAAATTAATTAAAATTGTATAGAAATGCTTTTTTTCTTCGATATCCTGGACTTTCATATGGCTGTCCACACGTGTGTGAACTTTTCTTGCAGACAGTACGTTTTAACTGTTTGCACAGTAAGTTTTAATTGTCTGTTGTATTGGGGACCGTACCTCGGCACGATTTTGTCTTGCAAGGCAATTAAGGTCGCAGAACCATCTCCCTGCAACAGCAGTAAATAAATTAAACACAGCTAATAAATAAATTTCAACATTTAATGAATTTGTAACCAATTATTGTTATTGGAAAACGGAACACCAATAGAAATACCCTTCAATATTTTCAACAATTCTACAACCGATTTCTAAAGCCAATGTCTTATAAATAACATAATTTGTATTTCTAACACGCAATTCAATATTTTTCAAAAATTATATATGTTTTATTTTTTATATTTTTAATATATACATATATATCGCGTTATAGGGGAGTGTTCATACTGTGTTCATAAAACAAATAAATTCAGTTTCCTTTGTTTCTCATATTTCGAGCGAATTTGTCAATATTCAACTAATATGGAGTAACTGAATCCTGCTCCTCCTCTCTAAATTTAAATCATTTATGGTGGAAAAAATGTTATGTTAAATGCATTCCAATTATGTATTTCACGAGGGAGACTGATTCGAATATAGGGTCTATCCGCTGCCAAGAAGCGGCCATTCTCAGTATTTTTCAAACATTATATATATTTTGTATATTTTATTATTTTATACATGCAGCGGCTATTTACTAGTGATAATATAAAGTAAGCATATAAACTCTGTAAGTCATGTTTACTTATTCATTAATTATACATTGATCATTGAAATATTGTGTTTAAAAAAATAATTATTTATTTTCATTTTAATATTTTCATTATCTAATTTTTGTATTATGTGCTTGTTTTGTTTTCACGTTTGTTGTTTTAATTAATGCAGTTTTCTGTATAATTATTACTATTATTGTTGTTGTTGTTTTTATCCCATAAATGTGTTAGACTTTGGTAAATTGCACTCGAAGTCCCCTAAGCGATGCTTTGCATGTCGTTGCCATTGACAATTAAAACTATGCAAACAAGGAGAGAGCGAAAAATATTCCCAGGGCAGAGAAATTTAACCTCAATTACAGAGGGGCTGAATAAGAAGACCAGAAGACCATTAAAAGAGAAGTGACGGGGGAAGAGTTTTTGAAGGATTTCCTGTTTTTAAAATTTATAGTTTTTGTTATCACAATTTTCCTCTATATTTCTATATATTTTTTTTAACATCATCTTCTCTGTTTCTATATATTTTATTTCACCAGCTGTTTCTCGTTTCATTGAATTAATATTCAGTGTAATAAAAGTTTTATTATTATATTTCATTTTCATGGATGTGTTTGGTAATAACTACGAAGTTTTCTTTTTAAACTGTCCTTCCAAATATTTTTGTACCGAGCTGTCTCCCTCTCTTTTTCAAATCTATTATTTTAGTTTTCATTACTTTAAAAATAATTCATTCATACATAACGACAGGAAAAATTGAAAAAATTTCCACAATATTTTTCTAGGAACCAAATTGAGAGAGTGATTCAATTCGCATCGAGGGAAACAGAGAAACAATAAAAACCCTTCGAACAAAACCATAACAACAATAAAAATTCCACCCAAAGAAAATGTTGGAAAAAAATGTATAAAAATTTCGAAATATCAGATGATAAAATAAAACAGCAAGAGAAGGAGAAGAGGCGACACATAGGATAGGAGAATAAGTGGAATAGACAAATAGATATCGAGTTATGTATGTGTGTGATCCGAAAAAAAAGCAACAATAACAAGAAAAACCCTCATATCACTCAATTTGAAATCAATAATAAATTACGATCCGACACGAGAGCAAGGGAGAGAGAATATCAGAGTGTGAGTAAAGGGAGTAGGGTAAGAGAGAGAGAGGGAAAGTAAAAAACAGCATGTAGAAGGAGCCGAAAGAGAGGGCGAGAGGTGTGTAAGTAGAGTAAGAGCGATTGGGAGGACGATATGGAGATTAAATTTGTACGAAACCGTGGAACGCGATCTGTTTGGCAATAAAAAGAATTGGGAATGCGGGAATTTCCACCGAATTAGGAGAAATTTCACACAACGACAACAACAACAATTTCAATAAGAATAATGAGAGCCAAAAACAACAATAGCAAGGTCGTAAATCTCCATGACCCGATGTTAGAAAGAGACGGGAGAGGAACGACGACCGACAACGATCAATAACAGATTGTGATATGAGTTGGAGGATGAAGAGGGAGACAATGAGAAGGAGAAGCAGAGAATGAGGAGAAGAGAGTGAGAAGGAGATCGTAAACAGGATAGAGTGTGGTGGAGAAGATGGAGATAACAATGTGTGGGAGCCAGGAACGAATGCGGGCGACGAGAGCGACAGGTTCAGGATCATGAATTCTAGTGGGAGGGAATTATCCCGGGAAGCGAAATCGAAGGCATTGCCAGGGGGCCAAAAAAAGCCGGAAACATTTTGGTGTACTGAAGGAGAATGAGGAAATTTACCTCTGACGATGTTGACTCGTTTGGAACCTTCATGACGATGGTGAGCACACGTTTATTTTTACTGCGATTTTTATTCACATGCACATTGTTTCTCAATTGAGCGAGGGCGAGTGACGAAAATTACGGTAACAGAGATTGATGACGTGCTGGGGATATTTATTGATATATTTCCGAAGTGGGTGGAGGAGAAAGAGGAGGAGAGGAACCGAGACAGAGATAACAGCAAGAGAGACAATCGATGAAGGACGACGACAGATGGATGGGGCCCGATGTGCTGAAGACAGGTTGAGGGAAAATTTCCACATAAAAAAAAAAAAACAAAGGAATGGGAGTGAGAAAGAGATGAGAGACATAAAGGGTAGATATAGAGAGAGAGAGAGAAAGAGAGAGTGTGGGAATAGAGAACGAGATGTGGAGAAATAATTGATTGTTTATTAATTGTGGGAAACTTTAGGGAAAACAATAGAAATTAGATAAGGTATTAATTGTAACAATAATATAGATAACAACAATTCTACAATAACAAAAACACTGCAATAACAAAAACACTACAATAATAATAAAAATACAATAAAAAAAACAATACAGTAACAAAGAAACTAACAAAAATACTACAATAATAATACAAAATTACAAAAAAATAATATAAATCAAAATAAAAAGTAAAATAATAATAATAATAGTTAAACAAACAACAAAAACAATAAAGATAATTTTGTGGGACAATTTGGTAAATTTTTGTATTTCCAACAATTCGAAACAACAAAAACGAATTCACTACAACAACAGAGACAAGAACTACAACATAGACAACTCCAACAACATCAATATGTACACCTTAAATAACAACAACAAACTACGACATCTTGTACAACAACCACAAGAACTTTTAATGATGAATGCTAAATAATTTGTTACGCGCTATCGAGATTAACATATGCCGAACACTTGAGTCGAAAAACATGGCGATGGTCGCTACCCCTAATTCAATGAAACCCACCTAATTCCCCATATGGGGATACCCTCAGTTTACCCTTCTTCGGCCCATATTTCCATAATTCATTTCCCTCACGCCCCGTTCAATTCTCTCACGGCCCTTTAATTTTTCTCATAACCCTTTAGTTCCACTTTCACCACCTTCAATACTTTGATATTATTTTCGTCCCTATAACTTCACTTTCATTAATTTGACATCACTTTCATTTTAGTTTCACTCTGTTGGCTTTTGCCCCTTTATTTTCACTCTCGCCACTTTCATATCACTTTCATTTTTTTGATTGCACTCTCACTCTTTTGATTTCACTTTCAATTCTTTGATATATGTTCACTCCTTTCACTTCCTACCTTAAAATTCACATTCATTCCACTAATTTTACTTTCATATCTTTGATTTCATTCCTTGATTTCACTTTCATTCTTTTGAATTCTGTTTTATTACTATGACTTTTGCCCCTTTAATTTAACTTTCGCAATTCCATTTTCACTCCTCTACTTGCCTCTCTTTCCTATCCATTCGATCGATTCATCCACAACTCCTCATCATTCTCATTCGTTCTTATTCTTCCACGCACTCACTTCTTGCCCTTCTCTCAACTTACTCTCATTTTTCAGTTTCCTCCTCGGGCTGAAATAATCTCTTTTCCTGACTCGAGAAACTGCCACACCATCGCCTTCAATTCATCTTCTTCTTTCTATCGCCTGCAAGTTTCTTCTCTCTATCCCCTTTCTTCTGTTTCTACATCGTCTCCTCAGGGAACCATTGTAATTGGGGACCCTCTGCGCCCTCTGCATCGTGTCGCACAAATTGCTTCACTCACTCCTCATCACACGCCTCTTTCACCCCTCTCCATGCCTCCCTCTCTCTCTCTCTATCTATTTCTTCGGTCTGTTTTGGAAGATCCTTCGTCGTGGGATTCAATCGCCCGCAACGAACTCGATGTGAAAATAAGTGATTTTTTGTTGTTGTTTTCATTGGTATTTTTGTATTTGTTGTTAATGTTTTTTATGTTTATTGTTGTCGTTTTTATTGTGTTTTGTTGTTGTTGTTTTTGTTGTCTTTATTTTGACAACACTTTCCGCAGTCTCTCTTCATGCTCCTCGGGGACGGTTAATAATTCCCCCTTTTCACCCCTCTATCATTTTATTTTGCTTTCTAATTCTAAATATCCCTTCTCTTTTTCTCGGTCTCTTTCTCTCACTGACTATTGCTTTCTCCTTCGCCCACATGGTCAAATTAATTCCGCATTAACGAGCGCTCAAGTCATTTGTTGTCGCTGATGTCGTTGGATGCTGTTGCTTCATCTAGTTGTTGTTGGGATGGCTGTTGTTATTTTTGTTGTTGTTTGCGTTGTGGTTGTTTTATTATTGCGTTTGATTTTGTGATAGTTGTTGTTGTTATTACTGTCCCATGTATCATCAAGTTCGCGATCATAAAAAGTCAAGATTCATGAGGATTTCGTGGTCACTAAATCACAAGATAATTGATCTCTAGCTGACAGTGGCTTCGCCTTGTTTTTGTTGTAGTTGGAATTATTTTCATTCTTGTTTTTATAGTTGTTATTGTTTTTATTATTCTTGCTATAGTTGTTGTTTTTATTATTCTTCTTCTTGTTGTTGTTCTTGTCTTATAGTTGTTGACTTTTACGAGCTCTTCTCTTCAATTTGACGTGACTTTTTCTCTCCATCCCTTAAGTCCTCTTAATGTCTTCCACAGTTTCGCATTCCGCTTTTATGATCTCTTCACAACATCTTAGACTTTTGTCCATTCATTTCATTCCTTTTCTAAACGGTTTCCTCTTTTTCAAAATCGTTCTTCTAATTTCCCTTCTCACGCAGTTCTCATTGCGGTCTCAGTCTAATTTGCACCTCTCTCCACATAATATGTCTAATCGTTATTTGTAATTTAATTCCAGTAACTTCAATTTCCTTTCTCTATTGCATAGTATCCCTGAAGCAGTCTCTCTCTCTCCATCGTCCTCTCGCTATTATTTTCTCACCCTCATTCCCTATCTATTACTCTATTATCGCCCCATCCTTTATTTTCTCTGTCCACCCTCGCTGTCTAATCATTTCAAACAGCTTAAAGCGTGGCTCGTGGTCCTCCAACGCCTTCAATTATTCGTTTTCCTCCCCCCATATCCTATTCTGTTCTCTCTCCTCTTGATTCATTCTCTTCTTCCTTGTTGAATACCTTCAATTAGAGCAGCTGCTCTGAGCCAAAATTAATTGAAATGTTTATTTTCGTAGTCGTCTCACATTTAGATTCGGACATGTCCCAAATCTTTCGTAGGCGTCCAAAATCGTTCCTGGAAATTTTACATTTTGAGAACGCCTCAAGCAGACGATTTTCCAACAAGTTAAATTAAATAAAGGAGAGAAATCGAATAATTTAGAGTGAAGTTCATCGAATGTGAAATCGATGAAATCTAAATAAAGTCGAATACTTTTATTCAGGTGAACTTTAATAAAAGGAAATTTGAATTGAATAAAATTGAGAACTCTTTATCTACCCATTTAAAGATATTGCATATATTGAATAGAATTCATTGAAATAATTGGATCAATATTAAATAAAACGAATACAAAAAAGTGAAATGAAAGAGTGCAAATTATTTAAATGGAGAAAAAAAGATTGGGATTAAAATCGAAATATTGGAATTCACATTGATTCACATCACATTTGAAATAGACAAAAAATTCAATATAGGTAGTTTGTAATTGGATAAACACTTCAATTAGAAGAATATTCAAGGTATGTAATCGAAAATAAAGAGGAGAAAAATTTAAATATGTTCAAAAATAATGAAAAAACTGAAGAATGAAAGAAACTTCAATAAATTAAATAATTCGATTGAAATTAACATTCAAATGAATTGAAATTTATATATATTAAATTATTATTAATATGCCATGAATAATATTTAAAACCTATTAAACGATTAAATTTTAATAAAATCTTATTTCTTTTTTGTATTATTGGCAAAATATAAATTATGGGAATTATATATTTAAATTAAATTATGCGGATTTA
This sequence comes from Coelopa frigida, assembly GCA_017309665.1. Lineage (NCBI taxonomy): Eukaryota > Metazoa > Arthropoda > Insecta > Diptera > Coelopidae > Coelopa > Coelopa frigida. The sequence goes on from CM029561.1 coordinate 23,258,102, forward strand.
ATTTTGAAAATGAAATAAAAATGAATGAAATGTAGAAAAATTGTAATTGAAATTTAAAGGAAAGAAAGGACATTTTATTCAAATACGAACCTATGAAGAAAAATCTGCACACACATATATAGGTACCAAAATCATATGGATGTCGATATATATGTATGTAAAACAAATCATATATGAAGGATAAACTTTTAAATTGAAAAACTTTCCATAATTTCTCGGATTTGGTTTTCTGTTTTTTCATTAACGTCCATCCTTCGTGAACCTTCGTCACACAAGCCCACATTATTCTCTAATCCCCCATCAAATCACACTCACACACACAAAGGATGCGTGTGTAAAAAAGAGAGGCGTGACCATTCTTCGTTTGTTCAGCTCTTCTTCTGAGTCGTCGCGCCGTGCTCCCGCCCTCGTGGGCGAAACCGAGCCCAGGGACAGCGGAGAACCGAGTGAGCCCTGGACATCATTATCTGATTATCTAAGAGAAGTGGGCGAATGATGGATAATAGAGACTTACAAGCACTCACTCACTCTCACCGGGTTGTGCGCGTGTGTGTATGAGGATCTTTGCTGAAGGTCCACGCGAAATCCCAGCAGCTCACATAGGAAAATTTCACGCCCAAATTCAAATATGATTTCGTATGAAGAGGAAAAATGAAAACAATCGCAGATGAGGATGGAAAAGAAAAACAGTTCCAAAGAGAGTGTCATGTGTGAAAGGGACAAAGAGCAGATGGCGTGCAAAGAAGTGAGCGAGATGGAAAATCTGGGTCTCTTGAGTACAGAGAAACAGGAGACGATTTGGTGTAAAATCAATCGACTCTATCAATTTTGCATGCAAACAAGTCCTTGTCTTACTGGCGAAGAGAGGAAATGGAGGAGACTACAACAACAAATACAACAACAAAAAAACACCATCGACAAAATCCCATTCACAAACACATAATAAAACAATATTGAAAAAAGAAACAATAAACAACAAAAACAACCACACTGTTAATACAAAAAAGAAATAACAGTACAAATACAACAA